>CM036545.1:30109573-30284573 GCA_020745685.1 Tautogolabrus adspersus
CTCTCTGTCTCTCTCTGTCTTTAGAAAATATCTGTCTCTACATCAGTAAAGACAGCGTCGTGTGCTGTATTCGTCTGTGTTTGCATGTTTGTGTGTGTTCATCCTTGTAAAGGGGGTTATGGTGAATCATGGCTGCCTCTCTGCCTGTATGAGAGGATTGAAACTACCAGACTGAATGATTTTCTTTGGTTTCCTCTTCCTCGTTTCTCTGAGCCGGTGGAGAGACTCACGATATTTAATTTAGGTTGTTAAACTGTTCACCTTATGATGCACCCACTTGGGTGTAAGTCAAACTGAAACCTCAGGTGTAGAAACAAGTGCAAAAAATCTGCAGTTCCTCGAGTTTCCACTTGAGGCTGGCTGCAAAAGTCAAACAACCTCCATTAGGTCCTGTATTAAAAGTCCTGTTTTTACAGCAGAAATAAACATGGTTGAACACAAGAGTTTTGTTTCTTCAGTTCAGCTGCACAAGATCTGAATCTCTTTATAACTCGCATGTTTTCACTTGGCTGTCAAGGGCAACCGACCTGCAGCAGCAGGACACTTCCAGACACCGGAAACGAAGAAGCAAATTTAGAAATTATTTTAATTCAAAAAGCAAATGCAAACGACTGAAACTCGCTGCAAATAAACGAAACGTGCTGCAAAAAGCCAAATCAAGTGCATCAACATCACATGTGCTGCAGATACATGAACAATAAAGTCAAAAAGGAACATTCAGAAAACAGCTGCAAATACACAAATGCTACAATCCCAGTCTTAACTGCAATTTCCATATTCTCCGTTCATGGCTGCAGTCCATCAGTGCCAACTAACCCCTGGCCACAAGCGCCCCAAAATGTCCATGTTTTCAGCTGCTTTGGTTTAAGTCATTTCAATATTACCCCAATGACTGACAAAAGACTTTCTTATTTTGAAACCAGACACAGCTGTGTCATCTCTCTCTTCAACGCACTGGACTCCATTTTCAAAAACGGGAATTTTCCATCGCAGAACACGTGATTCTCTGGTCTAAGGATACCTGCGTCACATATTAATTTGAAGAATCATGCCGTGACTCTCTTCTCTGGGACTTGAAACTTCTTCAAATGGTTCAGAGATTTATTTTTTTCCAGCTAAATTTCTTCTCTGTCCTCTGTTTCCCGACAGGTAAATGTGATGTGATGTCACCATGCCTGGATTGCCAACAGACCCGCCCCCTTCAGAGCACCGTGGCGATGCTGTCCTCTCTACTGCACGAAGCGAAGCTTTGTCTGCAGAAGAAGTGAGGGAGATGGAGCTGTGTCTGGATCTCTCAGAGTCTCCTTTTCATTTTAACTCGTCTCCACTGGAGGCGGGCGAGGAGGAAACCCAGCAGGGGGACGGCAGCTGGAGCCAAGATGGAGACCTGCAGGGATGTGGACGGTGAGTGTCCTTCATGGCGGTATGATAGGAACTTGATCCTGGAGTCCAAGGGTTTGAATAAAAGGAAACATTAAGGGTTCAAAATGTCTAAAACCAAACTGTTGAATCATCCTTTGCTGCAGCTGGAGGAATCCTGTCCATCTTTTACTCTTGTAGAAGTAAAGGAAGTTTTGGTTGCAGTACTGTAATCGTCCACTGGATCTGCTTTTGTCCCAGTCTCTGCTGTTTTGGTTCCTGGCTTTAACAATCATGGAGATCTAACATGCCATTGTACTTCTCTGTCCTTCAGACTGGAGAGGAGGTGGGTCCTCTGGCACGAGTTTATGAAAGAACACGCCCACCTGGACGCCTGGCTGCGATCGGCTGAGCAGGCTGTCAGTTCCCCAAACCCCGCCCATGTAACCTACGTCACGGCCAAGGAAGAACTGAGGAAGTTTGAGGTAAGTGGAAGTGAACCAGAGGTACTGAACATTGAAAGACACCTGATATTAGAGCAAAGTTGAGCTTAAATTTAGGCACAGGTTAAAGACGGAGTCCATGTAGAGCCTAAATATCCCTCTTCATCAGAGGTCTGAGGCTGGCGCTCTTTCTGTGTAGATCCACTCATTTTTAACGCCTAAGTCACAAAGTTTGAGAGTGCAGCTGAGCACAGCGTCCATCAGCGCAGACCGGAGAGCTTTAGATTCTCTTTATTTGTCCAAATTAAACTCTCCTGTCGGGGTTGGTCAATGCTGGGAAATCCGATCCACATGAATCCTCTTCAGCGTCAGCTCACATTAAAGCAGCTGTCAGCGCAGCGATGAATGAAGCTGTTGTTTATCTGTCACTCTCTGCTGTTGAAGCTGAGGAGGGTGAGTGATATGTTAACACAGAGACACACACCAAACGACCCCTTATCTCTTGTTTCTACTCTTACAGCCAAATAAATCATTTAAAGGAAGAATGATGAAGGAATCATGTTACACATAAATAAATCCAGTCTCTCCTGTGTAAATGTGTCTCTGAGTCATGACTGTCTACAATGAGGGAGAAGCTCGAGTCCCGCTGGCTGTGTTGTTGTCAGAGCCGTGTTTACATGGACGGGACGGCCGGCTCCTCCCCTTGAGTATAAAAGCTGTTTTAGTCAAGAACTAGAGAGAAGAAGAAGAACATACTCACTGATTATTTGGATGTCACGTAAGAGTGTTTAGGTCACGTGATTCTGTGTCAGTTTACATGCAATGTGAAGCTACGAGCTAACTAAAGAGCGCTAACATTAGCATGCTAACACAACAATGCAGGACACAGGTGATTGCAGCTCGAGCAAAGGACGATTCTGTCCACCGCTTGTGCTAAACTTCTTCATGTGAACGCGAGTGGAGAGGGGTTGGAGGTGTGTCTCTGGAGGAGGGAGGAGGCTTCAGTATGAAGGAGGCGTGGCCAAACAGCAGTTTGTTTTGGTTTCATGCTGGAGCTCAAGGGCGACACCTACTGGATCAAAAAGTCGACATCCTCTCTTTAATGAAGAAGCTCTGAATATTTTGCAGAAAAATTCTCAGAAGAGTTCATCATTAAAAATATATATTGTTAGGCTTTCTTCTGAGTTGGAAACCAGCAGCATGTCTGCGATTTTCGGCATATTTTGTTCCTTTTATTCATTTAATTCACAGATATGTTTCTGTACCTCTTTCTAACTTGATCTTCAGTTTGAGGGAGGCCAGAAGTAGACTAAAGGGACTTCAAACGTGAAGTATCATCTGCCAAGAACAAACCGCCAGCTCTGTGTAGGTATCTGTAAGAGGGAAATAAATGTCCAATAAAAACGGCTCCATGATTTCTTTGTTCTTTAAACGCTCCAGTCAGATCCTGAAGCCTGTACCTGTTTAACAACACTTTTACACACTTTAAGATCAGAAATACTTTATCCATCCCTGCTGGGACATTAAAACATGTTCAACACTTTTAACAGGACTACATGCTTCAATCAATCCTTATTTGTATTAGCACTGTGTTATCTCGAGGCGCTTTACAAAAGAGCAGGTAAAAGATCTTACTCATTGTTAAGACCAATGGGATAGGGGGAGATGGGATAAGATGCAGGAAGGATTTCTCCTTTGTATTCCTCGCATTCCTGTTGTCCACACTTCCTTGCCGCTGAGGTGGAGGTCGCAGCAGTCCGCGCATGAATGAGGGCGGCGGTGGTTCTTGGGACGACACAGTCCGATGGTGGAGGCTGGGCGTCAGGGACGTCGGGTGGGAGTAGTACCCGATTACCTCGCTGTAGCTCTGACTACTCGAGGGTCTGGCTTGTGGCGGGGGACTGGATGTGGGGGTCCATAGCAGCAGGCTGTTCCCACCAACAATCTCGAGAAACCTATAAGATGTGGGAGCTCCCAGGACTTCGTTTTTTAAAGTATGTGTTTTGTTGTGAGTAACTCTATTCTTCCTCGTGTTGTGTGTGTGTGTGTGTGTGTGTGTTCAGAGGCTGCAGTGCGACGCCGGTTCTCTGCTCGTCCGGTTGGACGATCTGACCCACAGGAATCGAACACTGACTCGGCTCTTTCAAGGCGCCATGCGGGCTCGACTGCTGGCGTCGACGAGGATCTGCGGGCAGCGATGGGACGATGTGAACGCCAAACTGGAATCCATCACAGCACGACTGAAGGTGGGAGATCCTCTGAATGACTTCAACATCAAGTATTTTTTATTGCGGCTTTTATTGTCGGTGGTTATACGAGGACACAATTATGTCACAGCCAAAGAAGAACTGCCCTGAAGGAAACAAATGTTTGTTTGGACGCGTCGAAGGTTGTGAGACCTCAAAACGTTTTTTTTATTAATTTCTGAGAATGTGTTGTGTGTGGAAAACTTTTCATTTTACCTTAAATAAGTCCTCCCTCCATCTTGTCCTCTCAGCTGTTTGTCTCGGAGTGGGAGGAGTTTGAGGCAGAGAGGGAGGAGCTTTCTCTCTGGTTGGCTGACCTGGACGTCCGTCTGACTGAGGTGGATCATCTGACAGGAAACACCTGTGAAAAGCTGCGACGGCTTCAGGTGTGTTTTTGTGTTATTAATTAAAATGCATTTCTTCTCCTCCCTCCTGTTTAATTTTTTTAATTGTGTTTGCAGTCGTTCCAGCAGTGTGTGTGCGTGAACTCGGCCCGTGTGAACGCCCTGCTGCAGCGCGGCGAGGCGCTGATCCAGCGAAGTGAACCGACCGATGCTCAGCACGTAGAGAACCGACTGCTGGAGCTGCTGCGCGGCTGCAGCTTTGCCTACAACAATATCGCACGGACACACACTCGACTGCTGAGCATGAGACTGGTACACACACACACACACACACACACACACACACACACACACACACACACACACACACACACACACACACATATTCAAATCCACTCGTGCCACATAATGAACACAGAATATCTTGAAGTCCAAAGACAAGGGTATTTTAGATTTATTTTATTCTAAGAGGGGGGTCTCAGACATTTTTAGTGATGAACCTTTTTAAAGCATGTGGACCTGCAAAGTCTGATTTTTACAAATCATATCTCACCCAGTGCAGAAAGCTGCCCTGGGTGAAATATTCAACTTTTAGTCCCTGAAAAGAATCAAAACTAAAGGAGTTCTTTACAAAGGCATCAGTCCTCAGGCTGTTGTAGACGACCGACAATGTTTTTCCAATCATTTTGCACATTTGCAATGCAAACCAATCATGTACCTGCAACTTTAAATATGAGCCATGATACTCTCCAACCTCTGAATGTTGCTTTCGAAAATTGTTCCTGCAGAAAATCTTTTTTCCACCTTCTCTTCGTCTTCTTCTTCTTTCTCCAGGTGTTTGAGGACGACTGGATTCTGTCTCAGGCGACCGACTCTGGTTGTCCTTCAGAGAGTCTGTTAGAGGAAGAGGGAGCGCTCGATAAGAGCAACCTGGACCTCCCTGCACCGTCCAACCATCGTAAAGGTAAACTAAGATTTCATATTTAATGAAGTGTAAAATGCTGTATTAACAAACACACAAAACTCCTGAGGGTGCCCTTAAAATGTTTCGGGTTGATCCGATGTTTGAACGCAGCAGAAAAAATAAAGTAAACCCCCCCACCTTGAGTGAACAGGCGGGATGAAGATTCTTAGACCCAGAGTCTAATGGACAACCGTCGTGATTTTTGTGCACGTTATGAAGCTGCTTCATACTCTTCTGTTTTCCACCTTTTTATACTCTAATATAATATAGATAAAAAGGCAAAAACTGTCAGTGTCCTACGCTGTTGCTTCGTCTGACATTTCATTGCCGTCTTTTTTACCTCCTGCCTCCTGAGACCCCCCCCCCCCCCCGCTCCCTGCAGGTCGGACAGGTAAAACTTTAGGCTGTGAGCAGGCGAGTCAGGAAGATTTCAGTATCTGCCTGTCCTAAAATGATCTGGATATTTACAGGAGTGCATCGGTAATACAAAATATAACAAACCTTCGCACATCCTTTTCAAAAGACAGGTGCGTACGAGAGCAATGTGTCCATTAAAAACTTAAAGGTAAACTCCCGCACACTCTCTCTAATTTGCAAAGAAATATTCATTGGAAATGTTTCAGCACTACAGCTTCTTGAGGCAAGCAGGCGAAGCGCATCAGTGGAAAAAGGCTTAAGAAGCCACAAAAGATTCAAAGCAAATCTAACTGCTCTCAACTAATCTCTTTCTGTCTCTCAGGTAACCCCGGCCTACATTTCTCACCTGTACACCTCCCCCCTCCTCCTCCTGCTCCGTCCTCGCCTACCCATGAGCACCTGGAGTGGGACCCCTCCGTCGATATCGGGCGGTCTGTCTCCCGTGACGACGCCGACTCGTCCTATTTCAGTGTCAGCACAGGTAGGAAGTGACACAGCAACCTCTGAGTCTTTATTAGACATCATAACAAACTGTCCCTGATTGTTGGTGCTAGTTGTTGGTGGAGTTAGGTGAATTTTGCATCCCTCAAAATCTGAGATTAACAGATATGAAGTCCGATATCAAACTCCTGCAGGCAGAGTCAGAGGTTTGAGATAAAACTAAAGACTGATAATCATTCAGAGGGTCTGCTTCTGTTCTTCTTACAGCAGCTAATGATGGTTTTAAGTTATCTTAAATGGTGACCGTGTGTGTGTGTGTGTGTGTGTTCAGGCCTGTGTCACAGAGACGGTCTGAAGAGGCGGAGCTACCTCAGCTCCCTCGGCTCCGAGTCTGAAATCAACAATGACATCACCAACCAGGAAGTAGACGTGGTGAGTTAACAGATTCCTCAGAAGATCTATGGACACACTTTTTCACTGACGGGCTACAGAAATGTTCCCTACAGAGGCGGACCTTTAAGTTAACGAGGAAGCGGTGTGTTTGTCAACAGCTGCTTCAGCCTGATAGTTTGTTTAAGTTTGTGACTTTGGGTTTTTAAATCCTCCGACACAAGATATACCCATGAATAACACATAAAAAAGCAGTGGACCCAGAGACGTGGCTTGATGCATTCATCTGTGCGATGTCTGTATCTTCATGTATTTATTATGTATTTATGTGTGAAGTGATTCATGCACATCTTTTGAATCCTTGACTATGTAGCAGAGAAGGAACTCCCCGTGTTCTGTGAAGTAAAATGAGTCCGGTTGCTTTGATCACGCTGATCTTATTTGTCTTGTCTTGCTTAAAAAAAAATCATCTTCCTCTGTAACAGGAGGGTCTCTCTCTGTACGGATCCTTCCTGTAATGTTGTCAGAAAAACAATCAGAGGTAATAACAACAACGTTTAGAGGACACACTTTAATCAGCTGCATTTTTAGATGGCACACGTTGTCATTTCCCTCATTTTGACCCTCGCTGCTCCCATCATGCATCTTTTTGTGACACTATTTTGGTTTTGTAACACATCTGCAAGAGATGCTTAAATGATCGGACGCCATCGTTATATACTGACACTAGACCTCAACGCTGATGTAACGGAGAGACAACACATCTGCCCTAAATTTAGACGAGAACCATGTTTATTTATTTTCTTCATATTTCATTGTACACTCAGTCGTTGCTGTTGTTCTCTGACCCAGATGCCTCAGCCCAGAGGCTGCATCTGTCTGCCTGTCAGTCTGGATCTCACGCACGCACGCACGCACACGCACACGCACACACACACACACACGCACACAAACAAACACAATCATTGAAGTTCTGATACTGAAGTGTCTGCTTCTTGAACTGGTTACCACACTTCACTTCTCTTTCTGCTGAACTAATGACGACACCTGCACTCGTCTACATGTTGCCAGGTACATCAGTTTCCTTTTTTAGCTCTTATTTTGAAAAGACAGGAGTGGAGAAGTGTGTCAGCAGCTGTGAGACGCAGAAATGCAGAAGAAAGCGAGGACCAGAAAGAGATAAAAATGGAAACGATGATGGGGACTGATGAGGCGAGGACATAAATTACGAATTTTGAAGTAATTTCTGTTTCCTCCTCCGCTTGGCTGCAGCTCAGCCCTCTCTGAGTGTGTTTCTGTCTCACACACACACACACACACACACACTGTTGCACTGTCGGTGAACCCTTAAGCTCAACAGGAGAGGAGACGAACACAGAGACACATGTACAACTGAATTAGCATCTGATTACAGCTGCAGCATCCCAACAAAGACATCAGAGTGTGTGTGTGTGAACTCTGTCACCCTCCTGTATTTCCTCTTTTCTTACAGTCTTATTTATTATTGGACTGATAAAGGCGAGATACCAGCACGTCCTCCCTGCAGACTCAGCTCGGCGCTGTCTGCCCAGGGACTTAGAGTGGCTGTACTTCATTAAATCTGCGACCGGTTGACCTCGTCTCCGGTTGCTTGTGTGCTGCATGAATTCTGAACGCAGCTCAGAAAGGCGCCTGCAGAGTTTATTCTCTGCAAACTACAAGATTTATATCAGTTTCAAGCTCTTACAATTCAAGCCTTTGCACTTTAGATGGAACTTAAAAGTTATTTGAAAATTACAGAACACATAAACTAACTGGTCCTGCATTACTGCTCCTCTCTATACAGAGAGTGAGGGCCTCAGGTTGGCTCTTCACACTAGACGACTTCAGGCCCAATTTTTGACCCGATTTGAATATCAAACATGTTTGATATTTACCATTCCAGATCAGGCTGCCTCCCACAGAATACCTGCAACAGTGAATGAGAGCAAGCAGACCAGGGAGCGTCACCATCCGCATGTTGCATACTTTTACAGCTCACAAACTTGGCAGTGAACATAAACACAACTGAGCCCCGAGCCGAGTGGAATATTGAAGAAGAAGAAGAAGAGCAGCTTGTGGAGTTATGGCAACAACACAAGTATCTTTATAACATCTCATAAAGACAAACCACACAGCCAGCTGACCACGACCATCGTCCTCCGTCACGTTTGATCACAAGAGTGTCTGTGAGATGTCCTGTCTGTTAAATCGTTACTATAAACTGCAGGTGTGTGGTCTCGCGGTCTGGCTGAATCGTCTAGTGAGTGTTAGAAATCTGTGGAAACTGTCCTCATGTCTGTGGTCCGTTTTAAAAATATGGTGCATTTTGATTGAGTGGAATGAATAAAGGCATGGCTGTGTGGAAAATAGGATGTCACTAGAAAAACTGGTTTGTATAATTTGTAAACAATCAAAAGACATTGACCATCAAACCCTCTGAAATCCCGTTTTTAAAGGAACATCACATATTTAAGTTAACACTTGGAAACATGAAGAAATAATGATGTTGCACTTGAACAACCATTAAAATAAATCAACAGATCACTGACTTATGTCAGGTGAACCTGGAGCTTATTCAAAACCACTTTGCTGTTTATTTCTGTTTTCTGTGCAGCATGTGGAGGGACGCCTCGACCATGCCCACCCCAGTGTCTTCTCACCAATGCCGTTGCAGGAAGTCGGGACATGGTTAAAAGGAGACCAGTGGGCGACCTCAACTCCAGACAAAGAAACTAGCTTTGATGGCGGGCGTGTAAGGGCGTGGCTGGGAGATCAAAGCCCCGCTCCTCCTGTGAGGAAGACTTCCTGTTGTAAAGCCGTGCAGACTGACGCGGAGGTGGAGGTGGGTTAAGTCGACGTCAATCACACTACTAACTTTACTTTTTTCAAACAGTATTGACACAACAATATGAAGGAGACTCGAGACTCGTTTTTTTTTCTCTCACAGACAAAGTAAAACAAGTTAATAGATGACTCAATGTGGACCAACTTTGTTACGTAGAAATATGAGAAAAAAATTGATGACAAAACCTTTTTATTTTTAAATCCGATTTACAGTCTGGCATAACAACACATCAACATACCTGTCTATCAGTGTGTTTAGTCCTGGTCGATGACGTACCTGTCTATCAGTCTGTTTAGGCCTGGTCATACCATACCATGAAGAAGGTGGAGTCTATATACTGCAGCCAGTCAGTAGGGTGAGCTCTAAATATTTTGGCTTCACTCCCAGGCTGCTTCTTAATGTACAGTCTATAGTCCCCAGATGGTAAGTTGGTCCCTCTAATGTAGTTCTACAAACACACTGATGTCCCCACAATGTAGTATATACAAGTTCAACAGTCTGTGTGTGTGTGTGTGTGTGTCATCTTCCTCAGTTTACCCAGCATTGTAAGTAGACATTTCAGCAAACACACACTGAGTGATGTCGTCTCTTACTAGCAGCTCCATCAACATTTATAATCATCAGCCTTTATTTTCCCTGCTCATCCACCTTTTGTAAAGATGGATTCCTGAATAACCGTCCTCCATCCCTCCTCTGTTTTCTCATTCTCGCCGGCTTCTTGTTTCTCTATCCGATGGCCTCACTCTTTATTTTCTCTCCCTCTCTCATTACCGTCGAGCCATCTATTTATTCTCCTCTTCCTCCGTCGCTTCCCGACCCACTGAATGAATCCATAAAGTCTTGATTTATGCATTGAGTCCGGCTGCACTTTAACTGTCCCCATAAAAACAGGAGAGAAACACCCAGACTTCCTCCTCTCCTTCCTTCCTCTTTATTTCCTCCTTCCACATCTTGGTCTTTCCTCTGTCTGAGTTACGACCGTTTACAGATAACAGTCCGTGTACAGGAAAAGGAGATAAACAGACGACAGGCAAAGAGGAAGAAAAGTTAGTAGATGAGTTTCCAATCTGATAACAAAGTGTGTGGGTGTGTGTGTGTGTGTGTGTGTGTGTGCGCATTATAATTAGAACGATTTGGTGCATAGTCATTTGCAATATGCGAGTTTGATTGAATGCGTGTTTGTGCGTAATAGCATTGGCACTTTCTAATGGAGGTTCATTACTGACGAAACTATCGAGCGAGAACCAAACAGATTGGAGCAGAAATCAAACTACAGACGTGAAGAATCGAGAGTGTAATCGATGTTTTGGAGCAGCTCGTGTACAAACCGAGAGCAGAGTAAACTCCAATGAAGTTGAATTTGAAGCATCCCTCCACTCTCTTCTTTAAACAATCCTCCAACAGCTCTTTGGTGAAGTTTTCGCCCTTTTTAATAGAGGTCGAGGAAATCTCAGTCAAAATGAAGTCTGGAACGTCATCCAGGGGCTTTTGTAAGATACTGTCTGTCGCTGACCAAACAGCACAAATAACTCGCCAACTGTACTGGGGCTGCAGATAGTCAGTAGTTTTGCATGCACAGCTAAGTCGAGTAGAGCTACTGTTGTGACTCGATTAGGCCACTCAGTTGAACTGTCCTTGTACCAGTATACGAGTACAGAGGGAGAATTGATTTATTGATGGAAGTATGTCCAACTCTGCAACAGTAGGTGGTGATATGCCCCCTTTCAGTTAGTTACTATTGGACCTTCCTCCAGTTGACCCTTCTTAAAAGTTAGCAAGCGGGAAACTGGTTGTTTGTGGAATGGTGAAGACGTGAACAGCTTTACATTGTACATTTAACACATGCTCTACGCTTTCACTTTTGGATCAAATGTGAAGCAAGCAATCCCTGTAGTTTATGGAGATACACAAAGGAAAACAACAATGCTACTTGTGCTTTGCTACGCACTTATGCTGCCTGACTTTTGGGTCAAAGCCCGGCGTGGGAACTGTGGAGCATGTGCAAATTGCCTAGGCCAGTTTTGGTCCAATTTAGGTGTATACATGCATCAACCCCCAACCTAATTATCTCTGTGTGTTCGTCCGACTTCGAGAAATTCGAGTACAATTTCAGTCCAACTGAAATGTATATTTTTACTTTTTAAGTCCTGTTTTAGTCGGACTAACAATACATAGAAAATATCTAGCTGCAGATAAACATACTGACTGATTATTCTCCAATGTATTGGATTTTGTCTGATGTAATTAATTATGGAGCCATGTCCATAACTTCACAAAGCCTGATTCTATGTTTAAAACGTGTCTACTGACCAACCATTGTCCAAACTGTGCTCAGTTTATGACGTCAAACCCTGGAGAACAGCATTATGCTTTTTACGCAACTGACAGGAGTGAAACGCTAACTGTTGTGATGTTTGATACTTATGTCAATCGACCAATCAATGAGTGGACGTGTTGTTATAGCACCTAGCGCTCCTACCTACAAACCATATTTCCACCTAACTGATGTAGTTTTTGAAGGAACAGCTGCCATGATTTCTTTGGTTTAAAATTAGAATCAAAGAATCTTTTGAGTGTTAATTACACTCTTGAAGTGGTTATTAGTAATCAGTCCTAGAACTTTATTGGAAGGTTTTAAGATTGAACTGGTTAAACACTTTCCAACTTAAATTGAATGCCTTTTCTGTCTGCTTAATTTACAGTGTTACTTTGATGGAAGCCAGACTGGTGTAACCAACAACCAACTTTGCCATGATTACACCCAGCAGCCTTTTCCTGCCCCCTCCCCTTCATCGATACATGACCCAAAAGTTTCCTCTGACCGGCTGAAGGACCAGCATAGACCAAATCTTCAGGTGAGTCGATGGTGTATTGGATTTGGACATTGGTTGTCTGCAAGTAGAGCATGCAGAAACAATGCAACTATTATTCTGGGGGGGTTAACCCTAACCCTAACCCACAGTTGTGAAACTTGGAATTTTGACATTTTGGAAGCCACCATCGTTGTTTCTTGGAACCGGCCCTTTTTTGGTGATAGACCATAAGTAAGAAGTAGATTTGGCCTCTTGTTTACAAAGAGAAAAAAGCATTTTGTCTAGTGGCCAGCAAGGGGCGACTCAGCTTGTTGTCTTAGTGTAGGCAAGTCTAATAGAAAATAGGCTTCCTGTTTTACCAGTGAACATTTTCCTAATGAGGTCATGGTCTGAATCTCTAGCATCAAGTTTTTTTCAGTAGAGCATAATGTTAATTTTTAAAGTATAGTCCCTTTTAGAGCAGAGAGAGTTGGTACAAATGGGCTAGCAGGGCCAAGCCCTCCCTTTCTTATACAATAAAGATGAGAAAAGTATTCTTAGATCTACTTACAACGGATTGTTTTCAATTGTATCGGGACAATGGAGTAGCAACTGAACCAGGAGTAACAATAAAACATGCAATATCTTTAAATGTTATTATTTTCTACAGCCCAAGCTCGTAGCGTCCTCTTCCATTCCCCCCCATACTGATAATGATTGACAGATGTCATGGCCAGCCCCCTTGATTTGCTGACCATTTGAGCTAAATTAATTCAGCCAACTCGCCAAAAACTACTGAACAATAAGACATTTAGTTTAGTTTAATTTAATTGCTCTCTTCTCTCTAATGTGTTCCTCATTGTTGAGTCTGTTTTGATAATCTGTGTGCCATGATGGATGTCGATCTTGTTGTTCTGTGCTTAAGAGCATGGCTACTGGTCACTACCCCTGCAACTTCAAAGAGGATTCAGTAATTGTTCGGTTGAACTAAAAATCATTAGTAGTCAGCTGTTCAATGCCTAAAGTAAATGTGAATTATTACGATGCTGTTTTATGCTAGCCAAATATTAGCATTCTAGATTTAAGTGTTAGCTTAGAAGTGTTAGCTACTCTTTCATTCAGACTTTAAACTTCTGGCTCTAAAAAAGTGCCAGTTTATTTCTGCTGTAAAGTTTCGAATTTAAACTGGGGCTCTGTGGGAATTGACTCACCTTTAAATCTAGCCTCCAGTGGTCATTTGAGGAACTGCAGTTTTTGGCAGAGGTTGCCGATTTCTTTGAAAACTAAGCAAGATTAATCAGAGATTAGTTTGGTGTTTTTAGATTTTGCTTTTCTTGAAAGAGGCTTCATATAATCACAGAAACTGCAGCAGATTGTATCAGTTCGGAATAATTAAGATGTCAAATGTGGTGTCGATTGTTGATTGGAATTCATCCACGTTAATAAGAAGTAGTAAAAAGAAGTCCTGTTACTAATACCCTTAAGGAAGACATGAACTCTGGGTGTGCCGAGGTATTTTTCCTTAAAAAGTTTCAAATACAAGACGTTGAAATGTTGCCTGAAACCTCTGAGGAGTAACAGAAGCTTTTTGTTCTTCAGGTTGAAGAGGAGCAGTCCTGTTGTGAAGAAGCCGAGCACAGTTTCTCCGAACAAAGGTGAGAAACACAGAAACTTTTTTGTGCAGATGGAGCGATAGAGATACAGACCACAGAGATAAGCAGCACCTTTTCCTGTTTTATGGAGAAAACTTTATAAATCACACAATTCAGGATTAGCATGTTTATCTTTGGGTTGTAAGCAGGTTTAGTTTTTACATTTGTGCTCGTCCATCTTCAGGGAAGCTCCAGACAGCAAGAAATTCATTACTAAAAATGCTGTAATTATTTATATTTGTTATATTGAATTAACCCAGTTAGATCTCTGGTTCTGTTTTCTGCTTGTTTTATTAAATTTGAGGACTTGTATAAGTAAACATCTCTAGAAATAAGAGCTTAGACTTCACTAAACTCCAACAATCTTCTCAGAAGTGTCTCCCCTGTAGCCATGTTACATATTCTGATCC
Source organism: Tautogolabrus adspersus (assembly GCA_020745685.1). Taxonomy (NCBI): domain Eukaryota; kingdom Metazoa; phylum Chordata; class Actinopteri; order Labriformes; family Labridae; genus Tautogolabrus; species Tautogolabrus adspersus. Next base: position 30,123,898 of record CM036545.1, read on the forward strand.
AGAACTGAGGACGATTATTAGATTATGGACCAATAAAATAAGGAATTACCGTTTTCTTTCCCCCAGTGAATGACTTAAAGCTGTTCCAAAGATACATTTGATTCTGTTGGAGGAATGGATGGTGCTGTATATATTTACCTTTTTAATTTGCCCCAAAAGTAATCTAATTTAAAGGCCCAAGAACAGAAAGAAACTTCACAGTGATGTCCGAGTAATTTAAAACCCTGAATTCAGTTAAAGCAGTTAGAAGTTAGTGTAGGAAGACAGCTGTCGTTGCTTTCCTCCAAAACTTCCACTTTGTGCCAGAACTACATTTTTTAAGGATATAAGGAATTTTGAGAAATGTAATTGTTAACACCAACACCTCCATCTTTTCCCCCCTCCTCAGTGTGACCTCCAGCAGCCGGGCCCCCTCCTCCTCTTCCTCCCCCGCTCTCCTCTACCTCCTCCTGGCTGCAGCTCTGGTCCTCCTGGCCTGTCTGCTCTGGGTCGTCCTGGAGCCGCCGTGTCAGCGCAGCAGCAGGTTGCCTCGGAGCTTCCACCTGGCCCTCAGATATGTCAACGGACCCCCGCCTACCTGAAGACCTTTCAGAGACTCTCACAGACAGAGTTTGAACAAAGCACTTTTTCTCAGGATCTATACAGGATGAAGGTTTGCAACTCTCCGTGTCAACAAGTTGCTCATTTCAAATTCCCCACCAAGCATCAAATGTTTGACAGAAATCTGCTGAAACATCAGGAGGAAACTCGAGTGAGAGTGTTCAACATGATTCAACCATCACAGAAACAGAAGTTCTGTTTTCTTTTCCCATCATTATTATGGAGCATCATCTTTTAGAGCGGGCCATGTTTCAAAGGTTCAACTGGTAACTAAATACTCAAACTCAAACTGTGAGCTTGCCTCCAGCTGCTCATGGTCGCACTCACACTCCAGAAATGGACCCAGTGGGGCAGGGCGCTCGCCGTCCCACAGAGCAAAAACCAAGACGCTGAAGTTGGCGGTGCCTTTCCAAACGTTTGCACTCTGGAACCCGTTTTCCAAAAAACTTCTTGTGTAAATGAACAGCCATACGTTACAAAAGGATACTGTTTGACTTAAATCGTCTCGTACAGGTGGCCTTAGTTTGAAACTGTGGTTATCCTTTGTGTTATTTGGACAAAATTAGGAAGAATTCAGTCACATGGTAAACCTAAACTCAAGTATAGCTTCATAAGACGCTCCTCATTTCATGGCAAAGAAACATATGAGCAAGTACGACTTAAATCTTGTAGCATCACGTCCTTCCTGACTGCCATCCATGTCAAAATGATGACGTTTTTTGCACCTCATATTAATCTGTAACTGCCTTGTTCCACCACGATAACATGCTCCTGATATCTCACGCTGTTGTGTGAAAGATTTTAAAAAGCAGATTCTGGTTGTTGAAAAAAAAATGTCTTAGGTTGAACCTTCAAACTGTTATCTGTAGATGCAGCTAATGAGCTAGCTTCATGCGTTAATGCCTTAATGTCTGTAAAATGATGACGATTTTGCACCAAATATTGATCTCTAAGTGCCTCGTTGCACCGTGATAGCACTTGGATTGGATTCATGAAGATGTCCGCAGAACAAGTCGTTTATTAACGGTGCAGAATGACGAGTTAGAAAATGTATTCAAGTCAACAAAGTATACGAGGCGGTTTCTTTTCATGACCGCTGGCCTTTTTCTGAACCTCCAAGTCTTTAAGAAAAAGAGTTTTCTTCATTTGTCCAGTCTGTACTTGGAGTTTTCTTCGTTAAGACAAATCGTCCTGCAGAGACTTAAAACAAACCTGCAGCAGAAAGATAATCTATCACCGCAGAGATCCGGCCGGTTGTGTTGTTAGTTAGTTTGTTTGTGTGCTGCGTTGGTACAGTCTGAGCTCTTAGAAGCTCACACATGATGGATGACATACTTTGCAGTTATAGTTTCACGTCTCTGCATTTTAAACACACAGTGTGTTTGCACAGGTTTATGTGTTCACTCCGGCGTAGTCCCTGTTCAGAGTGCTTACAGGAATAAGACGGGGGGAAGCATGAAGTATAAACGTGATGAGATGTGCGGACTAGTATTTCTTAAAGATCCTGAAGCTTGTAGAACATCTGTGCAGACTCAGAAAAGGAAGAATGTCAAGATTTATTCTAGGGTGTGTTCACACCTGAGCCGTTTGCTCTTTGTCGGATAGTTTGTTTGGTTTGGTGGTGTAAACGCTCAAACTTACTCTGCCGTGGACCAAAGAACTGAACTCTGGTCCACTTAAAAACAGGGGTCTCTGTTCGCTTCCAAGTGCCCCAGAGTTCGGTTCGCCAAACAAACGAAGTGAAAAAAAGCAGTGCATTGTGGGTTGAATTTGGCCGTCTGTAAACGATGTCAAATAGGTTTGCAGAGCGTGGCTAACATTAGCATAACATTGTGATATCTTGAAATAAGATTTGAATCTGGACTTGTCAAGTGAATGTTGCTTAGAATAACTTTAACCATAAATTAGATGAGAACACACCTGCCTAGATTTGATTTTTTGCAGTGCACACGCACAGCGTTATTCCGCCGTTCAGCCTCCGATGTTCCACAGTGATCCCGTCCTGCCCCTGTAATGTCTCCGTTATGATCTCCGATGTTGGTGCTGTGCAGAGAAATTCACGCCTGCTGTGAATTGCATGCAAATGCAAAATATGGCTGCCACAAATACTACACTGCTGTATTTTGCATTCACTCTTAAAGTTCCTCTTCCGACACTTTAGAGTCAAAGACAGTTAGCAGCTCATGTTTACGGAGGATAATGAAAGTGTTTCTTGTACCTTTCTCATCACCCATTAGTCCCCGATATTATCGAGGTGTGTGTAATTCTCGGCAGTCATACATTTTTTAGCACAACAAGGGCACAGCGGTTGAGCGACTTGTCTCACTATCACACCTCTGTGACATTCACATTGAAGGTTACAGGGGCGTAAATACCGTTACGCTACTTGCACTGACGAGAAAAGGTATTTGTTTATGAGCAGAACCAGCTGTTAGATTTGTCTCTTCAAAGCCACCAGACTCCATTCACAAAAACAATCATTTAACCCCGCACAACACAGGAGTTGATAATCCACTGCTTCCTACAGTCTTTGTGATTTTGTGCAAATTTTGGTGCTTTAAAAGTTTTTTTTCAGGTCCAAGGCAAAACCATAAGACATAAAAACAAACTCCTCAAGGCAGCAGAAGATCTCCAACGCATGCATGTTGATGAGAGTAAAATCACTATTTTATTCTGGTGGATTTGACGACCGAATGTAAACGACTATTTCTGAATAAAAACACGATCTTTCTCTTCAACAGAAGAGTTAACCTCTGTAGGGATCCTCTCCATAAAACCAGAAACAACTTTTAGTGTGCATATTTAGATTTGCAGGGTGTGTTGAGACCCTGATAATCGAGGTTGCAGACGTAACAGTTTGTCTGGTATTTGTCCCAGAATTGAGAATACCAGATCTCCTCTTTATTGAAGGTGCTGCTGCAGCGTTAATTATTTTATATAGTTGTGACTGAAGAGTGGAGAAGAAGAAGCCGTTTAATGGAACTTCATCACTTAATAAATCCTCCATGTCTGGTGTCCTGAGGGGAAGGTGTCACTCTGGGTTACATCAAGTTTTAATATCGGGAGGATTCATTTCAACCTGCTGTCTGCAGAACTCTGCATGAAGAAGATAAAGATGAAAGCTTTAAAGGCTTCAGCTTCATCAGTAAAGAAGGGAACTTGGTCACTAAACTGCTGCGTACAACATTTCACTTTTGTACTTGCTTTTGTTTTTCTTTTGTACATGTTTGAAAATAACAAATAAAATGAAATGTATGGATTTTTTGTGTTTTCTAGATTTCTTCTCAGTTTCCATTTAAACCCAACGCCACATTTGTGTGTCTATACCTTTAAGACCTGATGAGACGTCTGCGTGTATATACCTTTAAGACCTGATGAGACGCCTGCGTGTATATACCTTTAAGACTTAATGAGATGTTTGCGTGTATATGCCTTTAAGACTTAATGAGACGTTTGCGTGTATATACCTTTAAGACCAGATAAGACGTTTGCGTGTATATGTCTTTAAGACTTAATGAGACGTTTGCGTGTATATACCTTTAAGACCAGATGAGACATTTAAGTGTGTATACCTTTAAGACCAGATGAGACATTTAAGTGTATATACCTTTAAAACCAGATGAGACGTTTGTGTGTATATACCTTTAAGACCTGAGGAGACGCTGGCGCCTATTGTTGTTTTTGTTGTTGTTTATTGATGATTTCTTAAGTTCCACGTTATATTTGTCTTGAATGAAATGAGGTTCGATTCCTCTAAAGTGGATCAACGTCTCTCCCTCCTGTCATCCAGAATACTCGAGAGGTAAACATTGCATGTGTGTGTATGCGTGTGTGTGCGTATGTGTGCACATGTGTGCCTGTGTGTAAATGATGCCTGCATGGGCCAAGACCACTAGGCCATCTGCCCCCCTCTAAACCCATTTAAAGGCTGAATCAGGGCTGCGGTGGCCTGGCAGTTGTGTCGCGCGCCCCATGTACAAGGGCTATGGTCCTCGTGCATTGGCTACTGTGAGATGTAGCCCATGCTAAAAACTAAGCCTTTCATCCATGCCTGATGCCCACGCCCACCTAGCTGTACAAATCTTACACTGAGAAAAATAAGATCCTCCCTTCGTGCACAGATCTCATCCCGGCCTTTCTGCTTCTGTCCACAATAATAAACATGAAGGAGCCTTAACGTGGTCTTAAATTAAAGTTTACTTGCAACACAGTAGAAAACAACTTGAAAAAATAAAACAGCTGTTTGACTTTTAGAGGTCCGGGGTCCCCAGAGATTTGTGAAGTCCAAAGGACGGGAACCACCGATTTAAAATGATGAAAAGTGATTTCATTTTTCTTACATGTTGAAAATACAAAAAAAGGTTTTAAGAACTTTATAGAAATAAAACAAGAATAAAATCAGATTTCAAATCTCTTCAAAGAAACCGTAAACAAGCTCTCAGTACTTAACGGTGCTAAGTAATGGCATTAGCTGTAGATCTTCTCCAGGTCAGCGAGTGTGTGTGTGTGTGTGTGTGTGTGTGTGTGTGTGTGTGTGTGCACTCTGTAAACATATGAGCACAGTGTGTAGAATTCATTCTCAGTGACTGTCAACAGTAGTGAGTGTGTGTGTAGTGTGTGACCATGCCTGTGTTTGTCCTGCAGCTGTCACCTTGTGTTTGTGTTTCTCAGCCTGTGATCTGTCTGTGCTACAGTGTGTGTGTGTGTGTGTGTGTGTGTGTGTGTGTGTGTGTGTGTGTGTGTGTGTGTGTGTGTGTGTGTGTGTGTCCACTGTATTTTGTTGTGTGCATGACTTTTTGCTGGTGAACTCAGTGTGGTTTCTGATAATATTCTTTGATTTGTGTGACTGCAGCTTTGCTCTGTCCTGTGTGTGTGTGTGTGTGTGTGTGTGTGTGTGTGTGTGTGTGTTCGCGCGCTCTCTCTGCTGGTGATCCAGTTAATGAAAGCGCTCCATCTGTTCGCAGCACCAGCAGGCGTACAGCTGGGATGATAATATCTCATTAGAGACAAAAAAGGAGCGAGAATGTTACACTTTCCTTTCGAGGATGACGTGAAGCCAGGGATCAACAAATTCAGTGAATTCTCATCTATGGAGCAGAAATGGAACTCACTATGTCCACTAGAAGTTGATGTTTCTAACTCTGACAGTTTTATTCTAAGTGTGTGACGTGATTACAGAAAGGATCCCTGCAGAGAGAGGAAGAACCTGTTACATCACTCTCTAACACACCACACTTCATTGACAAAAATGTGATTTTATTTGGAAAACATTGGAGTTTCTGTTCTACCGCTGCCACAATTTGTTTTCTCGTTTTTGATTCCATACACTGCGTGCTGCAGAAGTCTTGTGTTGGATCCAAACTGATGATTTTAAGCACCAAAGTAACAAAACAAAAAAGTAACCAATGCAGGCAGCAGGAGACACTCCTGAGTCCTACCAGGTTAAAGGACTTTAGTCAGGGGAGCTTAGTGTCTTTGAAGACAGCGCTGTAGTGGCCTGGTGGTTATGTCGCGCCCCATGTGCAGAGGCTGTGGTCCTCGTCGCTGTGACTGTAGGATCGGGTCCGACCTCGGCCCTTTGCTGCATGTCGTCCCCCACTCTCTCCTCCTGTCTCTCTTCACCTGTCCTATCCAATAAAGGCAAAAAGGCCCCCCCCAAAAGAAATCCTCTTCCTCTGTAACAAGAAGCTCTTATCTCTGTAACGTTGTCAAACACATAGAATAACAACCTGAGCCTGTCAGCGACAGAAACAGTTTACTAGCAGCCATTACAGCTGCAGGCTGAAGCAACCAAATGAAGTCATTCCAAAGCGTTCTTTTCTTAGTTGTCCCTTAGGCATTAAAAACTTCTCAATACGAGGGTCAACCTTGAAGGAAAATCTACTTATTATTCAGATATCAAACCGATTTGAATAGATTGGTCTGAGGGGGCACTCACACCAGGCAAAGTTGTCCCGTACCGTAGTTAAGCACGATTGTCCCCCCTCCCCATGCCCCCGCTGTCCTGCACTCACTCTGCTCCAGGACTAACCGGGCCTGAGCACGGTTACCTCTTGAACATAACGTCGTAATACAATACATGCATGGCTTTACGTTGGACTTCTTCCCTCTCTTGCAGAGTTTAGACACTTTGTTTTGAATTGTAAGTGTTTGAATTGATCTCAATTGTTTTTGTAGTTAATTATAAGTGTTTGGTGTTTTTTGCTTCTTTAAATGTGCTTGTAATCTCGACAGCATTGGAAATGAGGCAAACCTTAATGTCCTTTTTAAGTATAGATAAAGGTTTGACTACGTGATCAGACGGATTAACAAAAAGGGACGTAGGTCAAGTCCGCGTCTGCACATCAGAGAACAACACAGAGACCATGACATTTTGAATCATGTGAGTCAGATACAGACAGAACTCTCCAGGATTTCTCCATAATGAAGACTGGGATCGATTATACTTCATGTCCACGTTGTGTACCCGAGCTTGTTCTCATGCATGAACTGTACCGTACACCTCTTCAAAGTGTGCCTGGGCCAAGGAGCACTCACACTAGTCAAACAAACTGGACTCTGAGGGTGAAGCGTGTTGAGGCTCGGTACGAATCGCGTGGTGTGAGTGCACCCTAAAGATCAACCCAACCAACGATTCAAGCCCTGAACAATAAAAGCATGTTTAAAGTTGAACATGACGTCAGAGCAGGAAAGATATCCCTGATGTTTCGTGTGTCAGCAGCATTTTCCCACATAGCTCTTCACTCTTCCTGCTGTTTTGAATCCCTCGCTTTATGTCCTGCCTCTGTGTGTCAGATTCCAATCTGAGATCCATGCATTGTCCGATAAAGATGGCATGTGTTTGGTGGGACAAGGCGCGTTTTTCACTCTCTGAGTGTGGAAATGCGGCGGCGGTGAGGGGAGGAGGCGAGCATGAGGGGGGCGGCGAGCACATGAATCGACATGATTGTTTCCCACAGCTGAGAAAACGCCTGAAATTCAGTTAGAGGGCAAATAATTTCATGTTAACGAAGGAATCTGAGAGTGGACTTTTAACCCCCGAGTCATCAGACATGAGGCATCTGGTGGAGTTTAAAGATTTAAGGTTAGACCTCTTGAGATGAATGAAGGGAGTCATAAGGGAAGTCATAAGGGGCAAAAGACACGACACTAATAAATAAGGTTAACAACAGAAAAATCATCATCTTGTGTGCAGGGGGCGTGTCACTCACTTAGACCGTAACAACGGAAAGGTTGTTGCCGTAACCGGAGGATAAAAATCTAACAATGAATGAATTGGAGTTATTGGTTCTTTTAGAAAGTGGCGTTTTCCTTTTAATCACAGTATTGACGGGGAAACAGAGCCTCAGTGGTGGTCTTGATCCCGTCCAGTCTGAGGCCGAGACAAGAACGAGTACAAATGCTTCCGATTCAGAGACCCTCAACAAGTGGTCTTGAGACCGGTCTTGAGCCCAAGACTGATTTCGAGTACTACAACACTATCAACCACAATCTGGAGGAGAGGGCATTGGTCTGTGGTTTCTGCAACGAGAATACGATTAAACCCAAACATGCAATAGTTACACTCAGCTGGACATTAACGAGGACACAGAGAGGAGAAGGAGAACAACATGCAATGAGGCCAGATTCCAGTCACATTCCAGCCCCGGAGCTGCTCTGATTGGGAATTCCAGATATTTCTGAGCGTGTTTACGGAGAACACACAGACTGTGTTGTTGTATAATCGGACCTTCGGCCGCATCCATCCGACACAAAAGCCTCCTCAGTGCTGCAGCATATAGACACGTCCCGTCTCTATCTGCTGCTACATCTGAGCAGGATTTTAAAAACATTCTTTTACTTCCCAGCTCTGCCTCGACTGATGAAGAGAATCGGCGCCAAACTGAATTATTGCATTGATTGAATTTAAATTCAGCCGCAGCGAGCGACTGCTGAGTGTAATGAGATTAAAAACAGCGGCTGTAGAGAAATGTAAAGAAAATGGATGTCAGTTAGAGACATGCTATTGATTGAATTGAGACGTAATGGAGTTATTCTATTTACTGGTTAAACTACGAACACAAAGGAAGTGTGTGAGTCCACATCTTCACTGTGTGTGTGTGTGTGTGTGTGTGTGTGTGTGTGTGTGTGTGTGTGTGTGTGTGTGTGTGTGTGTGTGTGTGTGTGTGTGTGTGTGTGTGTGTGTTTGCAGTACAGATACAGATGCTCAGTGAGCGGCTCCAGGCGGGACACACTCTCCCTGATCTCTAGAACTAATGAGCCGTTCAAATCGCCCGTCCTGGTCGAGCATATTCTTGGGGTTTCGGCGTCCTTAAAAGACCCTTCTTCTTAGTTTTATCGGCCTGAACACACGGTCTCTGCATTCTCACGTCCAGAATAAAAAATACACGTCCAAATCCCGTTTCATTTCATTAAGCAGGGGATCGACTTACTGAGCAGCGATGCCAGAAAACAATATTACTGTTTGTGCTTTAATAAAAAGTTTACTGAGCGTAGAAATGTGATTGTACGTTCCCACGTTGTCTCTTTAATATTTTTCAATTACAGAGAGGAGGTTTTCATTTGGCTCTTAAACGCAGTCTTCTTCATGTCACAGTATTATTTCTGCACTTCAGAGCTCCTGATAAAAGACCGTTTCTTATAGATTAAGACTTTACTGGCAGCGTGCGAAGCGAATGTGCCCGATCTCCTGGAAGGCATTCATTGTGCTGCACTTGTTCGTTTTACGTGATAAGTGAAAGAAAGATGTGTTAAAAAAATGTAAGGAGGAGGCAGAGAGAGAAGTTCACTTCTCCGCCTCACACAGCCAGACGTTAGTGTGGATGTGTGACGGGGAAGGACTTCTCAAACTTTGACCTTCTTTAAGGACCTCTGATGGACTTAACCGGCAACATATGACCTCTGCGTGGTACAAAATGTGATTAGCTGCAAACATACACTGCAAAACTTCATTCTTACCAAGTCAGAAATATCTCAGCACACTGACAGGATCCGTGTGCGCAGTGTTCCTTCTCTGCAGGGTTTTGTTTTCATTTGTTTAAAAGCAGAGCGTGGTGAAGCGGGGCTTTTCATCTATGCAGAAACACTTCCTGTTTCCTGTCAGTGCAAACGTGATTCTGTACAGGGAGCATTATTCGATAGACTGCCTCTGCTATCGTTTAAGCACTAGAGCGGCATTTAACAACAAGGCAGCACATCCTGTCAGAACACCAGCAAAGATGTGTGAGAAGCCACAGAACCACGTCGACTGACAGGGTCAAATACTTCCTCTAGTCCGGCTTCTTGCTCACTCTCTCTCTCTCTCTTCTTAGCTTCCTCCGTCAGCGTCCTCTTCCTCTCAGACTCAGCCGTTGTATCAAACAGTACAGAGACGGGCTAACTGGCTGCTTCGTAGTTGGAGACTGCTGTGTGAACTAGTGACGTAAAGACGTACGCACTTCTCTTGAGATGACCTCATCAAAGTTACACAGTGCTGATAACTGGTGACTGGGGGCGCTCTGTGGTCATGAGAGAGACGTCATTCTCCATGTTGGAAGTTATTGTGCTATGAGATCGATTTTAAAACGACTGTTTTAAGATGGAGAAGTTACAGATTGTTGCTTTTGTTGAAGGAAGCACACGTACTAAAGGTGATGAAGATTAAACTAGTAACCGTTTAAGTGTTGTAAAAGGACTTCACACATCTCACCGAGGTCCTGACGTTACAACTGCAACACTTGTCACCTTCATGAGAGCTCTCACACAAATACCAGCCTCCACCAAGCGTACAAACAATTAACATGGCATTACCTGTTCCCAGCTGTTGGATAGGACAGGTGTGTGTGTGTGTGTGTGTGTGTGTGTGTAGCTCTGTGTGCAGTGTAGTACCAGATAAAGTCGGGATGTTCCTCCAGCTAATGGCTTTGGATTGGAGCCCGTTGTGACGAGACCGAGTGACCGACCAACCGGCTGCTGTGAGAAGTCTGGTCCACCGCCAAGTCAACACACATTTTACACACAGCCCCAACACACACACAAATCTGAGACAGGAAGCGGAGGGTAGCAACGGTGTGACTGATGTTTTCTGGAAATTAAAAGTGACGAGCTGCATCCAAATATAAAAAGAGAACAGGTTAGAGTTTCACTATTTAATTATTTAAAATGATGCTCTGAAGGGATCGATATACGAGCGACAGAGTGGAATATTGAACAGGATAAAGCTGGAGGCTGAGAGTGCTCTACGAGGCTTAAAAACACTTAGAGGGTTTATTATTGCAACATCATCTTTTGGGGCAAAGATGATACGTCAATGTCAACAAAGTGAAGCCATTTCACGCATGCATCCTTGAAAAATCTCCGGCAGACTGCCTCTGGATTCAGCCGGAGTTGGTTGTACACGCATCGCACACCAAACGCACCAGTGAGGTTCATGCACCTCACAGCGGGAGACTAGCCTACAATTCTGATATTCATTTAGCAGACGCTTTTACCCAAAGTTACGAACATCAGAGAGTAAGAACAACACAAGCAAGGATCTAGAGTGGAGGAAACAATGTCAGGAAGTGCAAGCAAACAGCTTTCAGTCTGATAGAGGATACACAGGTGCTGACAGGAAGTGACAGGCGGTGCTGACAGGTTTGGTAGTTTGTTCCACCACCGGGGGGCGACAGAGGAGAAGAGTCTAGTTAGAGACTTAGGGCCCGTTGTGAAGGTTTGATCAGACACCTGTCATTGGTAGAGTTTCCCCTTCGGGCACATGATGAAAGAAGAACAACGTGTTGGTTGCCCCGTGGTTCAGAAGCACACAAACGTGATGCATTACAGCTTGTTTTGTGGCTGCAGGGTGAATGGAACTAGCAAATCCAAAGCTTTTGTTAATAGTAATTTAGTTGCAAAATAACAGGGCGATGTTTAAAAAAACAGAATCATCGTGAAGCAACACTGTGCTTCTCTTCAGTTTGTAAAGCTGCAACATCAAATGGAAATACCTCAGATATCCTGTGCGAATGTGCCCACATCTTTTCTTCTTTCTTTCTTGGTTCACATTTCCCCAGAATTCCTCCTGACACATTTGGCAAACATCAGTGCTTCCACAGAGTGAGAGAAAAGGCGCAGAGGCAGAGCGACAGCCCGGCCTCCCCTGAGAGTCTGAACAAAGAGATTAAAAAACACAAAGACACGTCGTGAAAATGAAAGAGCACACACAGAGAGATAAATGAGGACGCGCCGGGATCTCAGGACACGTCATGAGATACGAGATGTGAAGGAGAGGACGTGATGGACAACATGTCAGGAATGAATATTCGACCTTCACAGCATTCATGCACCAAGTTTGTAGTTTTTTGTTGTTTTATCTTCATATAAAGCTTTCAGAAAGTTTGTATTCTTTTAACATACGGTAAGAATTATCTGCATCGTCTCCCTCGCTCTGACTGTGAACGGGGGCTTCTGCATTTAAAGAATGAATTGTAAAGTTAAAATGCAGCTTCTTTAACTGAAGCCTGGCACACACTTAAAGATTTTCAAAATTTGAAATGATTTTAAAAATGTGAGAGCGCCCACACACGACGACAGATCATAACAGATTGAACAGTTCAGTTCTTATCGGTGTGCGGTGTGCGGTGTGCAACGCGACGACCAACTCAGCACACGCTAACCGATTCCTTCACCTACAACCAGTCTCCACTCTCACAACGTGTAATCTTACACCGTCAAACGCCACTTAAGAGTAAACAACATGACGGTCCAGCTTAATGTGGCTAGCTGTTAGCTGGTACTCCTCTCCATGTCAGTTTGTTTGTCGTAGAAACACTCGTGTTGTTGCCACAAATCAACAAGTTGGTCCTCAAGAATCAGCTTCTTCGTTGCCCCATGTTTGTTTTGTTGATACATGGTAAATGGACTTGAGCTTATATAGCGCTTTTCTAGTCTTCTGACTACTCAAAGCGCTTTTACACCTACCCATTCACACACTGATGGCAGTGGTTGCTATGTAGGGAGACCATCAGAAGTAACTAATCCCATTCATACGGCGCAGCGGGAGCAATTCAGGGTTAAGTGTCTTGCCCAAGGACACATCGGACATGTTGCTCGCAGGAGCTGGGGATAGAACCCTCGACCTTCCGGTTGAGAGACGGCGACTCTACCACTGAGCCACAGCCACCCTACATCACGTCTGTGCAGGAAGTCTGCAGCTGTCAGAAACTGGGGTAAGGTGTAAACATGCCACAGTATCACGCTTTCTTTCTGAGTTCTCCGGGTAGCAAAACAGCAATCTGTCTAACCTCAGCCTGGACTGCTGAGGGGAGGGCGGGGATGGCCATAGTTTAGAGGTTGACAGTAGAAGAAGAGAAGAGGATGTTAACATCAGCCCCCCCGGAGGGTGACGGTTTAACCTGTTTCAGAGCCTCAGTAGATCAGGTCTGAGCGACTCGCTGCTCCCCGGGGAGAAATCACTCAGTCTGTTCCCCGAGTATCAGAGCTCAGCCGTCCTCCCTGTGGAGACGACGGACAGATAGGCTACTTCAGAGTGTTGAGACTCGGCCTCCTTCTCGTAACTGAGTTTTTTCTAGTTTGATAAACGATTGCTGCATTAAGGTGAAAGACGGCTACTTACAATCCTCTCCTCATCTCTCGCTCTCTCCTCATCTCTCTCTCTCTCCTCATCTCTCTCTCCTCATGTCTCTCTCTCTCTCCTCATCTCTCTCTCCTCATGTCTCTCTCTCTCTCCTCATCTCTCTCTCCTCATGTCTCTCTCTCTCTCCTCATCTCTCTCTCCTCATGTCTCTCTCTCTCTCCTCATCTCTCTCTCCTCATGTCTCTCTCTCTCTCCTCATCTCTCTCTCTCTCCTCATCTCTCTCTCTCTCCTCATGTCTCTCTCTCTCCTCATCTCTTTCTCCTCATGTCTCTCTCTCTCTCCTCATCTCTCTCTCTCTCCTCATGTCTCTCTCTCTCTCCTCATCTCTCTCTCCTCATGTCTCTCTCTCTCTCCTCATCTCTCTCTCCTCATGTCTCTCTCTCTCTCCTCATCTCTCTCTCTCTCCTCATGTCTCTCTCTCTCCTCATCTCTCTCTCCTCATGTCTCTCTCTCTCTCCTCATCTCTCTCTCCTCATGTCTCTCTCTCTCTCCTCATCTCTCTCTCTCTCCTCATGTCTCTCTCTCTCTCCTCATCTCTCTCTCTCTCCTCATCTCTCTCTCTCTCTCCTCATCTCTCTCTCCTCATGTCTCTCTCTCTCTCCTCATCTCTCTCTCCTCATGTCTCTCTCTCTCTCCTCATCTCTCTCTCTCTCCTCATGTCTCTCACTCTCTCCTCATCTCTCTCTCTCCTCATCTCTCTCTCTCTCTCCTCATCTCTCTCTCCTCATGTCTCTCTCTCTCTCCTCATCTCTCTCTCCTCATGTCTCTCTCTCTCTCCTCATCTCTCTCTCTCTCCTCATGTCTCTCACTCTCTCCTCATCTCTCTCTCTCTCCTCATCTCTCTCTCTCTCTCCTCATCTCTCTCTCCTCATGTCTCTCTCTCTCTCCTCATCTCTCTCTCCTCATGTCTCTCTCTCTCTCCTCATCTCTCTCTCTCTCCTCATCTCTCTCTCCTCATGTCTCTCTCTCTCTCCTCATCTCTCTCTCTCTCCTCATGTCTCTCTCTCTCCTCATCTCTCTCTCCTCATGTCTCTCTCTCTCTCCTCATCTCTCTCTCCTCATGTCTCTCTCTCTCTCCTCATCTCTCTCTCTCTCCTCATGTCTCTCTCTCTCTCCTCATCTCTCTCTCTCTCCTCATCTCTCTCTCTCTCTCCTCATCTCTCTCTCCTCATGTCTCTCTCTCTCTCCTCATCTCTCTCTCCTCATGTCTCTCTCTCTCTCCTCATGTCTCTCTCTCTCTCCTCATCTCTCTCTCCATATTGTCTCTCTCTCTCTCCTCATCTCTCTCCTCATCTCTCTCTCCTCATGTCTCTCTCTCTCTCCTCATCTCTCTCTCTCTCCTCATGTCTCTCTCTCTCCTCATCTCTCTCTCCTCATGTCTCTCTCTCTCTCCTCATCTCTCTCTCCTCATGTCTCTCTCTCTCTCCTCATCTCTCTCTCTCTCCTCATGTCTCTCACTCTCTCCTCATCTCTCTCTCTCTCCTCATCTCTCTCTCTCTCCTCATGTCTTTCTCTCTCTCCTCATCTCTCGCTCTCTCCTCATCTCTCTCTATCTCTCCTCATCTCTCTCTCCTCATCTCTCGCTCTCTCCTCATCTCTCTCTATCTCTCCTCATCTCTCTCTCCTCATCTCTCTCCTCATGTCTCTCTCTCTCCTCATGTCTCTCTCTCTCTCCTCATCTCTCTCTTTCTCTCTCTCTCTCTCCTCATGTCTCTCTCTCCCTTCTCATGTCTCTCTCTGTCCTTGTCTCTCTGACTCTCTCTCCTCATGTCTCTCTCTCTCTCCTCATGTCTCTCTCTCTCTCCTCATGTCTCGCGCTCTCTCCTCATGTCTCTCTCTCTCTCTCTCCTCATGTCTCTCTCTCTCCTCATGTCTCTCTCTCTCTCCTCATGTCTCTCTCTCCCTTCTCATGTCTCTCTCTCTCCTCGTGTCTCGCTCTCTCTCCTTATGTCTCTGTCCCAAGTGTCCACTCAGAACGCCAGTCTGACCGCAATGAGCTCACTCAACCGCCAGTCCCCTGGGGCATTATGGGTAAACTCACAACATTATGCTCTCTATTGACGAGTGGAGTGCTCTCCAGGGACCATGGACACCAAGCACATGTGTACACACACACACACACACACACACACACACACACAGTATAGTACTAGAATTAGAGCACACTTATAAGGGACCAGAGGCTGTATACATACATTAGGACAATGATCGTTTAAAGCACACACAAAGAGTCGGTCACATGAACACCAGCGTGCACACAGGACTGTTTATCTGGAGCGCACACACACAGTTTATCAGTCAGCTCTGAAATGATGCAGCTTGTGTGACAGGATGGAAACAAAAGGTCCACAATCATCATCGTTTGACCTGATAGACATTTCATCTGCTCAGTTATCTTCAGAAACATTCGATTTATCTGAAATGTTCGTTACGCCAGTGAACGTTTTCCTTCTGGGATTTTCAAGATGGCAGCGATAAGGTTTTTTAAATCTCTGCAGACAGCGATGTTTGATTGTGAAATTGGTTTCACTTTAGTCTGCTGCTTTCACATGCGAGTCACAGACGTAGCAGGAAAACACACAGACGACCTTTGATTGTGACGGACTTGAGGCGAGCAAAAAGCGAATTAAGTGCTCCTTCGTGTCGTTATGTGCGGAGCTTCACGACTTCTTTATCTTAGAAACTTCTCACCTTGTGTTAGAAAATCATGTCTTATATTCGTGCTTTTTCTCCCTTTGTTTTTTTGAATGTGTGGCACGTTTAGATTTAAATGAAAAGTGCGCTACAAATAAAATGTATTATTATTATTTTAAGTGCTAATCCAAAGCTCTAATTTTCCTCACTAAATTCATTCACATTGTTCAGTTCACTATCAACTAAAAATGTTTTTGCTTCACACGAGAAAGTCTTGAAAATGCTCCTACTGCGCCAAGATGTCCTCACTTTGGCAGCGTGAACCCACAGTGTTCTCACAGGAGTATAAAGCATACAAACACACACACACACACACACACACACACACACACACACCCACGAGTGCGTAACACACTGACAGATCACACAGATCGGCTCAGCGAGATGAAAAGGAAAAGAGAAGTGTGAAGAGAAGCAGAGAAAGAGAGAAAACAGTGTTTTTAGGCCAGTCTAGTTAAGACCTCACTGTCCCAGTTGAACAGAATATAGAGCTCCCACTCTGAGATGAAAGCTGTGTGTGTGTGTGTGTGTGTGTGTGTGTGTGTGTGTGTGTGTGTGTGTGTGTGTGTGTGTGTGTGTGTACTGTACGCTCAGCAGTAGGTCTGTCTCTCTGGGACAGATCTCAGTAGGAGTTGGAGCGACAGAGTAGAAAGGATGAGTGTTGTCGAACTGAAGCAGTCAAACAGTTTTTCTGAACGATGTCAGGATGAGACCGGACTCCGACCTGAGCTGCAGAAACCCTGTTGCTCCACTCTGACCAATCAGAGACTGCTTGACAGAAAGGGGGTTGCAAGGACTCCTGAGGTAATCCCCATCGAATGACACTTGTGTTTCAGACTCTTGATCACTTCTTTTTTTAAACAGCATATCCTGGATTTCTTTCGTAATAAAATCCTAATAAACAGAAGATGCCTCAAGCAGGGTGACTAAATCCTGCAGAGCCTCAACGTATGAATTTACCCTCTTATCCAATTAAAAATAATTAGATTTTTTCAGACTTAAGCTGGCTACTCACTAGACCATTTTGGGCCCGATTTGCCCCCCTCCCCTCCCCCAACAATCGGGGTGGGGCCGGCCTGATTCAAGGTTTGTCGCAACTGATTATTCAGAATCCAAATAATCCTGGAGTGTGTGGTTTCAATACAATTATTTTACTGCTCCTGATCATGAGTCCAGATCAGGCTGCCTCTGACGGAATAACTACAAAAGCCAATCATAGCGAGTAGACCGGGAAGCACCACCAACCGTATGTTGCGTACTATTACAGCTCACAAACATGAAGTATAATTGATACCTGCCTTCCAAAATCGAGAAATCCCAAAGTGTTATAGCTGTATCTGCTGACCAAAATGACTCAAAACAAGGGGGGGGCGATCGTGCTTCAGCACATTTTCTGTCAGATTTCAGCTCGTACGTGTTTGAACGCTCTCACTCTGCTGGTCCCATCCTACAATATTCTATATGCAAAATCTTAAAGTGGAATTTTTGCATTTTAAAGCCAGGGGGCTCTATTACAACTTCATAGGTTTTTAAATGACTAATTGCTCGAGGAGGCAAGTGCGCCACATCATCATACATCCACTGAAGGTGTGTGTTTCTGACACAACAGGCTCTGACGACATCACAGAAAGGATCCACACAGAGATAGACCACTTCATTTCCAATATCGTTCCATTCAAAGCCACCATGCCATGTGGTGGACTCTGAAGCTTCAGTGTTTAGCCAGCTCTGCATCGGTCTGTAAACCTTTCTGCGTTCTAACCTCTCTCCATTTTTCAAAAGCATCTCCAATATTGATCCTAGTTTGAGCACGTTTCTGCTCGTGGAGCTTATTAGAAACATGCAGAGGCTTTTTAGGTCGGGTACAATCACTTCTATCTGAACCAGTTCTCTTGCCCGCTTCCATCGCTGCAACACCTGTTGGTTTGACCTGATAACTGCTCTCATATCTGGCAAACCGAGGGGCGTCCAAAACGGCCGTGTGGGGGTGCCTTAAAACCGCCTACCTTCTCTGGTCCAAACAAATCCAGACCATTCAGGACCAGAATCTAAAGTTAGAAGGAGGACATACTGGCTGCTGCATTGTTGTTCAACATAGCATGTTTCCTTAAAGTCTGATAATTGGAAGGTCATTTAAGGTATACTTTTGCAATGTTGTCAAAACCTCTGAACCTGGGGCGAAGGACAAGCAACTCCCAGGTCCTGCAAAAGTTAAGCCACTCCATTTAGTGTTGTATACATAATGCTAAACATTAAGCATGCGTGACTTTCTCCCCTGGACGCTTGGTTTCAGTTACAGTATTGCACAGTCACTGTCCACGCGCTGTGAACAATCCTAGTTTGGCTTCTAATTCTGCCCAGCTGTCCAAGCCGTGGCAGTGCATCAGGCTATGTTTACTGCCATCAGATTAGCTTGCAGTAGCCTTTACTCTGACATGTACTGCTGACTGCTGGCAAGCTAACAGACAGAGCTATCACCGTCCAAAACAACAGCAGCAACAACAACAACAACAGTCTTCTCCTGCCAACTGGAGTCATGCAGGGTAATTCGCCTTAATTAAGGACACTATGGCAGGAGATGTAGGGGTATGACGAAGTGGAGCCACGAGGGATCTTATGTGCTGAGTTCAGATGTACTCAGAGTAAATAAAGGTACCAGTTTAACATGTGTTAAGATGGTGAAAAATGTGCTTTACTTGAAGAAGATGAACTCCAATCACTGCAACAGCAAACATCGTGTCATTACAATTTTGAGTGAAGCCATCCCGATGAAGGTTTCAGCAGCTGTGATGGTGTTGGTATAAACAGGCTGTTGGTTTTCTGTCGTCTTCTGGCCTCTGTTGTCCCCCTCTGGCCAGCTTTACACAGCCGGAGCCATTTTTAGCACCCGATGCACCCCCCATCCTGAGCGAGAGTCAGAGCCACTGAGTTTACCGCAGGTTAACAGACGGGAGGAGATTCAGGATACAAACTCACAAGCTCTTTACTGACGTGAGGAGGTGAAGAGGTTAAGAGTGAAGGTGAGCCAGGATCAGAGAGTTTACAGGCGTGAGGGATAAAGACAGGAGAAGACTGTAAGTGAAGATAAAAGCTTTAGGTAAACAGCTCAGGTTGTAACTGCTTAACCTGCAAATAAATTACACATCATCGTGAAAATTAATTACTCTTGCTTTTGTGAACGACTGCAATGCAACACAGTTGAGAGGCTTCAGCTCTGACATGATACGAGTAAGTGTCTCTGCACATATGAAAAGATTTGTGTACCTTCATAACAAGAATGTGTATTTGTAGATGTAACACAATAACACCATGATATAACACCACAATGGGTGGGGAGTATCACGTGTCAAAAGTTACATTTTGGCCATAGATTGTATGAAACATGGATGTAGTCTCAGTGATGTCACCCATTGATTTCTGAGGCGTAGTTTTGAAGCCAAATGATGGCGGCCACCATGTTGGAAATGCTGACCCTCACTATCTTTTAGTCAACCTAGTAACAGTCGAAAGCACATATGCACGCCTGAATATTTCACAACATGCACTGACAGGGATAGACACCGACAGGTAGACTATAATGAAGCACTTCCATTATTTACATTTTCCTCAATATTTCCTGCTGTTTTCCTAAATCAGCTCAACCCGACTTCATGCAGAAAATTTACTAGGGTGCTGCCAGGAAGAACTCTGGGTAAAGTCGGAATCAAAAATGCGGCTGTTTACTTTTCGCACATGCAGCTCACCCCTCGAAAACATCAGGACGTTTTGTGCAGGTGTGAAAGCACCTTAAGAGGTACCTCCAGCAATCATGGCACCAAAATCAGCACCTTGTCCTGACAACGAGTGTGAAACATCAAAGTTTGCCTGATGCATTTTCTTGTCCGTTCAAAATGATGAGTATCCTACTATGAAAGTCCAGAAAGTGGATTGGAGAAAGTTCTGCTGAGTTAAAGCTGTGGCGTGACAGATGGTGATGGAGGGTACTCTGGGTTATTTCTACTGACCCTCATGCTGACAGAGGTCAAGAGGTTACGCTAGAGAGCCGAGGTTACACCTAAGACAGGTAATTTGCTGCGGATAAGCTTGCAGTTCTGGGTCACTGAAAGAGCAGGTGTTAAATGGTTCAGGTTAAAACTTCCCTAAGAAGCACTTAGCTCACCTCTCTACAGATTCCACCTCCAATCCAACCGTCAAGGAATAATCCACCTTCACATTCATATTTCTGTATTATCGATGGATTAGGCTAGAATGTTGCAGAGGCATAATGGGGAGACGAAGTGATCCCCTCTCTGTATCGTTTTCGGAGCCAATAACAGAAGCGTTACAGAAACGGTATCAGTGGAGCCATCAGGGGAGAGTGCAGTGCTGTGTGTGTGTGTGTGTGTGTGTGCATGTCGGACTGTGTGTGTATGTAGAGCTCCTGCTGTGCTGTGCTTCCACAAAGCTGAAACGCAATGTGAATTCACAGACTGGGACAGGAATATTACACCGTTGCGGAATCAATTAGAATGCACAAAGATGTGAGGATGGCTGAGCTCAGTTACAGCAATTTTGTGAAAAAAAGCAGTCTTAAAGAGATTCACTTCTGTAGTGTAAATAGAAGAGGATACCACAGAGTCAAGGATGTAAAGAAATTATAAGAACATTTAGAGATATTGCGTGGCCATTACGGCCCATACAGTGTTGGGTCGCAGTGGCAACAGGCTTAGCAAGTTCCCTTGAACGTGCCTCTCAACAGAAATGAATTCAAGCTCCTCCTGAGGGATTCTGAGCAATCCCAGGACAGATGGGATATATAATCCCTCTCGTGAACTCTGGGTTTATGCCAGGGCCTCCTCCCAGTTGGGCGTGTCCAGAAAACCTCCAAATTGAGGCGTCCAGGAGGCATCCTAATCAGATGCCCAGACCACCTCAACTGGCTCCTTTCAATCCTTTCAAGTACCTCCACTCTGAACTCCCTCCAGATGTACCAACTCCTCACTCTATCTCTAAGGCTGAGCCCAGCCACCCATTGAAGGATACTCATTTCAGCTGCTTGTTTCCGTGAGCTTATTCTTTCGGTCACTACCCAAAGCTCATGACCACAGGTGAGGGTTGGATCGTAGATCGACTGGTAAATCTTTGAAAGCTTTGCCTTCAGGCTCAGCTCCCTCTTAACCGTGAAAGTCTGGGACAACGCTGGCATTACTTGTAACACTAACACAAAAAAGTATGTGTAGAGCACATCGAGTCGCTCCTTCAAGAGAGCCGTATAAAAAAGCCAATCAATTAATAAATAAGAAGCCAATGAGGGATGCATCTGTAGGCAGGACTGAAAAATAGCTAAAAGATTTGAACAGCGTGAGAATGTGCAGCTACAGACAGAAGTGAGAGCTGTCCGGACCTCCAACGAGGCCAGCAGAAGGTGTATTACATCACCTTTAAATCCTCCCATTCTGCTCAATGCATCCCTCCCATCAACCCCCATCACCCAATGCCCCCCCAATCCTCCATCCTCCCAGTGAATCTCCTCTGTAGTGGACAGAGTCACCTAACGCGATCACCCCGGGTTAATCAGCAGGGAGGATTCCCATTGGCCAAGAGCCCAGGGGCCAGCCCAGGGGCCAGCCCATGGCGGGAGGTTGGCATGACAACAACACCAATTGACACTGACAGGTCATTGCTACACATAATGGGATTACGGAGAGAGAGAGAGAGAGAGAGAGAGAGAGAGAGAAAGAGAGAAAAGAGAGAGGGAGCAGAGGGACGGGTGGAGAGGTTTTGTTCGAGCAGAGATAGTGAGAGAGGGTGAAAAGTTTGTGTCACTGCGTGTTGTGTCATGGTTGTTGTTATCATGTTTTAGCAACGTGATGGCCACTTGATTCGATCTCAGTGATGCTGTCGACACAGTTGACCATACATGGATACAGGCGACTCCAGAAAACTAGTCTGTCTTTTCCTGGATTTAGTGCTAAAGAGGTTCAATATCCACAAGACAGTAACTGCTTTGTGTCAGGTGGCAATTAAGCACCAGAGCAAACCGTTAATATGTGTGGGGTACCCCAGGGCTCAATCCTTGGTTTCTCTTTTCTTTTCCTTTCGTACTATAGCCAGAGTTTCTTATGTTTTCTTAACCTTCCCTGTCTCAGAGTCTTTTGGCACTCTGTAATCACCTTGGAAATGTATTCCCTGTATAGTCAAGCTGGTTTCCATTGGCTCTGGTCCGGCTGTGTTTACTGGGAGACTGTTGAGCATGGTTCCGGTTGTTTGCTCATTCTGAAGCTTACGATATTTTCAATACTAAAGCAATCCAAATGTGCACAAAACCGTCCACCCAGTCATCGTCTATATTTATTATAGTGTTGTGAGTTGCAGTGGCAGCATGCTCAGAGAGGTCGCTCACAGACACAAGCACACAAACTTCTTATTTTCTGTCTGTTTGTTTGCCCTTCTTCTGAGGTTTAAGGGCTGTTTAGGGAGGTGACCCAAAGACAAGAAGGACAGCAGACAGGGCTACTCAGCACGGAGACAACACACACACACACACACACACACACACACACACACACACACACACACACACACACACACACACACACACACACACACACACACACACACACACACACACACACACACACACACAAACAGAGGCTCAGCAGCCAGCAGGACTTGTGTCTGAGTGCTACCAGACTGACTGTCATGTCAGCGCCTGCAGCTCTGTCATGAATCAGCAGCACAGAGATGGACAGATAGAGATACTCAAACAGAGAGAGGGAGAGATATGTGCATGCAAAAAGAAAATCCAAAGTTAGTGACTTTTCCTCCCTTCCCTGATACTTTAAAATATTACAGAAGTTTCCTGTCTACATGTAAAACAGAGCTGATAATCTGTGCAACATTTCTGATCAGGATGTTCTTCAGAATCCTGGAAATCGTCCTCCATCTCTTTACTTCCTCCAGTGAGGAAAATAAGTGCAACACTTCTGATTGAAGGACACAAAGGTTATAACATCCTCGTGGGACTGTTTCTGACAGCTTTCAAGGTTCACCTTCGCACTGGCTTCAACAAACTGCTACGACTAAATTATATGCAACAGCACAGCCCCCCAGCGTGTAGCCCAGAGTGGGCATGTTTCCTGCAGCAGGAAAATCTAGGGGGTCATTTCCACATCTATCAAAGTGACGATCCTTAATATTTTATGGACAAGAAAATGCAACAGGCTGCTTTAAACATATGAAGCACATTATAGAGGTTTTCAACATTACAAACTATGATGTTTCACACTGGTTGTCAGGACAAGGTGCTGATTTTGGGGTGCCATGATTGCTGGAGGAACTTCTTAAGGTGCTTTCACACCTGCACTACGTTCTCCGTTTGACAATAAGTTCTTCCCCTCTCTTCGATTATACCATGACTATACCAGACAAAGCATTCATATGAGGCAAAAGTTGTGATCATCTCGTCTGACGCTGTTGCTAAGTCCTTTATTTATTTGACGTTATGTCCTACCACCTTCGACCCCCCATGACCCCCACCCAGCCCGACAGGGACAGGGCGGTCTGTCCTGACATATGTTAGAAATTTTAAGGAATGCATATGAATGAATGGATGTGCTCTTTTTTCTTTACACTTGTTTCCTGGGTTTGTTTTTCGTATCTATTGGCGACATGCTCAGAGAAGTCGCACACAGATCTGGGGGTTTTTACGCAGTATTTTTAAATTTTGCATCTTTTCTAAGTTTATAGCCTGTAACGGTAATGTTTTTGGCCTTTGCAGCTCGTTGCTCGTTGTAGGCCACCATTCTTGAGCATGGATTGGCTTCCTTTTTGGAGACAGCCTCCAGTGGACACTTGAGGAACTGCAGCTTTGTGGCGCTTCTGCATTGGCCTCATTTCTCAGCCCAAAGATTGCTGATTAGGGTTGTCTTAAAATGTCTCCCGAACATCTGGATGGAGTGACGTGATATTTAGTGCGTTAATTCACATTTTAAATTTCCCACTCATACTCACACCTCGATTATCTTTAGAAGTAAATACCTGGACTATCCCCTCATCATCTGTGCGGTGTTCAGTGCTTCATGCTGGTTCAGTAAACTAGATTGGGGACTGTGCTAAATATTGTACCCAGTGAACATGGACATGTTAACATTGTCACAGTGAGCATGTTAGCACGCTGACATTAGCATTTGACTGAGCCTTGGCTGCAGACTCTAAGTCTTGTTCCTTGTTTCTTCTTATCATGAATAATTAAAGTCGGCGCTGCCAGGTTCTGCGTGTGAACAAGGCTTGAAAGATTAACAGAGAGAGAAGGAGACGCTGGAGCTGATGGAGAGAGACAAGAGGAGAGAAGAGGGAGTGAAGGGAGGTGAAAAGAAGACGGAGAGGATGGATGGAAGGGAGGAGGACGGAGTAAACGGCGACATGATAAAGGGAGACTTGTGGAGGAGAGGAGAGGAAGATACGGAGAGGAGGGGGGATAAAGATGAGGAGAGGAGAGGAGGTAAAACTAGCTTCAAACCTAATTACACAGATTAATGTGGCGTGTAGAGAGCAGTTACCCAAATAGACTGAAAAGAGAGGAGAGAGAGAGAGAGAGAGCATTACACTCCATGATGCTTAAACTCCTAAATGTTAATAGATGACCCTCTCTCTCTGTCTTCGTTCTTTATCTTTAAACCTCTCTCTCTCTCTCTCGTTCTCATTAGACAGGTTGAGTCAGCACTATCTCTCTCTCTCTCTTCATTTCTTCCTCATCTATCTCTCTTTTTTCCCTCTCTGTCATTCCCCTCTCCACCGCTCAGTTCAATTCATTGAGTTTTATTGAAATAAAGTGAAGTCCAGAGTGTAAATGTGCTGAACACAATAACACCTCGTGGAAAAAGAAGAGGCCAGAGTGTGCAGATTCACTGAGTGACTTTAAGGAGGAATTAGAGGAGACTGAAAAATGACTTGACAAAGATTTCTAATTTTTCTTCTCACAAATACTTTCACACATTATCGTCATTGCCGGAACTGAAAAAGAGGACAAAATGCATGATGCCAGAAACCCCTGGAGATGGAGTTTGAGCGCTGATCAGACGACGAAACACGGCACAGAAAATCATTTTCAAACCCTGAAAAGTTATGACAGCCACACTCGTTTTATCCTCTGCAAATTTAGGATCCTTCAGACGCCGCTGCAATCTTCTCCATTCTTTTACAATCTGTCTCTGGCAAGCCCCCACGAATTTATGTTTATATAAAGTGCAACACTAAATCACTGCTCCATTGGCCATGTTTTTCAAATAAGAGCCAATCAGACGGCAAAGGCCGTCCTGGAAGACCCTGAGCCCCCTCTGCATGCAGAGTTTAGACTTCTGCCGACAGAGAGGAGGTTCACTTCTGTTAGGACGGCCGAATCATCAGATACCCGAGGTCACTTGTCCCATCAGCAGGTGGGTTTCTAGATGAGCTGTGGGCATTGTTGCCATTACACTTGTATGGACTGCTGGTGTTTGTGTCTCTTCTCTAACTCACGTCCATCATAATGATATCCACGGGAGTTATGGAGATGGAGTTTGAGCGCCAATCAGACGACGAAACACGGCACAGAAAACCATTTTCAAACCCTGAAAAGTTATGACAGCCACACTCGTTTTATCCTCTGCAAATTTAGGATCCTTTAGACGACGCTGCTGCAATCTTCTCCATTCTTTTACAATCTGTCTCTGGCAAGCCCCCACGAATGTATGTTTATATAAAGTGCAACACTAAATCACTGCGCCACTTCTGAAAATAACTTTTTATGCATCTTGGCAGCTGTAGAGACGATCAGGAAACAGCGAGAATAGAAGAGTGGGTGTTGCAGATACATGATCACTGCATTGTTAGCAGGTCTAATTGTTTTTATGGAGTCAATCTGGATTCTTTTTTTATTTTCTTGCTCATACAAAGTTAATGAAAAGCCCCAAATCCACAGAACGTTATTTGGTCTCTTTAAACAGTTTGGAACACGACGCAGCAGTCGGTTTTGTCGCAGCTTGTTCTTTGTTGTCAGCAGTGGTTCAAAGTGTGCAAGGTTTGCAATGACAGTAGGAAACCTCCCTAAGGGGGCCCCATCTGACAGGAATCACTCTATTTGCACAGCTAAGCGTTATTCCTGTGAAAAACCTCAGTTTGTCAATAAAAGCCACGAAGAAGAATAAAGCAGGAACGCCTGAATCCAAACCAAGAGTGAGACCGCATGTAAGCACTCGTGTCCTGTTGAATAAAGTTTTCATTTGTAAAAAAATAAAAAAAGGTCAAAAGGAAAGTTTCATTTTCAAAAACAGGTTTCATTCAAACAAAAATAAAACCAAAGCAGAAGCTGCTTTTTGTTCTCTTTGTGCCTCTCAGGCTTCAAGTTTTCATTCTTCATTTCATTTCTAGCTATTACCTCACCCTCCTTTGTGTGTGTGTGTGTGTGTGTGTGTGTGTGTGTGTGTGTGTGTGTGTGTGTGTGTGTGTGTGTGTGTGTGTGTGTGCGTGTGTGTGTGTGATGAGTCATACTTTTTTTGTTTTGTGGCGGTCTTTAGTTCCAGCGGATGGTCTGGACTGCTCAGGGTGACAATGACACACACACACACACACACACACACACACACACAGCGGGCTTTAATTCATGAATGGGGGGTTGTGGGATGTTTGGGGGTGGAGGACGCTGACATGCATCAGAGCAGCCTCTGAAAGGAGACCTGCCCCCCCCCCCCCCCCGACTCCTCCTCCTCTTCTCGTCTCTCCCTCCCTCCTTTTTTCTTCTTCTTCCACCTTTTCTTTTGTATCACTTTTCCTTAACCGCCCTTCCACTCCTCCTCTTATCTTTTTCGACTCTAACTCCTCTTTCCTCTTTTTCCCCCTTATCTCTTCCTCCACCCTTTTCTTCTCCCGTCTCCTTTCCTTGCACACCTCCTTCTCCTTCTCCACCTCCTTTCTCCCACTCCTCCATCTTCTTTCCTCCTCCTCTCCACTCCTCGTATTCTTGCCCCCTTTCCCCCAGCTCCTTCTTTCTGTCTTAAACTTTTTATTTCTCCTCCTCCTCCTGTTCTTCCATCCCTCCACCACCTGTTCTCCTTCTCCTTCTACCTTTCCATCTTTTATCCCTCATCTTGTTTTTACTACACCTCCACCTTTGATTGATGCTTCACCTCTCTACCCTCCATCTCCTCTCCTTCTTTCTGCATTTCTTTCGTCTGTCTCAAACTTTCCATTTCATCCTTCCTCCCTCTTCCTTCCTTGCTCCTCCCCTCTCCTCTCCTCTTCCTGTTCTTCCATCCCTCCTCCAACTATTCTCCGTCTTCTATCTTACCATCTTTTATTCCTCATTGCTTCACCTTCTCTCCTTCCACTCTTTTTCTCCTCCTCCTTCCCTCCTCCATCTCATTCCTCTCCACCTTGTTCTGCGTCTTTCTTCTCCATCTCCTTGTCCTCTTTCTGTTCTCCTTCTATCCTGCTGCTATCTTTTACCCTCCTCTTCCTCTGTCTCATCTCCTCTCCATCGCTCCCTTATTTATACCTCCCCTCTTTTCTGTTTTTTCCTCTTCCCCTTAGTCTCTTCCTCTCCTCCTTCTTGTCAACCCCCCATTCTTCACCTGCTCCTGCTCTCCATCTTTCTGTCCTCCTTTTCACACCGTCCGCTCCATCTCTCTAATGCACACATTTCCATGCTCTTTTATTTCCCTTCAGGCTCGACTTACTCTCTCTCTGTGTCGCACACATTTGTCTTTCACTTTCACACATTTTCACTTCCTTCTCTCTCCTCACAATCATTTCCTCTCTCTCCTCTCACCCTGCTTTCATCTCCTATTGTCATCTCCTTTCCTCCCTTCTTCCACCCCTCCTCCTCCTCCTCCTTCCATCTCTGTCTCTCCCTCTGTTATTCCAGCAGTCAACATTGATTAGATATCGAGTTTAATCCTAGCTAAACTCCTCCGCTTATAGCTTACACCCCTCAACCAATTACAGAGACGCTTGCTGCCAACGAGGGCTCTAAGCGTCGACCTGATTGGCCGATGGAGCTGAAGGCTGCCGCACGGGTACGCCACACGTCCGAAAATAAGCGAGCAGGGATGGATGAGCAGGAAATTAATTTGACAGGTAGCGCTGATACAAACACACGCACACACGCACGCACACACAAACCTCCTTTAACCCTTGACATATACTCTTGAGTAAACACACACACACACACTCACACACACACGCCCGCACAGGTTCAATCACTCGTGCAGCTTAGCATGAAGAAGCAAACAAAGGCTTCACGTTGTGAATGCACGCTCACACTCGCACGTACACTTGGAAGTTTGAACCCTTTGAAAGGAAAGTGCCACGAGTGTTAAATTCAATTCAAATAAAGTCATTTAAACATGAATGGAGAAGATCAAGAATCCGCTTGAGTTCATTTAAAATATAAAACTAGAACCATTCTTGTACCCTGACCTTCATCAGCGGTTTGTTTGGTTTTGTTGAAGCCATATTTGACGGAGACGATGGAGTCAAAGGTCAACTTTAGGCCATCATAGTAGCCACTTGTTAATCTAAAGCATTTTCCACACGTGCACTCCTGAAAATGTCTTGAAAACATCCTGAAATATGAAATCTTCCTGAATTGCCTGTTCACACATGGCGGGAGTCTTGAGAGATTTTTCCACGCTCAGATCTCCGTTCAAAGACCCGCGAAAACTACATGTAAACTGTCCAACAAACAGCCAATCACAATGTGCTATATCATTATACAAACGTACAGTCAATCTTTAACGTCACTAGCAGACGCAGGACCCCGAGCACATGTGGTACCTACAGCGACACTATAGCTAGCTATAGCGCAGGTTTAAGCTGCTCCTCCTCCTGCAATGCATCACAAAAGCTTCAGTTTTAAATGTTATGTACGAGCATTGAGCCATGTCCCTGATGTAACTTTATTTCTGCTTGAGACAGAAAATAAGTCAACCTTGATGGGTAACGGTCCTGTGTTTGCGTGACCCTGTGAATCCCCAGGCAGACTGACACATGGTGAGAATAAAACAATCGACTCCACAGACATATTGTGCCCTCGCCCTCACTTCCACATCTCTACGGGCCATTATCAGGCTGTAACTGTGTAATCTGGCTCCGGCGTTAAAGGTTATATCTTTAGTGGGTACCACTATAAAGGGGGGTAACAAAATGTTCAGCACCCAGCCCGCTGAGGTCTGAGCAGCCTTTGGGAGAGAAATGTTAAAAGAGCTCGACTTAAGAGGAGAGGTAGAGGGGATTTAGTTTCTGCATTAAGATAAGAGCATTTCAGACTGAGTCGAGGACAGAGATACGAGGGTTTGGATCAGCATTCGGTCTTATATTGTTCGGGAGATCTTAAAAGTTATAATCCCTAACTTTGCCGTCTTCTTTCTAAAGCTCTGGCTGGGTGGGGGGTTGGCCTAGACTTAAAAAGAAAGATCTCCCTCTGACCTCAACCTAGCAGAGTTTACTTTAACCCAGACAAGAAAGACTAGAAGATGTTCTTCCCAAAACACGGACTTCATCTGTTCTTGGTACCTTAACATGACCAATCATTAAAGGGGAATTCATGTATTCTTTAATTTAGGCACCTTCCTTCTACTAGCTACAGAAAGTGTTGGAATGGATTACGTTGATCCACATCGTTAAGGAAACATGTTATGTTGAAATGTTGAAGTGCTGGCTTCTCTGACAACAATGCAGCAGCCAGTATGTCCTCCTTCTAACTTTAGATTCTGGTCCTGAATGGTCTGGATTTGTTTGGACCAGAGAAGGTAGGCGGTTTTAAGGCACCCCCACACGGCCGTTTTGTACGCCCCTCGGTTTGCCAGATATGAGAGCAGTTATCAGGTCAAACCAACAGGTGTTGCAGCGATGGAAGCGGGCAAGAGAACTGGTTCAGATAGAAGTGATTGTACCCGACCTAAAAAGCCTCTGCATGTTTCTAATAAGCTCCACGAGCAGAAACGTGCTCAAACTAGGATCAATATTGGAGATGCTTTTGAAAAATGGAGAGAGGTTAGAACGCATGGTTTACAGACCGATGCAGAGCTGGATAAACACTGAAGCTTCAGGCTGAAACAGGCTGTTTCTGTGTCTGTAGCTTTAAATGTAAATGAGCTGTGTCTGACCACGCCCCTCTCTGGAAGGGCTTGGGTGGCTCTGGCTTTCTCGCTCCATGCCCTATTGTTTACGGTGAGAAGGCAGACTCAGAGGGCAGAACAAACACCTAGCTGTGGGAGTGTCACCCACCTGGGGGAGGGGTTACTGCCCTTTGTGATGTCATGAAGGGAAAATCCCCAAACGGCCTGTTTGAGCACACATTTTCTGAAAAGTGGAGCAGGCAGAAGACGGAGAGGATGGACTTTTCTCATCATTGGGGGGTTTGTAGACAGACTAGAGACACATGTTAGTGTTGGAGAAACTTCACTGCTGCAGGTTGACACAATCTACTGGAGTAATACAACAACCTCTTGTGCCTAAAACCTGAAATTTGTCTTAAAATAGAGCAGAGGTTTAAAAATACCGGAAACAGCCTTAAACTCTGGAGTTGGTAGCTCAAAAACAAGCTCATAAATCATTGATGTCATGCTCATGTGTATTTTAGAGGGCATGGTTAATTCATGTGTCTTTGCACATAAGAGCATCTCATTTTGGACGACCATGAAAATGTGTTTTTGTTTCTATCCATGAAGTCCGTACATTACTGTCCTGAATATGTTAGACGCAGTAACATGTAGTGAGGCTTGTGCAGAGTATCTGTGAGGCCCACTCACACACGTCCACTACTACTCACACAAAGCTCAGAAGGTGTTTGAGCTAGTGAGCGATGAGAGTGTGTGTGGGAGGGAAGAAGCGTGTGCGTGTGTGTGTGTGTGTGCTGGTCATTCAAAGCTGCCCGCTCAGTGAAGAGCTAAGATAACACACAGAGATGACTTCACTGTCAAATCCCCTTCAAATCCCTCTCCCTCTGTGTGTGTGCATGCGTGCGTGCGTGCGTGCGTGCGTGCGTGCGTGCGTGCGTGTGTGTGTGTGTGCGTGCGTAGGTACACGTCCGTCCGTGTCCTGCTTCATTCACATAACATCATCCTCTCTCTGCTGAATCTTTCTCATTTCCTCTTTAATCCAACCTCGTTCTGCAGATCTCCTCTCCGGTAGCTTCCTCCGTACTTTCTCTTCTTTGTCAGAAAGAAGTGTTATCTTATATTCAAAGTATCGCTAAATTGGCATTCAGTCATTGCAATCAAGACAAGTAAACTAAAACGGAAACAGGAAGTATGACAGTGTTAAAATGAAACTAGAGTCACTGGGATTTATTCAGCCTTTGTTTGCATTCCCAGAAGTTAGAGAGATTTTTTAAACATGGCTGCCCAGCAGATTGGGTGAAATTCTACTGAATGTAGTCAATTTTCCCAAGCTCTTTTTCCTGGGAGCTCTCAGGTCTTGTAGGTTCCTCTGGATAGTTGGTGAGGACGTTCTGCTGCTATGGACCCCTCCCCCCCTTTCCGTGCCAGAAGCCCAGGAGGCCTTGCCCCGGCAGCAGAAGCCAGGCTCTCCAGAAGACAAAGCTCCCCAAACCTTCAGCAAGGCGATCTGGTACTAATTCCACCTGACGTCCCTGACGCCCAGCCACCACCATCGGACTGTGTCTTCCCTCAACCACCGCCCGAGGACCAGCCAACCCATCGGCCTGCTCCGACCTCCACCTCATCGGCAAGGAAGTGTGGTCAACAGGAACGTGGAGAATACCAAGGAGAAATCCTTCCTGCATATTATCCCATATGCTCTTTCGTAAAGCGTCTCAAGATAACACTTGTTCATACTACGAGTGTTGCGGGGCCATTTTGACCTCTTCATGCACCTCAAACCGATTTTCTAACCCCACCACCAGGCGGGGCGGCTGTGGCTCAGTTGGTAGAGTCGGTCGTCTCTCAACTGGAAGGTCGAGGGTTCAATCCCCAGCTCCTGCAGCAACATGTCCGATGTGAAAAAGTCCTGCAGACCCCAGTTACAATTCCTACTCAGGACGCTCTTTAACCAATGGTAATGTGAACCCATTGAACCCATTATCCCTCACACCATTTGTTATCCCCAGTACATCTTGACTACCAAAGCAATGCCACCATGTTCATTATCAACAACCCCCAATCTTCCAGTGCCATTCACAATCCCCTCCATCATATTACCCATCCGTAATGCTATTTCCATACATTAACTTGCTATCCTTTAATCCAAGTATAATCCCCAGAATCCTTTACCTTCCCACCATTACACAGCGTTAACAGCCAACCACCCTTAAGTCCCATTAGTGCCATTTGCAATCCCTGATCCGCCAACACTTGAACTATCTTTAAAGCTATTTCCACATAAGCTAACTACCCCTAACAACATTCGTTATCCCTGACAACCATTTATACAACACTGTGGACTCTGCTCAACGCCAAAGTTCAGCCTATAATTACAACTAGAGCAACACATAAACCGCATGTAGCGCAATTTTCCATATCAATTCCCTTTCGCTAACACCATTTAATATCACAGCGCAATTTATGTGCCCAACCAAAATTACACAATTGTCTTATTCGGGGCGGCTTTGGCTCAGTTGGGGAGGGAATACGCAGATGAGTCCTCTATACGACTGAGAATATCTGTCTTTCTATCAATGCTGCGTGTAGTTGAACAGAATCACAATCTGAACTAAAGAGTGGAGAAGAACATACTGGAGAACAGGAAACAGAATGCAGCAGGTTCATTAGAGCACAGAGATCGTAGAGGTGGCGTGCAGACAGTCTATGGTCGTGCAGCGATCACAGGGAATAAACGTCACCACCCCCTCCCACTCGCTCGAGGTGAATTCTCCTGATTATATCCTGCTGCGTTCTCACATCAGCTCACTCTGACTTTCTGCAGAATAAATACGAGGAGGCTGGAGGAGAAACTCCGGGTGAAGAGAGAAACATTCAGCTGTTTGTGTTCACACATGCAGCTCCTCCGGTAAATATCAGGAGTTTTTCAGGAGTTTTGTGCAGGTGTGAAAACACTATCACACTGATTACGATCCACAACTAACAAGTGCGACTAACCCAAAACATTAACTGTCCATTTTTCTGTATTAAGTTCCCTTTCGTTAACTACCATTTACTATCCCAAGGGCGATTTATGCGCCCTACAAATACGACACAAATGTATTATCCCAACACAGAAAATGATACGAAAGCTTCAACAATTTACAAATCCTACAAATACAATCCCCACTTACACATTACATCCCCCATCTGATCAAACAAAGTACAGTCCTCCACACCATTGACCATTTCCTGCCCCATTTTGTCTCCCTAACTGTGTTACTTAACGTGCCTCTCTATACGTCTGTCGCTCTTTTCGCTGTCTATCTGGTGGGTCCATCTCTCTTCCTGTGTCTGTCTGACACCCCATGGCGGTTATTTATCACCCAGTAGCCACAGCTTCAGCCAGGCATGCCAAGGCTGCTCGGCCGTGTCCTCAGGCAAACTCACTCTCTCTCTCTTTTCATTACCCCATCCTCCTCGATCCATTGATGCTTCTCTCTCACTTCCAGTCGATGTCGATGTCCCTCTCTCTCTCTCTCTTAATGCTACTGTCTGGCACTTTTTCTGTCTCGTTTCTTACGCTGTCTGTCTTGCCTTCTGTCTGTGTTGTTTTTTTTCCTGTCGCTCTCCATCCTCTGTTTGTTTTTTCCTGTGTTCACAACAGTGTTCACACACGCACACGCACACACACACACACACACGCACACGCACACACACACACACACACACACACACACACACACACACACACACACACACACACACACACACACACACACACTGCTGTCACCAGAGGCAGCGGCTTCTCTCTCCAGACACCTCTCTGTCTGGTGACATCCAGATGACATTGGATTGGGTGTGTTTGGATTATTTGGTATGTGTGTGTCTGAGTTTGTGCTTTTGTGTGTATTTGCCCTTATTTCTTGAT
This sequence comes from Tautogolabrus adspersus, assembly GCA_020745685.1. Taxonomy (NCBI): domain Eukaryota; kingdom Metazoa; phylum Chordata; class Actinopteri; order Labriformes; family Labridae; genus Tautogolabrus; species Tautogolabrus adspersus. The sequence goes on from CM036545.1 coordinate 30,157,797, forward strand.
CTTGTTATGTTTGTCTATATCCCACAGACAGACAGACAGACAGACAGACAGACAGACAGACAGACAGACAGACAGACAGACAGACACAGACAGACAGACAGACAGACAGACAGACAGACAGACAGACAGACAGACAGACAGACAGACAGACAGACAGACAGACAGACAGATATTTCATTCAGCTTTTGCAGCAGGAGAATGTTTTCCAATCAGAGAGCAGGGATGGAGTGATGGAGAAATAAAAGGATGGAGGCGGCCGTGGAATGAGGTTAGGGAGGGAGGGGTAAGATGGGATGAGAGAGAGAGAGAGAGAGTTTATGAAAGGGCGATGGTGGATGTTGATGCGTAGGTGTAGATAAGAGGGAGGCGGGAGGAGAGCCCAAAAAGAAGGGATGAGGGGAAAAGAGGGAAAGAGAGGGACTTAAGAGGGAATTAAAGATGAAACCATGTTGGCATGTTTGTCAACTTTGCCCTGAAGCTTAGTATGTGTCTGTCTGTGTGTGTCTGTTTGTGTGCCTTTGTGTGTGTATGTGTGTGTGCAATTACAGCCACTTACAGCTGTGGAGCCTAATTAGCCTTCGACGGCGCGCTCATTAGTCTGGTTCATACTACAAGGCCAAAGAGGGACATTCTGGCTTCCACTGCAGGGCAAAAGTGCGATCGTCCGTTCTCAACTGGTGGGTCAAAGTGGGATAGTCTGGTTTTCATGCAGCGCAAAATGTTGCTCGGATAACTTTATAATATCATGCAAACCTTTTACAGAACTGCATGATAAAATAATTGGATGAAGTGTAACATACTGCCAAACTGCAATGAGACAGGGTTGGATTCTTTCAGAAGAAATGGGAAATGGACCAGGAATCGTATATCGCTCTTCTTCTGATGACTCAAAGCGCTTTTTACTAACACGTCACATTCATCCATTCGCAGCACGTTCACACACTGATGGCAGAAGCTGCGTCGCAAAGCGCCAAACTGTCCAACAGTACTAATCCAAATCTGCTAAATAAGTTCAACCAGGAGGGACAAGTGAATTAAGAAAATTATTTATTACCATGAACAACATGGAAATATGTCTTGAGAGAAATACTTTGGCGCTTGGACTCTATCGGTGATGTGTTTGGAGAATGTCAATTCTGACCGCCGACAGAATAACCCCCCCCCCCCCCCCCCCCCCCATGGAGACCAGGATGGGTGAAGAATTGATGGATGATGATTCTGCAAAGATGGGCCATGTTTCGGAGGTGGAGGGGCGCATGAAACATCAGCATGAAGGAACTAAGGCAGAGGAAGAATCTAAAAGGAGAGCAGAACGATGACAGGCTGAAAATGAGGGAGGAACGCCATGCCATTGGTTAAATAAGTACTGCTGACCAGACAGCTGATTATCCAATGACAGCTATAGAGAATGACAGCGGAGAGGTGAGTGAGCATGCAAAGAGGGATGAATGAGAAAGACCAATCATGAAGGCAATTATATAGTTAAGCTACAGCTTCATTTCTTAATCATAAGTACAGTAAATGTTAATTGCTGTGGATATTTAACTCAAAGCAACATGTAGCAGGAATCTGGTTTGGTGCGCTCTGGAGACCACTGAAGGTCTCTGAGTAGAACTGCACTGTCGTAAAACACTCAGTGCTGTTTATACCTTAGACACCGTGCATCTGTTGACACGCAGAGGGTGCTTCTGTGAAGCCAAAGAACCATGTCGACGTAAAGGGACAGTAGGCTAACACCAGACTTTGTGCAGATATGACTCTGCTGCAGTCGACAGCTCGTTGGAGAGACAACTTTTGGTGTATTTGTCACAACATAACTCTGGTTGGATTAGACTTTCTGCAGCCCGTAAAGCTGCGATGACACAGATAACGACACAGGCTAACGTTACGTCTCAATCTGTTCTGAATAATATCTGCAGGGATGTACACTCTGCTTCTCGCTCACTCACTCTTTTTCTCTTCTTAGCTTCTGTCTCCGTCCTCTTCCTCTTAGCCTCAGACATCGTGTCAAACAGAACACAGACACGCTAACTGGCTAGTGCCTTAAAGCTGTACTCACTTCTCAAGAGATGACCACGGCCCGCTGTTAAAGTTACATACTGCAGTAAACAGGCGACCGGGGGATCAGGAGAGATAATTGAGAGCAGTCTCCATCTGGCCCTGCACCAATACTGCATTCAACTGGTTTTGAAACTACAGCAGCTCCAACATGTGTGCTATGTGTGAAGGTTATAACTAGGTAACCCTGTTTTTTGTGTTTGTGTGTGCAGGTGTTCCTGGTGTCGAAGCCTCATTAGGTGAGCATATGGAGTGTGATCTGCAGACGGTCCAGCGGTGATGTGGAGCAGAACGAGTCTGACTCAGCACTCCTGCTGCAGGTTTTTCTCTTCCAGACTTTTTAATACGACAGAGTCACTAAAAACTCGTCTGACTTGCCTTCACATATCTGAGGTGTTTTTTTTTATTGGCCGGCAGAGGATTTTTATGATCTCTTTAATAGGTAGAAACTGAACGGCTTTAATTTTCTCTTTGACCTTTTCTCCAGACAGACAGTGCACGTCCTCTGAGCGAGAAACAACCTGTTACTGCGGGTCACTGAGCAGCTCTGACGGAGGCGGCGGTGCTTTGCTCAAAGGCACATGGAACAGAGGAGGGATTAGAGCAGAGGAAACAGGAGGAGGAGAAAAGGAGGCTGCTGGCTGTCATGTTGAATCATCCTCTCAATCACTTCAGACTCAGAGACACACTGAGTGACACATCTCGGTCCGGCTCTCTCCCTCTACGTGTCCCTCACTCAGTTCGGATTTCAATTAATGAGCTTCAAAGATGAGAGGAGCACGGACAAATCTCTCTCTAGGACCTCATCCAGTAAAAGATTTAACACATTGATGCACATGTAGATCAACAACTCCCGTGTTCTGTGAGCTAAACCTGCTCTTTTTGTCTGGTGGCTTTGAAGAGAGAGTGACGGCAGTAAAGAAAGCATCGTCCCCACGTGCACCTCTGAGAATTTCCAGAACATTTCAAACGGTGTGCCCCTGATATCCTCAAGAGTTGCTGGTTCACACGTCCCTCAGAGCAGGAAGTGGCCGGGAGGAGTGGAGGGATTTCAGGAGGGGAGCCATGATGTAAAAAATATGTACCACGATTGCAGACGTGCAGATTCCAATGACAGTGTTTGCCTTTATATCAATGTTATGTGAAATTGAAAATATTTAAAGTATAAACGAGAGAGCGGGGAATATACACAAAACATATTTAAGCTGTTTCCATTATGTACATGAACATCATAGCGTTCACATGCTGGTCGCAGGATATAAACATCGTCACCTCCTCTCACTCGCTCGAGGTGAATTTCCTGACGTCTGCTCTGTTGGCTCACCCCGTCTTCTTGTGGATATTTTACAAGCAGGCTGGCAGGAAAGTTGCGGTGAATTATTTGGCCGTTTGTCTTCACAACAGCAGCTCAATCTGAAAGATTCTGGACATTTTCAGGAGATTTGTGCGTGTGTGAATAGAGCTAAGCTCTTTCTGTGGGGATCCTTTCTGTAATGTTATCACTTAAACTAACAATCTGAGCCTGTCACTTTTAGTCGAGGTTCTTTGACCTGGAACTTTTGCCCTTGAGGATTATGCTGCAGCTACTAAAGCAGAAGCAACACACTGGAGCGATTTCAAAACTATTTGCACATTTTAGTCACTTAGGGCGCCCTCGCACTCGGCAATCATTACTGAGCCCAACCACGTTTGACCCCCAAAGTCCAGTTTGTTAGACTAGTGTGAGTGCTCCATACGGGGAACATGAAGTGTAATCGTGCAGCATGATTAACTGTAAATCACCTTGGATAATCAAGGAATCCAGGAGTGTTAGAGTATCTGACCGAAACAGAAAATAAGCCACAAAGTCATAAAGTTGCAGTCACGTTCTGCGTTGTGCTGACTCTGAGACCGCGCTTCTTGTAAACTAAAGTACCTCATGATGACGTGAAGCCATGCAAGGCAGAGATCAGTTATACTTCATATCCACGTTGTGTACCCGTGCTTGTGCTCATGCATGAGCAACTTTATCATGCCGATGCAAACCTCTTCCAGCGTGCCAAGGCCCGGAGTACGGAGCGCTCACACTAGGCAAACGCCTTTAAACCCTAGAAATATGCAAGAAACAATACGTCCCATGTTCAATACTACCTGTTTAACACTTTAAGCTACCTCTCAGGTGAACATTTGCTCAAGTTTTGCTGCACTGAGACACCAAACTTGTTTCATAACCTCCGGAAATCAACATAAGTAATGAAGGCATGGAAGTTTCAGGGACCATCCAGGTTGATGACAGCAGCTGAAGGCCGCTGTGTGACGACGAGCTACGATGACGACGAGCTACGATGACGTGAAATGAGTTAGAAGAAGGAAAGGCAGTGTTGAAGGGGACAAGAAGAAGTCTTCCTCCCTGACTACTGACAGCCGCTGACTATGATGGTCTGTATGCTTCCTCCAGTACTGTGAAGCTAACATCTCCATGAGTTTCCAGATGAGGACTTCCTGTTAGGAGTTTGCACGTTTTGTCTTTTGCCAGTTTGAGTTTTCCTCACAGCACAACAGTCCAGACATTCAAAGAAGATTAATCAGCTGCTCTGAAACGCACAGTTGTGATTTTCTATGCCAGCGACCTGAGACACTCAGTGGGACAGCTAATACATGGATGAGAAGCTTTAACAAACGACACTTATTCAACCTAAAAGAACACTACTTCATGTTTGGTTTCACTGTGCTACAGTCTGTGAAGCCGGAGAGAGAACGTTGCACAGTAAATATAACACATAAAGATAAGGCTGCATGCTACGATCATAAATACATAAAGGAAAGTGAGAAGACACCGACCATAAACAGCTGCAGGCTCATTCAATATGCTGTAAAATCCACCTGATCTCCGGACAGTAAACACATCACTGTTGGACAATACTGCAGATCTCAGGTCCACTTTCACATATAAACGTAGGTCACTGTCCTGACTTGTCCTTTCACACAGCGAGGGGGGGCAGCGGTGCACACACACACACACTAACAGATTCCTTAACCAACAACCAGAGTCCTGACTCTAAACTGGACATGTCACTAAATCTTTCGTGGTCATACTCAACTTTAATAAAGAGTAATGGCAGTGGCCTGGTGGTTTGTGCACGCCTCCCACTGAGGCTGTGTTCCTCCAGACAGGCGGTCCAGGTTTGGGTCCGGCATGTGGCTCCTTTCCAGTGTGTCATTCCTCGCTCTCTCTCTCTCTCTCTGATTTCTGACTCTGTCCACTGTCCTGTTTCTAAATGGGGGCATAAAAAGCCCCAAAATAAACTTTAAAAAAAGGAGAATCCTGGATGATTGACAGGAAGAATTTTTGGATCACTTTTTACTTAAACATCGTGAAGAAACACTTAAAACTGTGGATGAAGTTGTGGAGACGGCATGAACGTGGACTTACATGATAGAGAGCGAGCTGGAGAAGAGTAAACATTGATGAAGTTGTTGTTCTTCCTCCTTCAGTCAGCTCGCTTCCAAATTGGCTATCGTTTTGTTCAGAGTGCTTACTTGGATGTCCACAATTTGAATCTGAGGGACCCTGACGTCTTTCTGAGCAGATTGGATCACTCTTAACACACCTCGCACCACAGGAACATCTGACCAGATCATCTTTAGAAATTCAAAAAGGAGAAAACACCATGGCACTGTTTTCAGAACAGTCTCTTGGTTTTTTCACCTTTTTGAATTCAGGTAATCTTTACATCCATCAAAAAAATCAGAACTCTGCTTTATTTGAAAGACAGAAATCTGGACCAAAATGTCCCTGAGTACCCTGAAGTATGTACCCCGCATTAGTGTGGATGTTTGATTTGAGGTGAGGAGCTGGGTTAAGAGTGTGCAGGAGGGGGGGAGTCTTTCCTGTAATGGTGACTGTGTTTGTGTTTGTATCAAGCCGTCATGTATTTAGACATATACTGTATGCAATCAAGTCAAAAGAGTTGAAAGCAGTATACAGGCGAGTAGAGACGAGTAAGAAGCAGCGACACTGTCTGCAACTTCAAAGGTGTCATCAACACGCCATCCTGCTCGCTGTGATTGCTCCAGACAACTACATGCACCTCTGCCTTTATGACTTCATACTCAGAGGCTGAGAGGTTAAAGTCTGTCTAACTCCTGGAACAACTGATTTGGGCATTTGCATTTTTAATGAGCAGCTCCTCTGGGTAACGTCCCGACATGTTCCTGAGTGTAATGCATGTGTGAAAGAAGCTTTAGCACATGCATTACTTGGTGTGAAAGAAGAGAAGATCAATCCCTGCACAAACCAGGATAACACTTTTGAAAATCACCAGCACTGTTTGGTTATGGATTAAGGATAGTTTAACTTTTGTGCATGTTTGGTTCGGCAGCTTTAATGCTCCGTTATCGGAGGTAAAGGGGGGACTTAAACTCTGGTCTCATGCATGAAAGCCTGACATCCTCTTGTTGTTCTGATCGTTGGTTTTGATAGTAGATTCTGTGGTTGGGAGTCCTACACTTTGGCCACAGTATTTTGGGGTACGCTGCAGTGTAAAACATGACATCATCCGGACTGAAAACAAAGTGTCTGCAGGAGAGCAGACTGCATGAAGATGCTCGGCTGCTGAGAGGCTTTCAGTGGATGTCTGAAGCGTGACGGAGACGTGACGGAGCTGCAGTGTGGAACTGGGACGCGGCGCAGAAACATCCAGAGAACATCCGGGGGCTGCTGTGAGTGAAACGAGGGCCAGAACATGCAAGAGGAGAGGAACATGTGACAATTGTGCCTGCTCAGTGTGGACGTCTCTGTCCCTCTGTATTCGTCCAGTTCACTCTGAATGGCTGAAATTTGAAAAAAGGGGGGGGCCTCTCAACCCTCCCTCCTCCTCCCCAATTCTCCCCCCCTCCTGATGCTTTGCCCCTATTGTTCTCCTGCCTACACACACACACACACACACACACACACACACACACACACACTGGTACAAAACAATGCCTGAAACGTGAATGGAGCAGCCACCACAGGGAGAGTTGTAAACTGTTGGCGCCCAGACTAGTGCCGACTCTATCTCTCTCTCCCTCTCTCTCTATTTGTCCAAGTCTCGCGCTCATCTTTCTCGATGAATCTCCTGGGTTTTTTTTAAGCTCGCGCGCTGTTGAGCAGACCGTGGTGTGCGCAAATGAACCCTCGAGAAGATAATTTTTCTCTAAACCCTCTTAACTGGGGGATGAAATTTAGGGAGGGTATGTAGGGGTCTGGTGAGGGGCGGGGCCGCTGGTGGTCTTTATAGTTGCTAGGGGCAACCATAGGGGAGCGAGGGACGTAGAAGGCGTCCTGTTTGTGTGCGTGCGCGTTGGTTGTCTGTGTGTGTGTTTGCAGCGCACGCGTTTGGGACCTGCCAACGTCCTGCTGCGCGACCCCTCGCGCCAATTTTATGTCACACAATTGGCAGAGAGAGAGAGAGAGACACACACATTGAGAAAGAAAGAGAGAGAGGGAGGTAGAGAGACCTAGACGCAGACGCGCAAGGGAGCGAGAGACAGACAGAGAGAGAGAGACGTAGACACAGGCGTGGAGAGAGAGAGCGAGCGAGAGAGAGAGAGAGAGAGAGAGGATGGCTGGTAGGATTTAGCCCCAGCAGCGTCTTTTCCCGTCCAGCACAACAAGCTTATTACCTTTCTCTCCACGCGCTTGGAAACGGATTTACGCACACGAAAGGAGGTTTGTTTGACTCATTTATTCCTCTTTTCTCCTCTCTCCTTATCTTCCTGCTGTTTGCATTCATCTCTGCCTGTGATTCATATTTGTCTCACACATTAAATTGACCGTTTTTTGTATTCGCTCCCGTCGATTGGAGGCTACAGGTCGCGGGAATGCGTTTAATGGCGATTAGTGTGCGGGTAATTAGCTGTTACCGGCCACATTAACCTGGTAGTAGTAGTAAGAAGGCGAGGTGATGGTGACTGGGAAGACGGGGCTTTATTTTTGTCGTGGTTGGAGGGTCGCCGGTGTGCGCGAGGAGACAGAGAGAGTGGCGGTGGCGGCAGAGGGGGACAATGAGCGGGGCTGTTGTTTGGCGACGCTGCTGCGCGCGCTGTTTCCCCAAAAACCGGTGATCCGGCTGATTTTGGAAGCATTTGGAGGGAGAGGGAAGATTAAAAATGACGAATAAACACAGTATGAGATCTAATTGCTTTGTTCAATGAGAGCAGTGCCGGGATCAATCAGGGAGTCTGGCTCCGGTCTGGGTGTCTGCTTGGTGGGCTGTGTGAGGTTTCTGAGCGCCGTTCGGAGCAGCAGAGGCGGATCGTCTTTATTTTTGATGCCAAAATGTTCATGTTGGAGGCTTTGTGGCATTTTTAATCTCACGTGGGGTCTTCAGTCTGTGTGCTCCTGCAGGGATGTAAATGTGCTCTTTGACATTTCTGTGATATTTCCACACTGTATAGGGGCGTCTGTTGCTCTCAGGGAGGGAGGGAGGGGGGTCGACATATACGGTCAAATGTTAACTCTGCTGCCTGTGTGCATCTGACGTGTGTCTGTCATCCGCTCATGTGTGTGTGTGTGTGTGTGTGTGTGTGTGTGTGTGTGTGTGTGTGTGTGTGTGTGTGTGTGTGTGTGTGTGTGGGGGTGGGTGTGTTTGAGGCGTTGAGGAATAATACCACATCTAAAATCCCAAAGTTGTTTATGCGCCTCGACAACAATAACAACAAGAGTGCAATAAAGCAGAGAATATTACACAATGCGCGCGCAGAGAGAGGCAGAAAAAGGGGGGCGGGGGAGAGAGGGAATGAGGCTTGAGGGGGTGGGGGGGGGTGGGTGCGAGGGGGTCTCTCAGCCATTTTTTCTCGATGAAGCGCGTGTAAAAAAAAAAAAAAAGCGCACGCACATGGCGACAGACAGGCAGACTGAAATCACATCATAATCACAGCCGGCCGTCCATGTGTGAGATGTAAACGAGGTCAGCGTGGAGGAGGCTCGAGCACCGTTATTCTCACAGAAAAAACACACACTTAACACACATCATTATTATGATGATGATGATGATGATGCGAGGCTCTTCTTTATAAAGGAGATTTGAAGCAGTGCGCATGCCAGCCTCTCTCTCCCCCCACAATAGACAAGGGGGCTGCTTGTTGGGAATTTGGCGCTTCACTTGTTTCTCTGAAAGAAGAATTCAGTGTGAGCCCCCCCCCCCCCTCTCTCTCTCTCTCTGTTGTTGTTGTTGTTGTCCTCTATGAACCCCTTCACTCGCTGCTCTTTTATAGCTATTGATGCCCCATTAGTGTCCCTGTCGATGGACTGATCAATCGATCATTTAACGCTCTCCTGTGCTGTGTGTGTGTGTGTGTGTGTGTGTGTGTGTGTGTGTGTGTGTGTGTGTGTGTGTCGACACACTCTGCCGCCCATTGTTCGCCCTGTAAATCTGATTGTAAAAATCGCTTCATTAACCCAAATTAATCGCCTCACAAACATTTCCATAATGACTGGACGTTATTATATTTATGTAACACTGTGGACGGATTTACAGTAGGGGGGGGGGGGGGGTTCAATATTTCATCACAGAGTTGTATAAAATCAGCACTATTTGTGACATTTTCTTTCATGACTTTAAACATTTTATCTGTAATTGTTTGTGGAGGGGGAGTAAAAGCTGAGCAGGAATACAAACACGTCGCCATATTAGAAGCTTTTTTTTGCCCCCCAAAATGGAGGGGGAGGAGGCTCAGTGGAGCTCATTAGCAATGCAAATTCGTTTTTTTTCTTCAACGGGGGCTCGGGCACCTGCTGTCTCGAGCATGCGCGCGCGGCCGGCTGGCTGGCTGGCTTCCTCCCCTCCTCCCTTTCAGGCTCGGGAGCGCGCCTCCCTCCCTCTTGATTAGAATGATGTCCACGGTGCGCGCACAAACGCTATTGGAGCTTTGACGGATGTATTAAAAAAACACAAGAAGAAGAAGAAGATGAGCTGGAGTGCTTTTCTCTTCTTTAAAGTGTCTGTGTGTCTGGGGCAGCAGCAGAGGAAAGGAGGAGGGGAGAGGAGGGAAGGAGAGGAGCCGAGGGAAGGGAATGAGAAGAGGAGGAAAGAAGAGTAGAGGAGAGAAGGAGATAGGAGGTGAGGAGGAGGAAGAGGAGAGGAGGAAAGAAGAGGAGGAGAGGAGGTGAGGAGGGAGGAGAGGAGGGGAGGGGAGTTGAGGGAGGAGAGAAAGGAAAGGAGTTGAGGAGGGAGGAGAGAAAGGAGAGGAGGTGAGGAGGAAAGGCGATGAGGGAGGAGAGGAGTGGAGGAGAGACTGGGAGTATGGGACATGGAGAAGATGAATGATGAGTTGTGTAGGAAGGAGCGAACATTAATGAAAGAAGTTTGTATCATTCATGAGCAATGAGCCCGACATCAATGCGTCCGTGAGGTTCTTTAAGATGATCGAATTAATGACTTTACAAACTGCTGAGTTCAGTTGACGGGTTTGCAGAGTTTAAAAAAGACATGAATAAAGACTTCAACCTGTTAACACAGAGCGTTATAAACTGTTTAAATCATCCTGGTGCTCTACCTACTAACTAGACGTTTAATTTGAGTTCAAATGAAGATGATGAGTGAAGACAAACTTAACCCTGAACAGGGAGCACCAAACGATCACGCAAAGGTGTTGGTTAAAATTCAGCGTGAAGGCGTTAATCACGGTTCGATGCGTCTCCCCGTAGATAGTGGTCCTCAGTGTCTCCCCGTAGATAGTGGTCCTCAGTGTCTCCCTGTAGATAGTGGTCCTCAGTGTCTCCCCGTAGATAGTGGTCCTCAGTGTCTCCCTGTACATAGTGGTCCTCAGTGTCTCCCTGTAGATACTCGTCCTCAGTGTCTCCCTGTAGATAGTGGTCCTCAGTGTCTCCCTGTAGATAGTGGTCCTCAGTGTCTCCCTGTAGATACTCGTCCTCAGTGTCTCCCCGTAGATAGTGGTCCTCAGTGTCTCCCTGTAGATAGTGGTCCTCAGTGTCTCCCTGTAGATAGTGGTCCTCAGTGTCTCCCTGTAGATACTCGTCCTCAGTGTCTCCCTGTAGATAGTGGTCCTCAGTGTCTCCCTGTAGATAGTGGTCCTCAGTGTCTCCCTGTAGATACTCGTCCTCAGTGTCTCCCCGTAGATAGTGGTCCTCAGTGTCTCCCTGTAGATAGTGGTCCTCAGTGTCTCCCTGTAGATAGTGGTCCTCAGTGTCTCCCCGTAGATAGTGGTCCTCAGTGTCTCCCTGTAGATAGTGGTCCTCAGTGTCTCCCTGTAGATACTCGTCCTCAGTGTCTCCCTGTAGATAGTGGTCCTCAGTGTCTCCCTGTAGATAGTGGTCCTCAGTGTCTCCCTGTAGATAGTGGTCCTCAGTGTCTCCCTGTAGATAGTGGTCCTCAGTGTCTCCCTGTAGATAGTGGTCCTCAGTGTCTCCCCGTAGATAGTGGTCCTCAGTGTCTCCCCGTAGATAGTGGTCCTCAGTGTCTCCCTGTAGATAGTGGTCCTTAGTGTCTCCCTGTAGATAGTGGTCCTCAGTGTCTCCCCGTAGATAGTGGTCCTCAGTGTCTCCCCGTAGATAGTGGTCCTCAGTGTCTCCCTGTAGATAGTGGTCCTTAGTGTCTCCCTGTAGATAGTGGTCCTCAGTGTCTCCCCGTAGATAGTGGTCCTCAGTGTCTCCCTGTAGATAGTGGTCCTCAGTGTCTCCCCGTAGATAGTGGTCCTCAGTGTCTCCCTGTAGATAGTGGTCCTTAGTGTCTCCCTGTAGATAGTGGTCCTCAGTGTCTCCCCGTAGATAGTGGTCCTCAGTGTCTCCCTGTAGATAGTGGTCCTCAGTGTCTCCCTGTAGATACTCGTCCTCAGTGTCTCCCTGTAGATAGTGGTCCTCAGTGTCTCCCTGTAGATAGTGGTCCTCAGTGTCTCCCTGTAGATAGTGGTCCTCAGTGTCTCCCTGTAGATAGTCGTCCTCAGTGTCTCCCTGTAGATAGTGGTCCTCAGTGTCTCCCTGTAGTCTCAGTGATGTTAAAGAAGGACACTGCTGCATCTTTGAATGTCTCATTTCACTTTAACAAACTCTCAGACAGCTCAGCTGACGAGTCCAAAGTCATATCCACCTGATGACATCACACATTGACCTTTGTTACCGTTCCTTTGAGCTGTTTGACCTCACTTTGGGATCCCTAACCACTTCCTGTTTCTGTGCTTAACTTCATGTCCTAGCCTTCATCTACCAGAAGGGCCTTACTTTATTTCAAAATAAAAGCACACAGGAAGTAAAGTACTCTCAGCTTAAGACAGGACAAACATTCAAAATAAAAGCTTGACAAAAACTGTTTTAAAATGCAAAATAATTGAATTAAAGACAAGAGATTGATCAGAGCACCAATGAAATAGTGGTTATGTCTCATACCACATGTACTGAGGCTGTAGTCCTCGTCGCAGCGGCTGTGGGTTCGAATCCGACCTCTGCCCTTTGCTGCATGTCGTCCCCGGCTCTCTCCTCCCAACATGCTGTCCTATCTACAAAAGGCAAAAATATAATAGAAAATTGGATTAATGCCATTAAGTATTGAACTTCAGCGATTAATCTTGGTTAAAAATGAATCGTTTGACAACCCTTCATGACTAAGATTTGAAATATTGCGCCATAAAACACAAGAAGTCAAGTAAAGAAAGTTTCTGCTCTTACAGGGAAGTTTAGTTCATCTTCAACCGGGGCTTTGTTTTGACATGTTTGAGGTTTAAATGAATAATTGGTACAAAAAGTTTGAGACACCAGAAACAGCTGTTACGTCACGTTCTTCAAAGACGCCAAACTTACAGATCGCGGCAGACGTTCACCCGACATGACTGTAAGCTGCCTTTTTAAAACGACTGTTTTTGTACTCGGAATTTCCCACTTCCCAGTTCAACTGGAACGCACCATTATTGGCCACCCCAGGAGCCAACCCAAAGATCCTTAACTGTGATTGGCTATTTGTCTTACCAGAGGTGGGACTTGTGTTGGAATCCACCATTCACGGTGTGTTTTCAGTGTGCAGATGTTTGTTTGCAATTTTTAAAACACTTTCGATTGTGACTTTGGACGTACATATTGTTTCGAAGATGTACATTATCTTGTGTAACTTAAAAGTGGATGTGATTCGTGCAGACAGAAGCAGATAAAATAAAATAAATGCCCTTCATTTCGCTGTGTGCACACAATCTTCAGGCCACCCACCCTGCACAAGTCAGAACCCCAGTTGGGCCCCAACAGTCTGGACCCGCCCCTGGATAAGATGGAGACAGGAAAGAAGTGAGGAAACAAATAAGCTAGAGGGAGACTTACCTTAAAAAATAAGAAGAAATCAAGCAGAACACTTTAAAAGAACAAATAAAACCAAGATTATATTATATGAAGAGAAACTTAAGAGAGAGTGGATTTACAAGGACAGAAAGGAGTAAAAGGTACAAAAGAAATGAAAGATGACAAGAGGCAGGAGAGAGTAGGAAGTAAAAGAGTTTTAAAGGAGGAAAGCAAAGAAGGACGAAGAAGTGAAGTTAATGAGAACAGAAAGTAAAAAGAGGGAAACCGGAGGAGGGTCGATGTGTAAAAGTTAAGATGAGAAGACACTGAAGGAAAGGAAAGGAAGGAGAGACGAAGAGGAGGTGATGAGGGACAAACAAGAACAGTCATAAAGATGAGGGGGGGGGCTTCAAAAGAGATGTACAACGAGGTGAAGAAGACGCGGAGGGGAACTGAGGTGAACAGACATGAGAGGAAACAGACAAACAGCTGGAAGGAGGGGGACAGGTGAAGAACAGCGGAGGAAAAGAAGAAGATGGGGATAGAAAATTGGATGAGATTAGACGAATTAAATGCAAAAAAAACACAAAAAGTAACGGTAATAAAATAAGAGCAAAGTTGGGGAGGAAACAAGTGAAAGGAGGAAAAGACTCGGAGCAAAGATGGAGGACGAGAGGTGCAGGAAAAGATGGAGGAGACATCAGAGGGAGGGGGGTGAGGAAGACGACGAGGAGCTCGTGGTGCGTTCACTGTCGGCCTTGTGCTCGCCAGCTAACCGCGAAAAATCAGACGTGCACATGGAGGGCGGAAAATGGTCGTACAGATGCTGAACATGGCGTCCGCTGTGGCAACACAAGGAGGAAATTGTTTAGCGATGTATACAGCACATATTCCCTCCGTTCTTCCTGCATCACATGCACATCATGAGGCGCTTTTTAAAGCCGCGAAACGCATCAAACCAGCGTGCAGAAAGGATTCACTGCATTCCCACGCAGGTTCACTGCTAGTCCACTCTGCACATGTCCACAGAGATGCAAAGTTTAGTCTTCATGTGCATGAATGCGTGTATTTTGTCTGATTAAACTAGAAGAGTGAAGGTGCATAAATAAGTCTGAACCTTTTGAAAAGACGTCCTTTTTGGATTTGAAACTCTTAAAGATCTAATTTCATGAAAGGAGTCTCTTTACCCTTCAGCTGACCTCCAGTATTGTCAATATTTCACTTTCAAAGGACCACACTGGAGGATTTTTTAGCAGAAATAGTCGGCCATCTTTGACTTGTGATCCATTGTGTTGTAAGATGACAGCCCAAACAATTTGTAGCGTGCTGAGTGCAAAAGTTCTCCCCACAGGTTAATGTTTTATTTCATAAAAGTGTAATAAGTGTTTATGGCGTTGGCTGAGCTGATCTTTGTGTCACACAGAAAATGAAACTCTGCAGGAAGCTCTGAGTGCTGCTGCTCTTAATGTCGAGTCTATAAAATCCATTTCTGCAGAGCGTAGGGTCTGATTTTAGTGAAACCTGACTTACTCTGCGCTTGAAGTCGTTAGTTACTTTATGAAACCAGCTTAAGTTACATGATCTGCAAGCTTCATTATTGCAAGTATTTAAGTCAGCTCTACGACATCGCGGTGTGTTTAATGAAGACAGATTGTGAGCGTCTGCAATCCATCATGGTGTAACAGCACCATCACCCTGACATGCTGGTGTTCAGAGTGATGGATCGCTCAGATTCAGGAGAGATCAAGTCTTTTATACGGCACACAAAAGAATGAAAACAGCAGCAGACAGCAAGGTGTAAAAATGTGGGAAAAATCCAAACGGAGATTTATTTTCAAAAGTTATTTGTAATAATAGACAAAGAGATCTCAACACTTTATTTGTTGATCTTAAGCAAATCCTACTGAAGCAACATTACGGGGGAATTCAGTTTGAAGCACTTTGGCGCCCACCGAAGGTCTCTGAGTGCAACTGCGCTGTCGTCAAACACACAGTGTATCCACGTAGCGAGCTCGGCGTCGGGCTTGCAGCTTGCTACGTGAACGTGTAAAAGTCTGTCCAGAATCTCCTCTAGTCCGGCTCGCTCTCTCTCGCTTTGTCTCTTCTTAGCTTCATCCGTCCTCTTCCTCTCAGCCGTTGTATCAAACAGTACAGAGACGGGCTAACTGGCTGCTTCGTAGCTGAAGGCTGCTATGTGAACTAGCGCCGTTATGATGAGCACTCTTCTCACGAAAGAACCATGGCTCACTGCTAAAGTTACACAGCTGAAAGCGGTCGACAGGGGCGCTCTGGGGTCATATGAGAGAGGCACCATTCTGGTTTAAATCTGTCCGAATGTCCAGCAGGGGGCAAAGGCAGGAGTGGTTGTAAACATTTTCCTAATGAGTTTATTGTCTTAATCTCTAGTTTCACGTCTTCTTCAGAGCAGCATGATGTTCGTTTAGTAAATGATGGTCCCATTAAGAGTCAAAGAAAGAAGGGGAGGAGTTAGGGCGGGACTTCCTGTGATTGACAGGCTGCTACCACAGCTACCTGCCAACCAGGATAGAAGCCTAACGATGTCAGAACCAGAGCCAGAATCAGCGTAGTAAACCAGGTATGTGTGAACATACAACAGATTTAACTCCACATAAGAAGCCTTCATAAGAGCGCGCAGCGTCCAGGAGTACAAAGACACTGTGATAAATAAGATAACACATTCTGTAGTCATGTAACAAAGGAGCTTATTTTCAAGAGGCAGATCTTTTTTACACTTTCTACATAATAAGCGAGTATCCCCTCCAGAAATTGTCGCTTCTCGCTGCAAAAACTCAACATGCCAAGAGGCAAAAAGCCCAACACAAAGCTTCATGACTTGAGTCCTCAAACGTAGAGGAATCTTCACCGTGACTACACACACCTCACTAAACCGCAGCTTTTTCAGTTTGACTCTTTTTTGTGTCCTCTCTGGAAATACGCCTCATTAGAGCTGCCGTCATTGGCTGATTTATGACCCCCTTTTTTAACGACGGATAGTTTTTTAAAACTCATTCATTACGCAAAATCGGCCAAACTGTCTCGATCCAGATTCTCACATTGGAGTATTTGCTGCTTTGTTGTTGCTGTTGCATCATCATAACTGAATTTATTTGGGTTTTCAGAGTTTGTGCTTCTTTAAAAATCAACAGATTATTGGTATTTTGTAGAAATAGTCGGCGGTGTAGCTCTACGGGTGATTTCTGTGCTCTGTAGTGGTTGTTTGCTTCGTGAAACAACGTCTGCACGCTGCAATCCGTCCCTGTTTCCACAAACATCTACATGTCATCCAGCCCAGAGCTCAGACAAGACACGGCTGGAGCTCCACCAGCTGACACGGGTCACCGTTTCAGACGCTGCCCAGCAGATACGAGGAGATTATTTGACCAGAAAAAAAATATGGAGGAAAAAAAAAAAACTCTGCTGGAAGACTTAGCAGATAACATCAAATCGGTATTAAGCTACACAGACAGATAGCGTTGCCATGGATAAAATATTTAGCTGGCTTTCCGAATCAGCCTTCCTCTCCTCGCTCTGCATTTGTGAGTGTGTGTGTGTGTGTGTGTGTGTGTGTGTGTGTGTGTGTGTGTGTGTGTGTGTGTGTGTGTGCCTTCCCCCCAAATCCTAACCGGCATGCCTGTTCGCTGTGGAAAACAGGGTCAGACTGGGAAAAAAAAGAGAAAGAGAGCGAGCACATGATGGGCAGATAAAGGCTTGTCTGTGTCTGAGGGAGAAGAGAGCGAGGAGGATGAGAGGAGGAGGAGGAGGAGGGCAGCGTGATGAAGGGGCCTCTCTGTTGAAGGAGTGAGTTGCGGCTCTATAGAAGGCTCCCATGGCGGACAGAAACAAGGCATTTAGTCTGTGAGTCGGCCTCGGTAACGCCATAATAGGCTCTTATAATGATGCCACTATGGACCGGGAGGGGAGGAGAGAGAGAGAGAGAAAGCGCAGAATGCCCCTTTAAACTGGACGCTTGTTGTGAGGAATGTCTATAGTGAGATGGAGGAGGATGAGCTGCTGGATGAGGATGGGAGGAACAGGAGAGAGATGGCTGAGAGTTTAGGGAGGGAACATGGATGCTGTTTGAGCCTCACGTTGAATCTTTTAGGATGCAGAGTGAGGGGATATTAAACTGTGAACTGTGCATGTTTAAAGATTCAGCTTTGATGCTGAGTTATAACGAGAGAGGGGAGGGTTTGAGGACACTAAGATCAACGCTGCAGGTTCAGTTTGTCGGCTTGTTGAGGGTCAGAATGTTTAAAGTAAAGGTGGTTGTTCACACAGAGCTCTTCAAAACATGTGTGTGAAGTGTCTTGTTCTAAATCCACTCTGATCCTGTATTTGATCATGCCTATAAACCCCTCTATTTCAGCCCTGCTCAGAACAGGCTGTTTCTGTGTCTGTAGCTTTAAATGTAAATGAGCTGTGTCTGACCACGCCCCTCTCTGGAAGGGCTTGGGTGGCTCGGGCTTTCTCGCTCCATGTCCTATTGTTTACGGTGAGAAGGCAGACTCAGAGGGCAGAACAAACACCTAGCTGTGGGAGTGTCACCCACCTGGGGGAGGGGTTACTGCCCTTTGTGATGTCATGAAGGGAAAATCTCCAAACGGCCTGTTTGAGCACACATTTTCTGAAAAGTGGAGCAGGCAAAAGACGGAGAGGATGAACTTTTCTCATCATTGGGGGTTCATACAGCCAGTTTCAACTGGAAGCTCGTCTCTGGTTTAGTGTTGGACGGTTTCCTGCAGCTTTAGTCCGTCAGAAACAGAACGATGGAGATATTGTAGCTGCACTTTGGGAAAACTATAAATGAGTTAAAGACATGTACTCTAAGAGTCTTTTTGGCTGTCGTATAATTCAATGAAACTGAAATTACAACGATTAAATGTGCAGACTGTAACCTGTAATCATGAGAATATAATACGACAAACTTAATTTAAAGTGTGATCAAGAAGTATATCCATGAGGAAAGTAATCCTTGAATCAAATCAAGCTGTGATATTTCTTTCCGGGTGTTTGAACACATCGATACACGGCGTGTAGACGAGCGCACAGGTACGATGTAAAGGAGTTTAATATGCTACACGAAACAACAATCAAATGATGAATATTTTCATCTCAGAAGTTAAGCAGAGTCTGTACGCTTTGTGCGTCTACACGATGAAAAATAACATTTAATTATTGTTCTCTGCGGCTCGGGTGCAGATAGTTAGTCACGGAGGAGAGGAGCATGAAACTCTATTAAACTGTCTCCAGGGTTGGATGTGAGATAAACTCCTGCTGCTCGCAGGCCTGGGCATGGCTTTGTACTCCAGAACTCCAGAGGACACCTGCAGGAACATCGGATGGAATCTCAGACCTTTTCAGGCTGTTTCCAGTTTGTTATATTTATACTCTGATGAGAGTTTGAACAATCGAAGAACAGGGGAGCTTCTTAGATTGAGGAATGATGCAAACAAAGACGGTGCTTTTTGGTGGAGGTC
The DNA here is from genome assembly GCA_020745685.1 of Tautogolabrus adspersus. Classification (NCBI taxonomy): domain Eukaryota; kingdom Metazoa; phylum Chordata; class Actinopteri; order Labriformes; family Labridae; genus Tautogolabrus; species Tautogolabrus adspersus. The sequence continues at coordinate 30,176,595 of CM036545.1, forward strand.
ATGAGCACATCTTGAAAACCGGAAAAAAGAAAATGAGGCACTCGACTTCAGAATAAAGGAAGAACAAACAACCGTGTTTCGGCCAAGCAGCAACCTCAGGTGTTAAAAAATGACGCCAGTGCTGATGTGCAAAATCCTGCAGATCCTCGAGTGTCCACTAGAGGCTGGCTGCAGAAGCACAGGAAGTCACATACACACCCATTCTAAAAAGCCTGTTTTTACAGCAGACATTAACATGTTTACAGCCTGGTTCAAAAAACCAAACAGGTCTGATTAGCTCATGTCTCGATCGACACACACTGTACGGGGGGTGAATGTTTTGATGACTCATCAGTTTTGATTTGATGAAGGATAAGAGTTATTCACAATAAGGCGTGTAGCTGACCTGATTGACAGGTGGGCGCGGTGTAACGGTTTGTCAGGAGGTTTAAAACCCGCCTCAGCTCCAGCTCTCAGCCTGTCGTTAGGTTGACTGAAAGTTAGGCTGAGACAGCATTTCCAGCATGGAGACCGCCATCGATGGGACTCCAGCGCCCCCTGCAGGAACAGACGGGCGACGTTACTCAGGCTTCATCCTGAAATATTTAAAATCTATGGTTTTGGTGTCCTTCCCCACTTCCTGAAGAAGACTGGACTCAGATATGTGTCGAAGACACGTGCCTTGTTTGTTTTTTCCGGTTTACAAGATTGATTCTTGTTTGTTCTTCACGAGAGGAAGAAAATGGTTCAAATATAAACTCCTGTTAATGAACCAGGAAGTGACAGAGTCCAAAGTTACAGCGGGACACGTGGACATAAATTCATCCTCTTTAAAGTCTTTGATCTTCTGATAATATATCGCCGCCTCTTTTACCATCTTAAAGAGAAAAACAAAAGACGCACCTGCTCAGGTCTCTGCTCGTTGTCACGGTGACAACCAGATCTCTGACACGTGTCATTAAACCGACTCTTTGGTTCACCGTACTCTTCAAGGCTTTAGTCGTCCTTTTGACTTCTGTGCACGTCGAGTGTGATTAAGTCTGTTCTTAAGTGCTTTTACTTGTTGTTGTGAATCTTCGGTAACGTTAGTCAAACAACAGAAAAGCTTCCGAGTTCATTATTGATGTCAAGGTTGAAAAGAAGAGAGTGCAGATTGCCAGAGTTTCTGTAACTACTTCTAGTGGAGTTTCACAGTTTTTGCATCCGACTGTCAAAGAGACCAATCGCGATGAATTGTTTAATCTACTTCCCGTTTTCACGTCCCGCATGTTGTGTCTTTACAGGCCAATCAGAAACAAGTATTCAATGGTCCTCTGTTGCTCTCTGCCTTCAGGCTCGACTCTGACACACAGGAACATTTGATTATGAGGCTTCAGAGAGCCTTCATCAATTACACTTTGATGCTAATGTATAAATAAGTGACTGAGTGAGAGAATGACGAGCAATGGAGGCTATTTACCTCAAAGCTGCATAAAGGAAACCAGCTAGTTCAGATTTCTGTGCAATTTTAAAGTATTGTTGTTAACATAGTTACTACATACTGATTTGTAAACCGTGGGAACAGCTGTGTAAACTGTACGCACAGATTTGTAAACCAGGGGAACAGCTTTGTAAACTGTACGCACAGATTTGTAAACCGTGGGAACAGTTTTGTAAACTGTACGCACAGATTTGTAAACCGTGGGAACAGTTTTGTAAACTGTACGCACAGATTTGTAAACCAGGGGAACAGTTTTGTAAACTGTACGCACAGATTTGTAAACCGTGGGAACAGTTTTGTAAACTGTACGCACAGATTTGTAAACCGTGGGAACAGTTTTGTAAACTGTACGCACAGATTTGTAAACCGTGGGAACAGTTTTGTAAACTATACGCACAGATTTGTAAACCGTGGGAACAGTTTTGTAAACTGTACGCACAGATTTGTAAATTGTAGGTTTGGATTTGCAATCTCTGCAGACTCAATCCATGCCCACAGCTTGCAAATAAAGTGCACACGGTTTACAAAACATGTTCCCACAGTTTTTACAAATGTGTTCCCATCTAACCCTAACCCTTGAAATATTCTTGTTAGAATTTCAGATTTTCAATTTGAACTCATGATTTCAGTTTCAAAACTCGTGTTTTCAGTCCTGCAGAAGATGAAGCACCTCAGCTTCAAAGATGCTAACAGTGAATAGGTGGAATTATATTTTGATTAAAAACTGCTCAGTAATGGTTTTTAAAGAGATGAAGTTGTTGGTTGCTGTTTTAGTTTTCTGCCACTTAAAAGTCAAAGATATATTTGGATGATGACACCAAATCTGTTTGTTACTGATTCAGCCAGCAGTCAGGATCGACACACTTAAAACACAATTACCTCTGTTTCCTCCGGCTCTGCAGACATGTGGCTGATGTGTTGTGTCGCTCTTGAGCCTCTGTGTGTGTTTGTGTGTGTGTGTGTTTCGCACAGATCCTCCTTCACATGTAAACCTGTGTGAGCGCTTTGCGTGCAGTCTCTCCTGATCCCTCTGATGGATTTAACAGGCTTAAATCAAGTGTCATGTAATTTGAAACTTTATTGCTGCCTGCAGGAAAATCCTCTTTTCTCCTGACCCCCCTGCACTCGCCCGCAGAGATCACAGGTCGGGGGTGAAGGTCGGCTGGAGTTTAGGGGTGTGATGAAGGAGACGTCAGCAGGGAGGCGGTGAGGTGCTTTTGGCGTGGAGGACAGTTTGTGGATGTTACGTCATCCTGCCGCTCTGCCAGCAGGTTAAAGGAGCAATCTGTGATTTCAATCGAACAAAGACGGATGCTCCAAAAAAAGAAACACATGACTGGAATCTGTCCGTTTACAGTCGAGCTAGTTTTCCCTTTTTCAATGCAAACACACATTCATAGTGAGAGTTTGTTCTCACCTACAGCTCAAGCAGCTTTCTGTGTTTACTCTGAGCTCAGTTAACTCGAGCTGCGTCTCAGTCTGTGTTCAGGGATTTTTCACTGCCTGAAGCAGACTGTTTACTTTTACAAATCTTTGCATTACTCTCTGTACATCAGGAAGACTCACATGTTGGAAACCATCTGATCTGTTGCATAACTGCAATAATAATCGGAGCTGCAGGACAGAACTGACTCAGAGGAGGAACAAGATTTAGTTTTGGGATGCTGTAGCAGGTTTAAAGTTTGATATTATAGGAAAATATGTTCTGATTGGATAGAAGTAACACTTCTTCTCATACATAATGTGGTTCGGACCTTTTTGTCTTTATTAGATAGGACAGCTGAAGAGAGAAATGTTGGGAGGAGAGAGAGTGCGGGATGACATGCAGCAAAGGGCAGAGGTCGGATTTGAACCAACGGCCGCTGCGGCGAGGACCGTATCCTCTGCAAATGGGGCTTGCAACATAAATGCTACACTATCTGCGCCCGCCATGGTTTGCAAATATTGAGTTGTAACCTCTGAATCATGATACGTATCGTACCGCCAGACTCCCGCTGATGAACAGGTCTTCATTTTGATCTGAGGTGGCGTTTATGTCCTGCAGCTTGAGGACTTGAATGGAAAATTAGTCGTCTGCTGAATCCTCAATCATACGGAGAAGTTCAGAGTTTGCTGTCCTGAAGAAGCAGTTGCACTTGAAGGAAAGCTAAGCACATGTTGCTTGGTGAATGTGGCTGTTTATGCATGAATATAATGGTTCATAGGGGTGGTCTATTCAATCAAAACAGAAAATCCTTCCAAAAATGCAGAGCTGCACCTTTCTCTCAGAGTGAGCGTGAACAAACCGTCTGCAGTGAACCAGCACGCTGAGAATCTTGCTCGACATTTTTCTTGTGGCGGCAGTGGATTGAAAATAAATGGACCCTATCAGAGCTGCACATGAGAGCCCCCCCCCTCTCCTCCCCTCCCTGACCCCGACCCAGCTCCTGATGCAAAACGACAACAGTAGGGAGAATTTAGGGAATTTAATTTAAAGGACTGCGTTGTAATGAAGAGCAGAAAACTGCTCAAGAGCTGCAGAGACGACGAGCAGCTTCAAGGCCGATACTCAGAGAGAAATGTACGACTGTGGATTAAGAAGCAGATCTCTCACATGATGTGAAGTCTTTGCAGAAACTGAATAACAACAACTTTAACTCCTGAAGGAGATCACAGAGAAGAACTACGTGCACGTTAAAGTCTGCTACCAAAGATTTCTGATAAATCAAACAGTCTGTAGAAACAGACGAATAATACCATCACTTCCTCCTCATATCTTTAGTTCAACTGTTCACAACCCAGAGAAGCGAACTTTACTTTCACTGAAGAGAAGTTCATAGGCTGAGGTCGGCCATGTTGCCTGTATTTTCTCTCCATTCGTCTTTGTCTTCATTCACCTCTATTGTCCCTATGATCTCCATTTGGGCCTCGATTTTCTCACATTTTATGACACCGAGGCCGTTTATCGAGACCAATCGGACGGTATAGGTGTGTGGCGAGTGGCAGTAGTAGTTACTACTGACCTTAGTGCAGAGGAAGCAGAAGTCTGGATAAGGAAATGAAGGACCCTTTCTGGAGGAGGTCCGGAGCGATGCATCGATCTGAAAAACAGAATGATCAGCGGTCAACATGTGCTTCTGTTATGTGCCTTGTGTTACATCATTTATGTCACAGTAACCCGTGAATACTTTGAACTATCCATGTAGCAAACTTATTTTAAACCAAACAGCCATCTGTCTGTAATCGAGTCGTTTTGGGGCCTGAAGATAAGGATAAGGTTAAGGATAAACTTTATTGATCCCCCAATGGGGGAAATGTAGATGTTACAGCAGCTCAAAAACAGGAATATAAACAGCATCAATAGCAAAAAGTTAAGAAAAAACAGCTACGTGCATGTTTACATGAATTAAATAAAGGAAGTAAAAATACAATAGAATTAAATAATACCAGGCATAAACACTATGTACACTTTCACTTGTGGAAAGACAGATCAGATATTATAAAAAACACACACAGTGTGTAGCATTAATGATGTTGATGATTATTATACAGAGTCATGAGGCGGTGATGCTGTTAAACAGTCTGACTGCAAATGGTATGAAGGACCTGCGGTAGCGCTCAGTCCTGCAGGGTGGGTGTCTCAGTCTGCTGCTGAAGGAGCTGCTCAGAGCCCCCACAGTGTCATGCAGGGGGTGAGAGGGGTTGTCCATGATGGATGTCAGCTTCGCTAACATCCTCCTCTCACCCACCTCCTCTACAGAGTCCAGAGGACAGTCCAGGACAGAACCGGCCCTCCTGACCAGTCTGTTCAGTCTCTTCCTGTCTCTCTCTGTGCTCCCTCCTCCCCAGCAGGCCACTGCATAGAAAAGTGCAGACGCCACCACAGAAAAAATAAACCGTAGTTCAGGTTGATTTGACCTTTATGGAGAGTGCAGTAAGAGGACGTGTTGTCTCTGAAGAGTCGAGCAGGAACTGTTGTTGTCACATTTAAAGTAAAAATCTAACTGTCGATACCACGGCAACAAAACAGAAGTCCTAAACATCCAATATTGGGTCACTTCTTGTTTTCAATATTAAAGCTTGCAGACAAACTCCTGCACACAGAATTGCACAAATAAATGGGCAACATTTTGGCTGCAAAGCTAAACAAATTAATTCTTCGCTAAAGCAGCCATCTTTTGAAAAATGTATTTGTCCCAAGCTTCTGCAGTTTTTGAGAAATTGAATCAGTAAAGTAAAGATGTTGGCTGTTTTGATCACGTCGTATTGAAAAGTTTCAGACAGTCAAACTCTGGAGTGGAGAACTTGTTGGGATGAAAAAGTTGTGCATGAATTTGGGACTATTTTCAGCAGCGGATGAATCCACGTTCAGTAGCAGTGAAGTAAACTAATGTGCGTGTGTGTGTGTGTGTCACATTAGTGTCCCGGTGCTTCTCATTGATGTGTTACTTTTGATAACACTCGAGCTCGTCAGTGCAGAGGAAGATATACGAGCACCTGTTGGTCGGATATTCTGCACATTGTTTTGACTTCATGAGAACACTTGAACATGTCTTTCAATGTAATATTTTAAAATAAAGATATTGTGGACGTATAAAAGTGGCAGAGATATAAATGGAGGATAACAGACAGGCGGTCCCCAGAGAGCGGCAGAGGCGGCGTGATGTGTCGTCCCGTGGGCTGAATCCAGTTTAAATTGGCTGCTCTCCGAGCTCTGGATTAGACCTGGGCTTAATACCTTTACACTAAAAGGCCTGTGTGTCCCTCTGAGGGCAATCTGCTGCAGGAACACACCAGGCTTTAATCCACAGCAACAGCAACAACAACAGTTTATCTGCCGGAAGCTCGCTTCCACGCCAAGCCCGCTCATCCTCGCTCCATGTCGACATTTCACAGCCTGCACGCCTCACATCGGATACAAACAGTGTAAGAACATGTAGGAAATATGTGCAGAGGAAAAAGATGATGAAGTAATTATCCAGAGTTGGTTTTGTGTGCATCGAACTACACGCCAACACTGATATTGAGGGAAAAATTGTCATCATAGCTTCGGACTTTGTGGTTTCGATTGCCACCTCCGCGTCACACATTATCGTCATCTCTCTCGCTGCGAGGAGCGTGTGTGAACGGGCAACTCAGGAGGGCTTCAGGGGCAGCATGCCTGATTAACACTTTTAACACTTTAAGCTACAGAAAAGTGACCACGTGGTTAAGTAACATGTTAAAAGACGTTGGTGCATGAAGTCGCACGCTGTAAAAACATAAAGCAGCGACACACAGGCCGCAGAGGGAGGTCCCAATCTGGCTGCAGGAGATTGTTTTTAGCATAATCCTGTTTAAATTGATCGAAAATAAACACCATAATCCATAGCATAACTTATATAACGTCAGGCGGCACAGATCTGACAGATATGAACACGCTCCAAGAGATGACATTATTGCAGATTAAACTTAAGCGGAACTTACACTGGGCCCTTTAAAGTGACAACATCATGACAACAAATCAAATGTGCAGAGTTTATGTAACTGCTGCTCATGCTTTAGGAGTCAGGGTTGTTTCAGAGCAACATGCTTTGTGTACAATTTGTTCAAATTGATGGAAAAAAAGGTCCAACATCGGTTTATTTTAAAAACTGTGATCAACATTATAGTTTATGACTGCATAACCTTTGACCTCAGGGTGTTCAAAGGTCAATAAAGCACATTAAAGGAAGAATGTGCGACTTTTTGATCCAGTAGATGTCGCCCCTGAGCTCCAGCATTAAACCAAAACAAACTGCTGTTTGGCGACACCTCCTCCACACTGAAGCCCCTGCTCTCCTCCAGCGACACACCTCCAACTCCTTACACTCACGTTCAAACAATGGAGTTTAGCGCAAGCAGGACACAAACTTGTCCTTGGCTCGAGCTGCATTGTTGTGTTAGCATGCTAGTGTTAGCGCTCTTTAGTTAGCTCGTAGCTTCACATTGCATGTAAACTGACACAGAATGAGCGTGATCTAAACACTCTTACGTGACATCCAAATAATCAGTGAGTATGTTCTTCTTCTTCTTCTAGTCCTTGACTAAAACAGCTTTTTATACACAAGGGGAGGAGCCGGCCGTCCCGTCCATGTAAACACGGCTCTGACAACAACACAGCCAGCGGGACTCGAGCTTCTCCCTCATTGTAGACAGTCATGACTCAGAGACACATTACACAGGAGAGACTGGATTAATGATATATTTATGTGGAACATGTCGCACATTCTTCCTTTAAGATGCTCCTTATGAATATGTTCACGTAGAAACTGGTGGAGTTAATGTTCTTTCTTTCTTCATTAAGAACTCGTTAACTGGATCAAGAAGACGCCGTAGCTTTGTGCAGAGCGTCCAATCAGGAGCCTGTTTGATTCAGAGCCTTTGTGTTTTTGCTTTGATCTGATTGGATCCCATTCGGACGTGTGTACGTTGTCCAGCAGGGACACATTTTAAAGCAGGCGGAGAACAAAGACGTAATCAGGCGTTATCATAAGTGAAGGCCGTCAAAGTGAGGATGCCTTTGTGTTTCTCTTTCATCGCACCTCCGTGTGGTATTTGTGGGGAGGATGGAGGGGATGTTTTTAATGGCCGAGAATTTGCAGTTATAAATTGAATATTTGAAGTGTTTTCAGAGCTACAGAGTGATCATGTGCATGATTAGATTAAAGAGGAAAGTCAGTGTGTGCATCGAAATCAGCTGGAGAAAAAAGAGCTGAAATGTTGTTGCTGCTTTGACTTGGAGAGGCGGCAGTGCGGCGCGTATTCCTGCAGCTATCATTACACATACAGCTGCTGCATGTCAGGTTCAATCCTCCAGATGAAACTGCAGCAGGTGGAGATGCTCGACTGATGTGAACCCTGTCAGCGGGAGCCCGAGAGGAGGATGAGTTTGTCTGTCAGAGGGCAGGATATATTTTTTAAACCTTTTGAACAAATCTACCTGAAACCTGCGAGCTCGATTGGCCCGGAGCCCAGGAAGAATTGATTGGATTTTTAAAGTGATTTGTATCTGGGATTTTTTGCTGTGTAGCTCTGAAAGTCGAGAGGGTTTTGTTTTCTGTGTCTGCAGGGATGCTTTTTTTTCAGCAGGAAAGGATTCAGTTCATCCTGAATAGAAGGAAAAAAGGTCTTAAGGTTTTAGGTGCAACAGTAAGATGGATTTTGTTCAGTACCAGCAGAAGGTTTTCCGCTTATTGTTTCATGTTTTTACTTCACTAATCTCAAGTCAGTGTTGAGCAACTTCAGCCAAACGTAAGCTGATCACGGTGCCCGACTGATTAACCAGGCTGAATCTGTATAAACGGGTAATTCTGGTATTTTTACATATTTCCAGGTATAGGTGACTGGACGGTATAAAAAGATTTGGAATTGCTTCAGTACATTTCTTCATTAATGGCTGCAACGTAATCTTTTGGGGCCAAAGTCCCAGATCAAAGCCGGTCCACTAAAAGTTTTTGTTTTCCTCAGACGAGCTCAGGGCGCTTTCACACAAACGCAAAACTGCATGTGTGAACGCAAAACTGCATGTGTGAACGCAAACAGCCGGGTTTTTCACCCTGAATTTAATCAGACTTGGTCCTTCCAGTAGCCTGGTACATTATCAGTGTGAGGCCAGAGCGAGCTGGCGTTTAAATTCACTGTGCACGTCATCAAGCAGCTTCACTCTTTTCTGTTTGCCAGTATGTTCGTGTCTGATCTTCGGTTGAGACAGAGAATACGTCGAATCAAACGTAGCATTGATATGAAAGCAACAACTTTCATTATAGAGTCGGCCTTTGCTTCGCCTGCCATCTTGGATGACCGGGGTCAGTCAGGGAAAACTTCACACTATGTGGAACACGTGTGAGGAGCAAGTTTTTGGAACTGGCAAGCTGTGCAGACATTTTCAGGCATCCACGTGTGAAAACAGCTTTAGAATAACATGAATGAATCACAGCAATGCACAGACTTCCCTTCAAATCCTCCTGATCTGGTCGTTCACACATGCACCTCACAGCTGGAGACGATCCCTGTTGTCTTCTTGTGTTTATGTTGTCCTTCCTCTTGTCTCAGTAGGCAAGCCATTACGGAAAAGAGAACGACGTAGAAGTGGCGTAGAAAACAACAGAGTCCACTTTACGATGCTATGATATTTGGCCTTTTACCGATGCTACATGTAGTTTAACACAAATAAGCAGTTTCTTACAGCATTGAGATTGCACCGGTCGCATGCATACAGTTCGTTGTCGCAGGATTTTTTTAGAAAATTTCACTGAGGGGGCTGGTAGGAGAAACGTCTGGTTAAAGTCAGGGGGAACCAAGCAAAGCAATGTGACTAAATAACGGGCATGAACCCTAAAGGGGTCAAGCTTTTTTTAAGAGCAAGATCCTTTTAAACCAGAAACAGGTGTTACAACACTCTCTTCAAAGCATCCAGACACCACTGACAAAACATTAATTTTACCTGGTAGAAAACGGGAGTTGCTGGTCTACCTCAAACATGGCGACACATGACACCAAAGTCCCACAACGATCCAAAACCACCACGATGATGGAGGCAGCAGCAGACCAAAAACTCCTGCGTCCTGCAAGGACGAGTTCCAGCTTTTGTCAATGGAGTCTGGTGGCTTTGAAGAGGGTGAAGTTAACAATCAAACATGAAGGGATACTTCATGGGAAGGTGTCAGAAACTAAGAATAACAATCTGAGACTGTCAGGGAGAAGAAAGAGAACTACTGGATGTACTTTATACGAATGCATTTTCCCCAAAGGATGAAACTGCAGCCATTACAGCCTGTTTCAAGATCGCCAGCTGAATCAATGCTCAGTTTGATTCAACTTTAAAGTTACTTTTTGAGCCATTTTTGGATCGGACAGCTGAAGAGAGACAGGATGTGTTGGGATCAGAGAGAGGGGAAGACATGCAGCAAAGGGCAGAGGTCAGATTCAAACACACGGCCGCTGTGACGAGGACTACAGCCTCTGTACATGGGGCGCACGTCATAACCGCGAGGCGCCCCTTGTTTGATTAAACATTAAGACGGCAGGATGAAAGCTGCAGTCACATCCTCCTCCTGGCTGCTGGTCTGACTTCTCCGTCTTTTGTCTGCCTCTGTTGTATCCACACAATGAGATGTACAAATAGAGATAATGGCGCCCACTTACAGACAGCCCCGTCTGTAACTCATTCATGGTGCTACACTTGGTTGTAGAAAGAAAAGGAGAGAGATTGATTTTTACAAAGCCGCACACGCTGCCGGTTGTTGTGGACAATTTTTAGATTTACTCAGAGAGTCACAGGAACTTTAAGTGCAGCTCTTCACGATGCTGCGACCGAATCAGTCCTGGTTTTCAACAGAGTATTTGTCTCCTAATTCAACAGAATCAGAAATACTTTGTTCTTCTCCGAGGAGGAAACCAGGGCGTTAGAGTCCCTCCTCGTATATAGAATTAGTGCACAGGTAAGGTACAAGCGTGAAGACAGGAGGGGGAAATATGTCAAATAAAGGTCAAATACAGAACCCAACGAAGCTAAAGAAAGAGGAACAACGCCCTGTGTCTTGTTGTGGCGGCCACCCTGACAGACACAACATGTTTATCGTTGCTATGGAAACACCGGATGTTATGTCAAAGACCGCCACATAAGGAAGCGTGAGCTGCTACTGAAAGCTGCCATCCCTCGTCTTGTCACGAGACGGCCGTGCGTCTGCCTCAACGAAAGGCTGCTCGGGTTTACAAAGCATAAAAAAAACTGAATGCAACTGACTCGTCTCGCCATGGACACGGTTTCCGCTCTGCTCACCCTCCGCCTGAGAGGTCACAGGTTCAGTTCCCACAGACTGAGCCTGAGCGAGAAGCGGCCTCTCTATCACTTTGACTCTGTCAGCTCTGTCAAGTGTTACCGCTCACAGTTTTCCTGCAGGACTGATTTCATTAAACGTGACGGATAGCTTTTATTAGAAACTACTTCACTCTCGGAGAGTTCAGGGCTCCATATTTCCCGAGTAAATCTCCATATATCACCTGAAATGTCACGACATACATTAAGGTTTCGTAAGCGTTATCATCGCAGCCTCATGTAAGACCTGTTTTTAAATCAGAGGTCGTCCGTTCCTCCTTTACAAAGTCGCTGTAGATATCGTTAAGCAGCTTTAATAAGTGTATGGTTTGAGTTTACTCTGCAAACGTTCAAAGTTTGAACCTGATAAAAACGTCTCAGTGTTCAGTCTAGTCTGAAAAGTACAACCACGTGTGTTAGGGTTGCATGCATCATGTAAACTGTGTTGCAGCTTTGTGGTCGTCACCGTCACACAGACAAACTGCTGCTGGTCAGCTAGGCCGCCCATGAGGGGGGGGAAAGGGGGAGGAGCTTTCTGGCGTCCAGCTGCATGAAGTGCCTGTGACGGTTAGAAAAACATAATCCATCCTTGGTTGTGTTTCGCACCTGAACACTCCCCCTTTCTTATTAACTCAGTGTTGACTGGGGCACCGGTGGTGCAGTGGTTTGTGTGCGCGCCCCATGTATGGAGGCTGTAGTCCTCAAAGCGGGCGGTCCAGGTTCGAATCCGAAATGTGGCTTCGTTCCCCATTCCCTGATTTCCAGCTCTATCCACTGTTCTGTCACTCCTATAAAGGCACAAAAAGCCCCAAAATAAGTCTTTAAAAAAAACAAAAGTTGAAGTTAACGTCATGGGCTCGCCAATAGAACTTAAAGGTTAGACTTTGTATACCCACACCAGGACCTGCACCAAAATAAGGATGGCAGTAAATGAAGGAGGCTCGAGGATTAGATCCCAACGCAACAATAACTTTTTTCAGCCAGCTCCAAAGCTGATCTGATCCAGGCCGAGGAGAGGCTAGCGCCATCGCTACTGATCCATAACACGCACTGATGGCATCTGCATTCACTCTGCTTTTCAGGGCCCCGCCACTTCTTTGGGCGGACCCGATGGTCAGTTCAGACTGATTTCGGTGAAACTGTCTCGTGTTTTGAGCAGCAGTTTTTCGCCACACATTCTGCTTACAGGCAGCACTTTAACGCTGGCAGAGATTCAGTTACATTCAAAAGTTAATTAACAGTAAACCGGCGTGCAGCAGCCAGACTGCTTTATAAGCAAACAGCGTTATCAGAAATGCATGCAGAGGGACGAGGACGAGTCTGGTCTTCCTTCTAGTGTAGAGACAGAGAAGCTGTAGAAGTTGAGCAGCAGAGATCTCTGACTTCTGCCCTGAATTGTTAACAAACTCAGGATCAGACTTTCCTAGGAAGGAGTTTTTATTGATTAAAAGTTCTGCAGAGGTCCCCAACACGTCTGTCCTTCTTCTTGTATTTCAGGACGTTTTCACACCCCTAGTTCATTTGCTCTGGTCTGAATCATGGACCAATTCATAACAAGGTTGCATAATGACCTTAAGTTTGGTCTCTCAAGCGGAAGGTCGGGGGTTCGATCCCCGGCTAATGGTCACTTTCCATAGCAGCCTCTGCCATCAGTGTGTGACTGAGGTGTGAAGGTGTAGGTGTGACCTGCGGTGTCAAACGGGCTTTGAGTAGCCAGAAGAACTACAACTATTAGAAATAACACTCTCAGTTCAAGTGTTTTTGTGCTCTGCTGTCTTTTCGTTCTGTTCTGAAAAGTTTGCACGTGACGTCTCTGGATTTTGAAGCACATTGTGACCAGGACTCACTGAATCCAGCGTTCACAAACTGAACCTAAGTAACAAAAAGAGGGCATGAATCATTGATTTGACAGAGTAGCTTGTAAGATTGTGAAGCCGATGACTCATTTCAGGTCGTAAGATTTTGTCAGATCTGCCTGCAGAGGTTAATGCAGTAAAACTCTTCAAACAGCCCCTTCTCAACGCCACGTGACACTTCATGCAGGAACGACTCGCTGCATTTACACATTTCCATAACAAGAAAGGACGTACATCTGCACCACAAAGGGTTAAAGTGAGAACCCAAGGCTGCGTGTCTGAGTGTGAATGCCGTCCCTGTTGATAGCAGGAAGGTGTGAAGAGGAGGGCCATTATCACAGTGTGAAGAGGGACACAGTGATTGGCCACTCAGCTCCGACTCCCCATTGACCTCCATTATAGCTGCATTAACGGGAGAATTAGATTGTCATCACGGTGGGAAAACACAGGCGGCTGGAAATGCACCCGAGAGGCCCCCGCGAGCGCCGGCGTAATGAATAAAGTTATCTGCATCAGAAGCTGTTTGTCTCCAAACTCTGAAACTTTGTCAAATCAAAGAGTCGACCTGAGAAGACGGCGGACTGACAGGACGTCCTCCTCTGATTAATGGAGCGCCATGTTGGATTCCAGTAGACAAACGTTGGCGTTTAGATGTTGAACAGGCTGCTACACTCATCAAGCTGCAGCTCCGTCATCTGGAAATCATGATCATGTGCCAAGTCGTTAGTTTTGCAGAATCGTATTTAAATGAAACGAGCTAACATTTCATGTGAGACAGTTTTAATGACTCAGGTTTATATTTATATTTGGCTCTTTTGGTCGCAGTAAGAGTGAAAGGAGGAGCTTAAAGTTTAAATGGGCCGACAGGTGTGGAGGAGGTTCAGGTAAAAGGACTTTCACGCTTCCTGAGATCCATGTCCTGTGTGAAACAAAGTTAAGATTTATTTTTGGGCTTTTATTTCATTATTTTGGAGGACGGTGAGCAGGGTAAGAAGTCGGGGAGACTGCGTTCAGACTAGCGTTTCAAGCCGCGATATTTACGCCCCCTGTGATGTTTCGCCTTCAATATGAATGTCTTGGAGGCGTAATGGGGGGACGAAGTGATCCCCCATCTGTACCGTCTTTGAAGGTAGCGAGCCCTGACAGCTAGGCTACCTGCGCCCAGATCTTCTGGAAAAGAAAAAAATCTTTCAGGAGCAATAATAAATTAAGGAAATGTTCATTTGGTGGAATTAAAAGTATCGTGTTGACCCGAATGAAGACGCTGCCACCTACAGGCAAAGATGGCGATGCTGTTCGCTCACCCTTGCACCACCTAAAGACAATCTCTACCTTTCAGATGCTGTTGTCTGTAATTTAGGTTTTGCACTCTTTAAATTACTCGTCTGTAAGCTAAAATAAAATGTTACTCTCTAGTTTATTGGATGAAAAGTGAAAGCAGTTTTTATCGGGCAGAGTCAGGAGTCGTATTGGGCCGTGATGAGGGCGAGTGGTGGGCTCAAGAAAGCTCCGACGTCTTGTCTTTTAGTTTCTTATCTCCGAGCTGCTTAGACGTCTGAACGGCCGTATTAATTAATCGTGCATTAGTCGATAAAGGAGGATAAGGTTGGAAGACAGATGCAGTCAGAATCAGTGTTTTGTGGCTGGTAAATGAATTCATTAAAAATGTGTTCTCATTCTGTCGATAAAAATGGATTTGCAGCTGTAAACTAGCAGATCATTTCTGGGAGAACACGAAGGGAACTTTACGTCTCAATCCAGATTAAATAGAAACACCAATCAGATGAAATGCTGCAGTCACACATGCAAACAGACGCTCAGTCTCTCGATCTGTACTGAACCTGGTTTCAACCTGTTTAACTTCACTCATGCAGCTTGTCCTTGATTTACTTCTGCTACTTTGACTTTAAAATGAGGCTACAGGAATGATTGCGTGCATTATGTTGTAATGATTTAAAAAAACAAAACAAAGATGAAATCAGGAATGCAAAGAGCCAGACAGACGGAGACGGATCGACTGAAAGAGAGATAAAGACTGACAGGAAGAGGACGAGAGAGAGACACACAAATGAAGACAGAAACAGAAAGAAAAGGAGGACGAGAGAGGGAACATGAGACAACACGAAAGACATGAGAACACAAAAAAAGATGGCAAAGAGACCAAAAGAGATATAACAGGAGGAGCAACAGGGAGAGAGAAAATGAGACGTGGAGGAGGAGATGTAGACAGAGGGAAGGGGAAAAGGAAAAGACGGCACAGATATAAAGAAAAGAAAAGGCGGACGAGAGGAAAATCATGACAGGGTAAAGTGAGATGAAGGACAGAGAGAGAGACAGACATGAGGAAAATCCAGACAGTGACACACACAGACGGACAGACAGAGCCTCCCAGTCAGCCCATGTCTGCACCAGTCCCCCCTCCTCCTCTTTATTTCCTCCCATCCCTCCATTTTGTCGTCCTCCTCTCTCCGTCTGATGCTGCTCCAACACCTCGGGGCTTCAGCCTCACATCCACCATCCAACACGCTAATGCTCCTCTGCTGCTGCTGCTGCTGCTGCTGCTGCTGCTGCTGCTGCATAATCACCCACCAAGTAAAAAAAAAAAACCTCCCAAAATAAAGAGAAACTGAAACAAAGACGAGCTCGGTCTCGTGTGGCTCAACGTGCCTCCAACAGTCAGAGTCTCTCGCTTATTCAAACTATGACGTCTGTTTCTAGATGTGATTTTGAGGATTTTTATACTTGCGTCTGTCGCTGTTCGATCTCTACTCCAGTCTTAAAAAAAGGGGATTTACAGCCTTATTCATACCTCTGTTGCCCGAGCTACATTTTCTCAAGATAACGACAACATTTCGTCAATGCCCGTGCGATCCCTCTGCTCCATGAAAGCATTGTCTGAATCCAAAATGTTCCGTCTTTCCTTCACTTGTAGAGTCATATAAAAAGCAAGGTACACTCAAGCGTCTTTCACACACTCCTGAAAATCTCTAGACAATTTCAAAAAGACTGCCCCTGAAATCTTCCTGGCTTGCTTGTTCACACATGCACCTCACAGTGGGGGGCTGTTTTAGATGGGAGAGGGGATCTCAGGAGGCAAGACGTGACGTTAAGAAACAACGCTGAAGTGGTGGACGAAGAAATAGAGTCCACACGGCCGTTTTGGACGCCCCTCGGTTTGCCAGATATGAGAGCAGTTATCAGGTCAAACCAACAGGTGTTGCAGCGATGGAAGCGGGCAAGAGAACTGGTTCAGATAGAAGTGATTGTACCCGACCTAAAAAGCCTCTGCATGTTTCTAATAAGCTCCACGAGCAGAAACGTGCTCAAACTAGGATCAATATTGGAGATGCTTTTGAAAAATGGAGAGAGGTTAGAACGCAGAAAGGTTTACAGACCGATGCAGAGCTGGATAAACACTGAAGCTTCAGTGTTTACGACGACAAACCTGAGATCAGGAGTGTGTACATATGAGGAAGCCTTGCCTGATTGTTGGAGGTGTTAAGGAAACACGTGTGGGTCATAAAAGAAACTCCGCCGTGGGCCGGGTTGGATGACTTAATGGTTTTTGCTAAGACGCAACACGTGTGAGTGGTGCAGAGTCATCAATGAAGGGATGAAAACTCTTCATCCCCAGTTATGACCTTGGAGAGAAGTGTGGAGAAGTGTTTCATGTGTAGTTAGAAGGTCTAAAAGCACTTTGGTCAGAGGAAAATTGTGCCTCAACAGGCGTTATTCAGAGAAAAGACTTGTGCCATTCAAATTGACAATTCATGGAGTCCCCACGGGGCTTTGAATAGACTTTCTGCAGACTTCTAAAGGGTCAGCTTGGATGTGTTAAGACTCTGCATTCATATTCATGGAGAGCAGTGAAGTGTGAAGCTTTAGCTCGCGCCGCAGTTTATCCCCTCATGAACTTCAGACCCGTTTACGTCTTGTCACCGGAATAATGGTGCACTCGCAACGTTTTCAAGACTTGCAGGAAGTTTAAGGTAAGATTCCCCTGCAGACACAAAGACAGAGACGCATAAAGGTCTCCTGGTTGTAAAAAAGCAGAGAAGGGGGACTCTTCTGTTGCAAGAATGTAACAAATCCAGCCTCCACAGACTGAATTATTGATTCTCAGAATATTAAATAAAGAGCTTCTTAATCTAATTCAGCTGCTAATGTGACTCTCCAGACATCCTGAGCAAACGTGTCACTGAGCTAATGAAAGCTTTCATGGACTGTTGTAACTGCAAACATGGAGAGGAGAGCAGAGCTGCCCAGCAATGAGCAGCTGTAGTACATAATGCATCCAAGATAAATCCACTGACAGCTGAAAAAGAAGCCCTGACACATGCAGGGAGTCTAACGTCTGTGCTGTTTGGGCTTGTATTTGCACCGGTCTCGCATCGACTCATTTGTGTTCGTCTTTCGCACCTGCTGAGTAACACGATTTGATTCTAACACCGCCTGATAGTAACATTGTGTGGCTGTTTTTTGTGTGCCAGGTGGAGGTGTTTGTTCATGTCCCTGGGCTGTCAGCAGAATAAATGAACTGAGTGCGTCAGAGCTCACAGGCTAACAGCAATTTGAAGCTCAGGATAGTAAACCAGAGACAGTGCAGTGCAGAGGGCAGGTGGAGGCCAGCGGCCGGGTTCATCAGGTCATGCTTACAGGCAGGACTTGCTGCATGTAAAGATCCTGTGAGACCGCCTCTTTGCAATGAGAAAGGTGCATATAAACCTTGCAATGAAAATGACACATTTGTCATAATAGCAGTGGAAGTGTTCGCAAAAAGAGCTCCAAGTTGGCAAACATGCTGACTAGTCTGATTATCCCACAGAAGCAAACATCCAGGTGTTAAGACCTAAAACAGGCTGAGGTTGAGGAAGAACATGAACATGTATCCAGGGAGTCTGGTTTGAGTAGTTAGCTCTTGAGTTAGAGGGTTTATGAGACCCTGAATTGACACACATTTGTCCTGTGCTTAGCTGTACTTTTTGCTGTTAGTGTACAAAGAGAAATGCAAGAGCAACGCCATGGCAACCGACTCTCTAAGGCCGTTTTCACACATGCACTCCTGTAAATTTCTCTAAAATGTCAGGGAAGGCTGCTCCTAAAATAATCCTGAGTTGCCTGTTCACACATGCACCTCACAGAAGGAGATTATTCCTGTAGGACAGCAGGGGAAGGGGGATGGGGGGGACACGCCTCGGATGCAGGATGATGTAAAAAGACTGACACAGAAGTGACGGAAGAAGCAACAAGAGTCCGACACTTTAGAGACAGTTTTTGTCTTCATATAACACGACATCAAGGAAAGGAGGGAGAAGGACATACTGGAGAACAGAAAACGTAATGAAGCCGTTTATTACGTGCACGGAGCTCGCAGGGGATGCGCACATATAGTCAGTGGCCTTGCACCAGACTCAGGATATAAAGGTCATGTTCCCTCCCGCACATTTGCGGTGAATTTTCCTGAATTTGTCCGGTTACTTTCTCGTTGGTTACTTTCTCTTGACTTCACCCGTTCGTCCTGCCAGCCCCGTAGTTACATTTCCGTGTGGGGATGAGCAGACGTGAGGAACAGAGAAGGAAATATTCAGAGAAATGTGCTGCAAGCAAGTGGGTATGATGTCCTATAGAGCGACCGCTGCGTTCTCCGGGCACGTAAGGAAACTGCTTCATTATGTTTTCAGTGCAACAGTTTGTTTCTCTCCTCTCTTTTCTTGAATTGTCTTCTAAGTGTCAGACTCGATTCATCCGTCATTTCCACAATCTTTATATGCCACGTCCTTCCTCATGAGACCTCCTTTATGTCCGACAGGGAATTCCTCCCGCTGTGAGGTGCATGTGTGAACAACTAACTCTGGAAGATTTCGCAGCCTGCCTGAAATTTTCAAGAAATCTACAGCAGTGCATGTTTGAAATTGGTTGCAGAGATTGCCCAAACAACCAAAAGTATTTTCTAGCGTGTCGTCGATTGTCAAATGAAGCTCCAGGATGATGTCCGTTGTTTTAATGATGTCCATGTCTGTCTTTCACCAGAGCCCTCTGGGTGTTTAACCCAGTTGTGCCAACGCGGTTGTGTCATCCAATTGATTGAACGGCTGCATCGCTGTGTTCAGCCTGTGTGTGCTGTTTAAACAATCAATGAGTTAACCAATCAGCTGTTAGTGTATCAGTCAGTAAATTAACTCTGCAGACAGCAAACTCGTCAGCAGCTAATGGCAGTAAGCCATCCATCAGTCAGTAAGCCAGTCAACCGCCCCATCTCCCAGCCAGTAAGGCAGCCAAGGAGCCAAGATGGCAGCCACTCAACCAGTAAGCCTTTCAGTTGGTCAGCCAGTCAGTCAGTTGTGGCAACAATAGAGTGAGATTATCTGGAGCATGTGATGTATGTGTTTACACCTCGCCCTCTCTGTCTCTCTCTCTGTATTTCCCTCCCTCGCTCGGCCCTCCATCTCCCCGGTGAGATTGTTTCTCCACCTGAGTGCCTCCCTCAGTCTGACTCACTCTTTCACTCTCTCCTCTGAGAGTGTGTGACTGTATTCACTAAACGTCTGGACTCCAGACTCTCTCCGGCTGAAAGTCGGTTACTCCACATCAGCGTGTGACTCACAGATTCATTGATCTGCTGATTCATTCATTGACTTCTGCAAAGGTGTTACAACTGAGCTGCGTTTAAAAACATAAACTATACATTTCCCCCGCGCGCTCCTCGTATGTGTATGCAGTTATTTTAACGGCCGCTCCACAGGTTTAATCAGCTTATAAAAACATTGTGTAATGTCTTCTCATGGCTCTGACCCGGATGATGTAAGAGTGGTGTCATCAAGTTTGTCTCCATTTAAGCTCGGAGATTACAATTATTAAACTGAAATTGTGTGGATTTATAGGAGGTATGGGACTGGAGACCCACCCAGGGACAAATGAGTCCAAGTTTAATCCCTTTTATGTCATTTTGTGTCATTCGAAAGAGGGTGAGAGCCGTATTTTTAGTAAAAAACAGTATAACCTGGTTTGTTGGACATAGTAAATGCACTCAGTCTATCTTCAGTCTTCAGTTTCTCCTCCCAGAAACTTCACCGGGTCAGATCTGTAAGGGAGAAACAAAAATCTTCTGGGTCAGCTCTGATCATTAAACTGTATATAAAGATGGACGGAGAAACAGCCCCCTTAGAGTGAAGCTGAAATACTTAGAGCTCCCCCTGCTGACCGGATGCAGGAGGGGTCATAGACCCCGCCTCCTCCATGTTTACAGATGGGACATGGGTCGAACTTTAAATTTAAAATAAACGTCAAATTGTTTTGATTTTTCGGAGTAGTTTTGTTTCATTAGTTATGTGATCCAAAAAAGAGCGAGTATGACGTCATGATTGACAGCGCTGTTGACAAATGCAGCTGCTTGCAGCGCTCTCAACCGGATTATCAGAGTAGAGGAGGAATGGTGAGAGAAAATGTAGGCTAAACTAAAAATACAGACTTTGAACTTTCCATAAACGGGAGTGTATGCTTCAAACGACACGAGACTCTGTTCTGCTGTGGACTGAACCCACCTGAGCGACCTTTGACCCTTTATTCTTTTTTGCACAAGTTAATAGTTAATTGACTTGAGCTTGTATCGCACTTTTCTAGTCTTGTGAGGGTTAGACTAAGCAGCGGGAGCAACGTGTCCAAGGACACATCGGACATGTTGCTGCAGGAGCCACAGCAGCCTGTGTGTGTTTAGAGGAAGGGGCGTGGCGTCAATTTTGCAAGGCCATCAGCCTGTTTCCTCCTCTGAATGTTCTGGTTCCAAACACATCACCAGTGACAACAATAAAGCCTCTATTAGTAAAGTCTTACTGTCTGGTGAAGCCAGCGGTTAGCGTTAAAGAACTTCCAACCAAGATTGTTTTAACGCGCATTGTGTACAGTCAAACTGGAAGGAGACGGAGACGTGCCGTCCATATGAATATGAAGTCAGTGGTTCCGACCACAAGACACATTTCCTGGATCATAAACGTTCGGTTACGTTGATTCCGACCAGTGAATAACTTGAGGATGAATTGACAGCCATGGAAAGTTGAGTGAAAGTCGCTCGTCTCAAAGTTTTATGTTGAAAATGTAGGATGGTATTTAAAGATTTTAAATCGTACTTGAGACGAGAAGTGGGAAAGTCTCGTCAACTTTTTAGATCTCTAATCGATACTTCACGACAACTTTTCTTCACGAAACTTTTGGGCATTTCGATACAACATTCGACATCTCATGTTTCTTAAACGAGCTTTCTGAGCTGGTCGGAGCGTTCAAACAGGAAATTACCTTCAAATCTTTAGTATACATCTACCCGCTCAGGGCTGTTGGAAGGAGTCGTTGGTGCATTTGAACAGAATACTGATGCAGCTTTTCAGGGACCAAGACTTCTTTTTTTATTGCTACTGTCTGGTGCAAGCTTTGAATCCTCCAGCCTCAGACATTTCAAGACAAAATGTGTGTCCCACATCGACTCACACATGGTGTGGAGGTCGGAAGAGCGACTCATTAGGAAACATCATAATTGCATCGCATTTCCTGCTGAGATCCTCTATTTTGTTACACTTCATCCCAATTCAATGCACAGTCTAGACCCGACTAATTGAGTGTCTATGGCGTTGATTCCGACTATTAACCATCTGTGCCTCTTCCTCTCTCTGCCCTCTCTCCTCCCCACCTCCTCTCTCTCTCTCTCTCTCTCTCTTCAGGAGTTTGGAGGACTAGTAGGATGCTGAGTATCTTTCCTCCTCACCAATGTTCTCCACCCTGCTCTCCATGACCTGAGAGCACCAACACAGCGGGAGGAACGAAACACCAGAAAGAGAGCGAGGAAGAGGAGGGCAGAAGGCCAGGGAAGAAAGGAAGGAACCCACTTTTTTTTGTTATTGTTGTTTGTTTTCCCTTTCTGAAATGGCAGCAACGGAGGCCAATGCGGCGCCGGTGGTCCAGGAAGATGGAAAAACCCCCGAAAGCAAGCCCGCAGAGGCAGAGCAACCGACTAAAAACGCCAACGCAAACTCAGAGACTGTCAACATCGAGGTTGTCGATAAAGATGGCACAGCTGTCAACAGCGAGGTTGTCGATAAAGATGGCACGGCTGTCAACAGCGAGGTTGTCGATAACAAAGAGACTGTGAATAACGACACAGCTGCAGGAGCTGAGGAGGCCGAAGCAGCAGAGAGCGGGGAGGCAGCGGCTCCTCAGAGCTCAGAAAACACCTCCTCCGCTGAGCCCAAGACCTCCTTCTTGGACTCCTTCCTCAACAAGAGCGGCCTGGGGAAGGTGATGGGAGGAAGGAAGAAGAAGGAGCAGAGTACAACAGCTGGAGGAGAAGAGAACGCAGCTGAAGGAGGAGAGAAAGAGGGAGAGAAAGTGGAAGAGGCTGCAGCCGCTGATGGAGGAGCAGAGGGAGGTGCAGAAGGAGAGGAAGCTATTGAGAAAGCTCCAGAAAATGGAGAGAAAGAGGAGGAGAAGAAAGCAGAGAAGAGCAAACCGGCAGAGGCCAAATCCACAGTGCGAGATATGATCAGGAAGCCAGTGGCGAGGATCTTCTCTCATCGCAGCACCGAGAAGAAGGACGGCGCCTCTGCAGAGCCCCAGAAACCAATCAAGGTGCGGTCCAAGTCCCTCGACCGGCTGGCAGATGCTGAAGCACTTAACACCACTGCTGACTCCACCATAGAGGAGGGAGGAGCAGCAGGAGGCGCAGAGGGAGATGCGGAGGGAGAACAGAAAGCTTCATCCTCCTCGGCAACCACCAAGCACATGAAGCGCTGGCACTCCTTCAAGAAGCTCATGGCTCAGAAGGCCCATAAGAAGAGCGGAGGAGGAGGAGGAGTAGAGGAATGCAAGGAGGAGGGAGCAGATGGAGAAGGAGGCGGAGACTCCTCCACATTGGACTCCAAGGAGTCAGGGCAGAAGAGGTGGAAGCTGAAACGCTCCTGGACGTTCCAGGGACTGAAGAGGGACCCGTCCATGGTCGGCATCAGCGGCAAGGCGAAGGGCTCCGACAAAGACTCTGCTGACAAGCCAGAGGAGGGCGCCGCAGGAGTGGAGGAGGGAGAGGAGGCGAAGCCGGATGGAGGAGCAGAGGAGGTGAAAGCAGAGGGAGGGGAGGAAAAGGCTGAAGGAGGAGAGGAGGAGAAGGCTGCAGCAGCAGGAGGCGGGACAGTAACGCACCACGCTAACGAGATCTGGACATCCTTCAAGAAGCGCGTCATCCCCAAGTCCAAACGCGCCAACACAGAGTGCGCCCCAAGTGCAGAGGACGACGCAGCCGCCGCCATGTCGGGTAAGAGGACGTTTTTCAATCAGTATTATGGTGATTATGATAAGGTGGAGAAATGTAGCCTTTGATTTTTTAAGGTAAATACAACCCTGGTGGATGTAAGGGGGAGTTGGGCGGGGGTCTCCTGAGTCAAGATATGTTGTGAAAGGAACCACATGGAGGCAATACAACGCTATGATGAGAATATCTGTCTTTCTATCAAAGCTACGTGTAGTTGAACAGAATCACAATCTGAACTAAAGAGTGGAGAAGAACATACTGGAGAACAGGAAACAGAATGCAGCAGGTTCATTAGAGCACGGAGATCGTAGAGGTGGCGTGCAGACAGTCTATGGTCGTGCAGAGATCACAGGGAATAAACGTCACCACCCCCTCCCACTCGCTCGAGGTGAATTCTCCTGATTATATCCTGCTGCGTTCTCACATCAGCTCACTCTGACTTTCTGCAGAATAAATACGAGGAGGCTGGAGGAGAAACTCCGGGTGAAGAGAGAAACATTCAGCTGTTTGTGTTCACACATGCAGCTCAGCACGAACACTTCAGGAGTTTTCTGCAATTGTGATCAATGGTTTAGTCTTTTATAACATAAATGTAAAAATAGGATTTTAAAAGACCAAAAATTCTCCTCGTAAGAGGACACCCCAGCCACCGCTGCTGCTCAAGTACTTTGGTGTCCTTCGTTTGAAGGACAATCGTTTTGTGAGAAGCTGCTGGAAACGATCAGACCTTCATCTGTAGAGTGAAGCCTTCAGTTTCAACATGAACTCTGCTGAAATATTCAGACGGAGAAGCTGACAGCATGTTCACACTCGTGCTGTGTCTGTCCTGGTCCAGGGAGCACACACAGGAGGTAGTGGCTTGCTAACTCCAGGGGAGGTAATGTAATTGAACATTCTCCCAAATAAAATATTCAACATCTGATGTGAAATTCAAATCACACTGCAGCTTCAGTCAACAGCAAAGACTAAATTTAACTTACTCTCTGCCCCTGGCTGCGTAAAGAAAACGGCTCAAAAATACACAACCAGAGGCTTTTAGTAATGGAGGAGAGTCGCGTTTTAAACACAAAGACTGGTGGAAGCTTTAACGTCTTCTTGTAATTAGAACAACTCTTCTTCTGTGTGAAGAATGGGAGAAGCACACTGCCAGGGAAACACAGGAGATGCTGATCATGCAGCAGAGTCACTTTAAAGTGAACTAAAGGACAGAGTTGTTTCACGGCAGATGTTTTTAACAGATTTCTACCTGGAGATTTGGTTTATTGATTTTTAAAATCTAATTACACTGGCGGGGAAAGTTGGACCTCCTGCACTTAAAGAGCCACATATTTTAAATGTTTGATCTTCATCTTTATTCACGGTTCAAACGTATCACTACAAACAGTCATTATTGTCATTTTCTGTTTGACATATCATTCGGGGTCATTGACATCGTTTGTATATTTGATGACCTTAAGGGCGCACTCACACGAAGCAATTTGACCGTGCCCAAGCACGCTTCACCCCTGAAGTCCAGTTTATTTGACTCGTGTGAGTGAGCACGGATTGGAGCACATGGCACGCTTGGAAGAGGTGCTTCGGCACGAGCACGCGGGTACACAACGTGGACAGGATTCATTATCGTGTAATCCCGGAGTGTTCTGTCTGTATCTGACTAACACGACTCAAAATAAGACACAAAATCAGTAAAGTAGCCATCATGTTCTCTGTGTTGTTCTCCGATGTGCGGACACAGACTCGACTGCACGTCCCTTTTATTCGAGCCCGCCTGTCTTGTAAACTGAGCACGCTTCATGATCACATGAAGTCATGCATGTGTTGTATGACGACGTTATGTACAAGAGGTAACCGTGCTCAGGCCCGGTTAGTCCTGGAGCAGTGTGAGTGCAGGCCAGCGGGGGAATGAGGGGGAGGGCAATCGTGCTTAAGCACGGTACGGGACAACTGGGCCGAGTGTGAGTGCACCCTCAGGGTTAAGAAAAGGCTGCAGATTATATTGTGCATAAAGACCCAAAAATTCAAAAAGAAGTTTGTGGCTCTTAAAAATGTTTCCAAAAAAAAACATTATAAGAGAGCGCCTGATGGCCTTGCGGGCATGTCGCGCCGCATGTACTTTAGTTTCCCAGGTTGAAGTCCAACGTGTGGCTCCATTTCCTGCATGTTGGCCGCGCTCTCTCTCTCTCTCTCTCTCTCCCAATTTCCTACTCTATCCACTGTCCTCGTTAAATGAAAGCCCAAGAGTAAATCTTTAAATAAATAAATGACCATGGTATGCGGGTGACATGAATGTTGTGACTATCTTTATGTTTGCGTATTCTTTTCTCGCCCTACTGGCCAAAACATCATGCATCACTGCGTTCTTAAAAGAAGTTATATTTATCACTCTAGAAGTTAAACCACAAACCAGCTTTTAATTCATTTATGTAAATCCTTTTTGATCCACTGTGCTAAAAGGAAGAAGTGGCATTACTCTGACATTCACAGCCTTCACAGAAAATGATTAATAAAAAATCTCTAACCCTGAAATGTCCTCTTCTCTTAAGGTGAGGAGGGAGCAGCCGAGGAGGGCAAAGACGCCAAGTCAGCCAAGGCCAAGCGCACGCATTTTGGCCGTGCAGTTTCCCTGAAGAACTTCATCCTGCGAAAGGGCAAATCCACCAGTGTGGACATGGGTGAGGGCGCCAAGGAGGAGGACGAGGAGGAGGCCACGGAGGCGGCAGAGGGAGTAGAAACAGCAGAGGAAGCCGGAGCTGAAGGCGAAGCTGCCAACAAGGAGAGCAATGACAAAGATGCAGCAGTGACCGAGAAGACAGCGGAGGAGCCGGCGAGCGGAGAAGAGCCAGCGAAGGAGGCAGCGAAGGAGGCAGTGAAGGAGGCAGTGAAGGAGGCGGAGAAGACGCCGGCAGAAGCTCCAGTGACCAACGGGGAGAACGGCTGCTCCAACGGCACGGGCGATGAGCACGCCACACACAATCACCAGGATGAGGAGAAGACGACAGGGGACAGCCCCGTGAAGAAGAGCAAGGAGGCAGGAGGAGCGAAAGATGAGGCCAACGCTAAGATCATCAACGCCACGGCGGCTGTGAACAGCGGTGAGTTAGAGCACGCCGACCGGGACTCTGATGAGCCACAAAACAGCAGCAGCAACAAAGAAGGAGATACTAACTACAGACATGAACCAAAACAAGCACCAGCACTAACAAACCATAACACTAAAACTAAAGCACCTGAGCTAGCATTAGCCATTAGCAGCGGGGAGGAGGAGGGGGAGGGGCAGAGGGGGGAGGCAGAGTCTCCTCAAAATGGAGGTTGTAACGAGGGAGCAGAGTCATGTGAACAGGGAGACGAGGAGGGAGAAGAGGAGGAGGAGGAGGAGAGGGAGGAGATGAGGAAGAGGGATTTACGGGAGGCAGCGGTGGCCATCGTTCAGAACGTGATGTCAGCAGCAACCAACCAATTACAGAGAGAGCTGTGCGTCGACAACGGTCTGAACGGGTGTTACGACGGCGACATGCGTTACTAAACACACAGATAAACACTAACGCACAGTTTTGCACAGGTCAACACATTTTTCACACAAATGTGCCAAATGTAAAGTCACACAATTCTGCACAACGTAGCGCGCACGCACACACACACACACACACACACACACACACACACACACACACACACACACATTAAACACAACGTTTACATTATGCAGAAAACACTGATTACTTCCTTTCTGAGAGAGGATTCACCCTCTCATGTTGTCCGTTCTTTAAAGAACTGGAGGAAGGACATGGTTAGCCTAGCTTAGCATAAAGACCGCAAGCAACATGACTCACATAGCAGCTTCTCAAAAAGTCACTTAAAGGTGGAGTCGGTAGAAATGTTTGTAGGAGCTTGTAACCATCAAACTGGACCCCTCGTCTTGGGCTCATCGCCACCAGAGGCGCACGCTCACTGCAGGACGTAGCGTGTACGTTATCTGTCTGTAGCTACACTGCTAGCTACCTGAGAATATTACATTTGTTGTCATGGAAAAGCCGATAATGTAGCACGCTAGCACAAGCTAACCGCCGGTGTTCAGCACCTGCCTGTCCACGTGGTGTTTCGCCTCACTGTTGTTTTTCTTGAAATCGTGTTTCCTGCTTCTCATTACCCAAGGCTGGTTTCCCCGTGAAAACGAGCACGTTTTGGTTGTTTTATTGAGATCTCGACTTGTTTATCTGGTCATCTCGAGATTACAGCGTCCATTTTCTTGTAAATGTATTCGTTGCCTTTGTATTTGAAATGTTCTTCTCACAGGATAATGGAGTTAAATCAAATGTATCGACGCATGTCCGCTTAAGGATTCCAAACTTTTGACTGAGGGAGGCCAGCTACGTTGCCCTCCTACAGTCTCCATGCTAAGCTAAGTCAGCTAGCTCCTGAATTTTTATTTTTTCCGACGAAATGCTTTGAGTCACAGACACACAGGAACACAAATGTCAAATATTTGGCGCTTCTCTTCATCAGTCCTGACAGTAAATAAAGAGTCTTTGGTTCGACACAAAACGTTCGTTGATAACATCGGGAATCTGGGTAAAAAAATATTTGGTAGTTGAAGCCCTAAACTTTGTACAGAAGCCTAAAGTGGACATACATCCAAATATTTTAATGAACTGAATCTTCATGCGATAACGAGACACGTTGGTCTTTTTCTCTCGACTTGTTTATGTCGTTATCTCAGAGTAACAACGATTATTTTCCCTGTGATGAGTTAGGTTCAGGAGATCTGTAGAAAACGGCTGAATTACCTCGTTATCATGGGAGAAAACAGCGTATTTTATCCCGTCATAATCAGTTAAATAAGTCGAGATTTTGAGAAGGAGTTAGTTTGGATGAAGCCAGAGAAGCTAATTGTCCCTGCTTTCAGTCTTGATGCTAAGCTAAGCCAGCTAGGTCCTGACAATAAGGAATATAACTTTGAGTTTCAGACACACAAAACCATCTTTATATGCAGAACCTTGTATACATAGGCATGCCGACTTCCCTGGATGGTTGCACGATAAATAAAAATGCAGTAGTTATTCTTATATCCCTTTAAAGACATAGCTGTGTAGTTTTATAAAGCAAGTATTTTATAAGGAGAGAGAGAGAGGGGCCTCCTTATTCTATTAAAATGTCAAGTTCACGAGCAGCCAAACAGTCAAACCATTTAACGATAACAAGGAATCAGGTGATGAGTGCAGATTCCCAGGGCAGCTACGGTTGAAGGCTGTTCATGTACTTGTACAAAAATATAAATATCCAATTAACTGCTACGCAACACCGCCGGTCAGAGAGCGAGCTACCTACGGCCCCCAGTGACACATCTTTCAGACGAGATTTAGCAGCAACGTTTGATTTCAGCTCCACCACAGGCAGGAGATCGAGCCTGAATGTGAGGAAATCTGATGAAAGAGAGGAAATGTAACGTCTTTTGATGTTTATTTATCCGATAGGTGGTTTTCTGTAGCTCTTTTCCTGCGTGTCTCACTTCTTTCCGTACCGCCTGCTTCCCGGGAGCCGCTCAGAGCTGCTGGACACTGAACATCAGGAGGCTGAAGCAGGAGGTGATCTTTGCCCTCCTCCATTATTGATCACTTCCCAGCCTCCTTCATTCAGGTGCAGCGTGAGGCTCAGTGTCCGGCATCCCGCCTCGCTTTGATCTCAAACTGCTCAACAGATGTTTGAGGGGAGCGCCTCGCCCCCCATTGTGGCCGCACGATTCACCGGAGGACGCTTTGAAGCTTAAAGTGTTCCGAGCCGAGTTAAACAGCTAGCTTTTTGGCGACCGGTGGAAGTGCAAAGATTTACTCAGAAAATCACTTTCAAAGCCAGCTGTAAAGCACACCAGATACTCCAACAGTAGTCAAAATGATATAAATAGCGTTTCAATACATTTAGATCTTTGACAGGAAACTTTGTTTGTTGCTTTAAGAGCCGATCAAACTAGGCCTAAGCATGCTTGACCTCCAAAAGTCTTGATGGAAATATTTTATTATTAAGAAAAACTACATCCAAGTCTTTCATCTGATAGTTGTTATAGAAAGTCACTGTGACATGTTGAACTTCTTCTGCTCTCTCTTCTTCTTGTCCTTCGTCTTCAGCGAGCCCTTCAGGGACACGCAGGGATCATTATCTCAGGAAACGTTTGTCAGGTGAAGTGAAGATGTTCAAATGTAGTCGATTTATCAAGCACACGTTACGCAGAAGAAGAACCAACTTTATCTAATCCCAGAGGGGTGATTCATTCCTCTCTGTTGGTGAGACCAACACGTCGGTGAAATACACACATGCACAAACAGAATCCCTCTAATGGAGAGATGTCAGAGTGACGTGCACTAGAAAGAGCGCACGAGCAGTTGCGGTTTGGTGTCCTGCTCAATGGCTCCTCAGCAGTTGCCTACTCGGGACGTAAACTCTCCAGCTTCCTGCCAAATTTACAGACTTGTTCTGTAACGGGACTTGAACCTGCGACCCTGCAGTGCCCGAGCCAGGTCCTTACAGCCGGAGCGACTGTCGTCCAGTGCGCGGCGATCATGGCCTCAAACTGGTGCACTCAAAAACGTACAAAAAAATCGAAATTTTGAGGAAACTCCTTAAAACATTCTGTAGGGTTTTCTTTGATACACGGTCGAAATCACAGAAAGAAAAGAGGAAACACTGACTATACATTTACTATCAATAAATCATCTTTCAAATAAGTCCGACCAGCGTCAAAAAGTCGGACTTTTCCGAAAACACAAAACTCCTTAAGAATTCCTGAAACTATTCAGGGTAAGATTCATGTGTAAACTGGGTCAACTTTACCCAGAATTCTTCCTGCCAGCCTCCTAGTAAAATTTCGTGTTGGGCCGACGTTGCTTCATCCACCATTTTCGTGCGTCCTCGCCCCTTCCTGCCTGTCAGGCAAACTCTCCCGCTGTGAGGTGCACGTCTGAATAAGCGAATAGGGACGATTTTAGCTGCAGCCTTTCCTGAAATATTCTAGAAGTTTTCAGGATTGCATGCATGTGAATAAAACTAGAGTAACTACTGCCACTGTAAGACCCCCGACCCCCATGTTTCAGCCTCCCGACCCGACCCTCCAGCCCGCGGCTCTGAGCGCTCGGCCGGCTGCTTCCTCTAACTAGCTGTATCTTGGGTAGTTAGCTCTCTGTTTGCTGCAGAGGCGAAAAGCTGGTTTAGTAGACATCAATATAGTTGAGTCCATCAACGGATTAGCGGGCAAAATCAAAGTGTCACGGAGCCTCTTCGACAAGCCAGATTAACTAGCCTTCCCTCCCTCTCTCTCTCTCTCTCTCTGGGTGGGTGCTGGGGGGGGGGGGGGGGGGGGGGGGGCAGACAGAAATACAGACGATGACACATGAGGGGGAACATCAGGGGAAATATGGAGCGGGCAGGTTGAGGATAAAAAGAGGAATCATGTGGTTATAAGGACAGATTGTTGGTCCTTCTCTTCTCGTGATGATGAGCCTCCAGTCCAATGTGAAACCCTCTGTCATGTTGGCTCATGAAACTGTTGTGTTGTTGTTGTTTGCTTTGTGTTTACGTCGTTAAAGTAACTGAAACTAACCCCACGCTAGAGAACGAACATCTGTACTAAACCACTAAACACACATCAAACATATAACCCTTTTTTATATGACTGTTTATGATTATTATTCTTTTTTAATACATTTTTTTCTGTTATCATTTACCAGACAAAAAGGCGGGAAACGTGTGAGGCCACACAAAGAGGATTAAAACTGCCCGGGATTCGCTGAGCATGGAGCTCTGAGCCCCGCCCCCCCTCCACCACCCGCCCTCACCCTAACTCCTCCTCCTCCTCCTCCTCCTCCCTCGTCTCTCTCCCTTCATCCCTCCTCCTCCTCCCTCGTCTCTCTCCCTTCATCCCTCCTCCTCCTCCAGAATAAACGGAGTAATCACGTGTAAACAGATCACCATGGTGAGAACGAGAGAGATTGAGAGAGTGAGAAAGATGCAATCCATGTAGAAGAGAAGTGAGAATTAATAATCACTCAGAAAGCAATAATTCAAGCCCCTCTTCCTCTTTTCACCTCCCCTCCCTCCCTCCTCTCTCTCTCCATCCATTCACCCCCCCTCCGTCCGACACATCCATACGTACAAACATGTACATCCAGTGTTTTTATTTTTTCTTTGCTTGTCTGTGAGATTTTATATTGTCTACGAGAGAAAAAGAAAAATGCAGAAATGTAAAAATCGAGACATCCCACCTCCTCCTCCTCCCCTCCTTTTATTCTCCTCTGCTCTCTGTCTCTACCGACTCCTGATTGGTGGATTTAAAGTACAACAAAAAAAAGAAAAAAAAGACTGTTAGTTTTATATGATGGCCATTTTGGTTTGTAGTCCCCTCCTTCCTCCGCCTCCTCCTCCTCCTCCTCCCCCCCCCCACCTCCTCATCCGTCCCAGTAGATATTTGACAGTACAGCAGGACCATGTTGCTACAGTATATAAACTGCCCCGAGGACTGCCACTTCCCCACCAACACTGCGATGTCTTCAGCTCTGTGTGTTTAATGTTTTTAGACTGTTATATTGTGTACATGAAGAATAAAAAAAAAAGAAAAAATCACCATCAAATATGAAAGTCAAATGTTTTTGTTTTCTTCCTGTTTGGTTTGGATTTTGTTTTTCTTCTCTTTTCTTGTTTTCTAAAAACTTCACATCTTCTCACTGTTACCGCAGTCGCAGACGATACGCTGTAATTCAAAAAATGATGATGATGATGATGATGATGATGTTTTGTTGGTCCAAGTTTTCACATGTCCGCTAGCAAATTGTCAAGAAAAAAAATAGTACAATAAAGACTAAAATCTAACAACTAAACCGCAAGTCAGTGTGAGGTTTTCTATTTTTATCTGCGGGATTGAAGTGAGGAGTGCAGGGAGGAGGGGGGAGAGAGAGGGGGAGGAGGGGGGAGAGAGAGAGAGGGAGGGAGGGAGAGGGGGTGAACGCTTGAACACCATTGGATGCTCATTAATCTGCGTATCGATAATCTCATCCCTTTACGTAATGGGCGGAATAATACGAGATTTCTTTGTATTAAAGTAGATCTGTATGTATTAGCTGGCAGCAGGCGGGAAAGGAAGGGGGGGGGGCAGAGGTCGACCATATGCCAGACACAGTCCCTTCACACCAACGTGGCTGCACTATTTCTATATTTTACACATCAGGATTCAACTCAGAGAGGAAACTGTCACCTCAGTATTTACACTTTATTTATTTTAGTCAAATAATCGAATTAAAGGTCACATCTCCTCCTCCTCTTCAGTGTAAATAAGTCTCAGAGCTCCTCTAAACATGTGTGTGAAGTGTCTTGTTCTAAATCCACTCTGATCCTGTATTTGATCATGCCTATAAACCCCTCTATTTCAGCCCTGCTCAGAACAGGCTGTTTCTGTGTCTGTAGCTTTAAATGTAAATGAGCTGTGTCTGACCACGCCCCTCTCTGGAAGGGCTTGGGTGGCTCGGGCTTTCTCGCTCCATGCCCTATTGTTTACGGTGAGAAGGCAGACTCAGAGGGCAGAACAAACACCTAGCTGTGGGAGTGTCACCCACCTGGGGGAGGGGTTACTGCCCTTTGTGATGTCATGAAGGGAAAATCTCCAAACGGCCTGTTTGAGCACACATTTTCTGAAAAGTGGAGCAGGCAAAAGACGGAGAGGGTGGACTTTTCTCATCATTGGGGGGTTTGTAGACAGACTAGAGACACATGTTAGAGTTAGAGAAACATGGTCGGTCCCATTGAGATGAGAAGAACCTCTTTTCAAAAGGGAGACCTGGACGAGACGGTCAGCAGCACCAACACAAACGGGAGACAACAGAACCATCCAAGAGTCAAATCTGAGTCAGTAGTTCAAGCAGGCGAGCTAAAGGCATCCACTTCCTGTAGAATCCGCTTACAGGTGTTTCATTTGAGAGTTAAAAACATCTGAGGAAGAGCATATGTTTACAGACGAGCTAATGTATCCGAGTATAATCTACATGACGTTTTTATCACAGCAGCACATACAGCAACAGTACGGCAGCTTTCAGTAGCAGCTAGCACTAGCTTATGTAGCAGTCTTTGACGTTACATCCGGTGTTTCCACGGCAACGATAAACATGGCGGCTCTGTCATGGCGGCCACAACTATAAAATTACAGATTTCTCTGGCTTTGATAACTGTTGGAAATATTTGAGGTGATGTAAGTACTCAAATAAATAAATATATAACAGGTTTAGTCCATTTTTTATTCATTTAGATATTTTAGAACTCTTTTGTAAAGCGTCTCGAGAAAACACATGTTATGAAGTTCAGCTGCAGCCGGGTTTGACTGATTGAAGTCTTTGCAGAGAAATGGTGATGTTTGCATTAAATTCATTTAACTTGAAGTTCAGCAGCAGCACGAGCGGAGAAGTGTTCTGATGAAACCTCACGTTGGAGTTTAACGGAAGACGACGACAGAAATCTCATTCTGTCTCCAAACATTCAACAATCACGTTCATTTCACTGCTACAAATAGAAACAACTGTCTCTTCTCACCTTCTCGCCTTCTTCTTTCGGACGCCGGATGTCCTCGTATTCACTGCGTGGGCGTCCTCTCTCTCTCTCCTCTGGAAGGTGTTGAAGAGCCAGAATCATTCGTTGCAGAGTCGGTCCAAGTCTTTAACAAAAGTGTTCTTGTTCTGTTTGTTCAGAAGCAGCCTGAAAAAGCAGAACTCTTGTTGTTGTAGGAACACAGACTTTAACAGCGGTGACACCTTACGGGGAATTCAAAATGATCCGTTTCTAACCTTCCGCTCGCAGGTTTTCAAGTGACAACAAGCAGACATCAGGGTTTTATTTCAACAATCTGGTTAGGATTTGTAACTTCAGAGTCACCTCTGCAGAGGATATCTGACACACACAGGTGTATCTGCATGAACGTAACAGGTGTATAACCCCGTCAGACTAACAGGTACGAGAGCAGAGGCATCATGACGGAGGGCTCGGTCAGAGGAGACCGCTAACCAGTCAGAGGCCGAGACAAGGCCGAGCAAAAATGCTTTTGATTCCGAGACAAGACCTTCAAGAAGTGGTCTTAAGACCAAGACTGTTTTCGAGTACGACAACACAAGAACACAGGTCTAACCGACCTTCAACAGGAATAATATATCTACTTTACCTGATGAAGGTCGGTTAGACGATGCACGATGTAATGAACATGTCAGAAAGTGTGCGAGAGCCTTTCACATCGTCCTCCGACGCACCTGTCATACCTTCAGGTGTGAAGAACTTAAATACATAAAAATAAGCTCCAAGTTTGAAAATAATAACAAAGACTTCCTCTAATTAAACTGATTTTTTATAAGACGGTCTTTATGAAGTTTAACCATAGATCCGTCCCCGTCCTAACTTCTACATGACCCTGAACGTCACTCACCCTTAACCTAACACTGTCAGCGTCCCTCAGAGGGCTGCCGGGCCACATGTTGAGCCTCGCAGCAGCATTAATAACAACACACGTCTAGCCGTCTGTAAAGTGTGCGCTGACGATAATTCCCTACTGTCAGTTGAAATCGGCAGCATACTGTCTTTTCTGTCAGGCCAAATCTCTGGGATTATGTTATTACAGCCGTAATGCCGGAGAGTACAGTAGCTGCACACACGCGCATGCACACACACACACACACGCACACACGCACACGCACACACACACACACACACAGAGAAACAATGTGAGGGGGTTTAAAGACGTTTTAACAGACAAAGCAGCGAGCTAATGGTGTCAGTTGTGACTCTGATGTGCGGCGTGTAAATGAGCAGAGATGACCTCACTCTGAGCCTCGTCACTGATCTGAAAACAGCTCCGAACAGCAGATGGAGAAATCGTCAGATTCATAATGATGAGCGTTACAGTCGTCTTTAGATCTGTCTATAATTAGGTTACAGTCGAGGTCAAAGGAGTGGAAGCAGGCAGAACAGATGGATTACAAGCTCCGGATTATAACGCAAAGACAGCAGCTGTTGAATATTAGAGCACACACCTACACGTGCTGAGCGTCTGTCTTTAATGTTTCATCCAACAATAACATTTAAACGTGTGAGGAGTTCAGCAGTACGGAGGCCGAGGGACTGAGGATGACATTTAGGCTGCAGCTTCTATCATTAGATCAAATTAGACTCTGCAGACGGAGGATTCGGGGTCAGGTCTGAAGACATTCCAGGCTCAGAGGGGATGTTAGAACGCAGAGCGAGACGAGAACACGAATGTAAAAGTGGCATGGTTAAGTGGTATCTTCAGTCGTGTCCAAATGAAGACAACTAAAACTCCTTTAAGAGGCCTCTACAGGCGGATTAATTCTTTACACTAGACCATGTCTCTTATCTGAGTGCAGTTCTTCGAGTGGCCACTGGAGGCCAGCTTCATAAGTGAGTCTTCTTCTACCTCACCAACCAATCAAAATCAAGAAAGGGGCGGGACTTCTGATATCAGCTTTGTCAACATCAATGGCGGAGGAGACGCTAGTCTGACTGGTCTTTTCGCGGGAACAGTTTCCAGGTGAAGAGCTACTGCTGATGTCACGACACGACTCCCTTACACCCGCTCAGAGGACTACAGCCTTCGTACATAGGTGCGACTTAACCGCTAGGCCATCAGAGCCCCCAAGCAATATCTATCAATTAAGCCGGCTAAATAGCTGTGAATCTTGTCAAGCACATTAAGTTGACTTTGAATTGATCAACCAAAGCAACGAACATCAGAGAGTAAGAACAACTCAAGCGAGGATCTAGAGAGGAGGAAACAACGATCAGATCGGACACACAGGTGCTGACAGGAAGTGACCAGAGGCAGATCACAGGTGCTGACAGGAAGTGACCAGAGGCAGAGCACAGGTGCTGACAGGAAGTGACCAGAGGCAGAGCACAGGTGCTGACAGGAAGTGACCAGAGGCAGAGCACAGGTGCTGACAGGAAGTGACCAGAGGCAGGTCACAGGTGCTGACAGGAAGTGACCAGAGGCAGAGCACAGGTGCTGACAGGAAGTGACCAGAGGTGCTGACAGGAAGTGACCAGAGGCAGAGCACAACATCGACAGCTGTTCTTGAGAGTTCTAATCAGCATGAAAACCATCCTAAATATCATCATCAGTCTTCATAAAGAGCTGGGTCTTTTTCTTAAAGGTGCAAAGGGACTCTGCAGATCGAATGGAGTTTGGTAGTTCGTCCCACCACCGGGGGGCGACAGAGGAGAAGAGTCTAGTGAGAGACTTAGGACCCTGTTGTGAAGGTTGGATCTCTGTGTTTCCCTTTAAAAGACTTAAAACTCTACAAAAACAAACAGAGAAACTTACAAATAATGAGAAATGATGACGTTCCCCAGAAATAATATTCATCGTTTACTTTGTTGTAGTGTCCAGATTTCCACGTTTAATGTGTCATCATGCAGCTGAATGTATCAGACAAATCCTGAGAAACTAAAGTTAGAAAAAGATCTCTAAAGCACCTGATGTGGTTTTTAACATGTCGTAAGTTCACACAAATTCCCATAAGAAAAAAAAAAACCCAAATAATTTCAGTTTTGAGATTTATTTACAAACCAAACAGGAAACAGAACTTTACATGATCCGCGTCTTGTAGACGATAGAGAAGTGCTGCTTTAGACTTTAGAGACTCGACATCGAGGCTGGGTCTGAAACCAGACCGTTAGCATGCTGTTAGCAACATGCTAAACTACAGGTCACGTGATGTACTTCCTGTCTGACATACGTTGGATAAGCTAGCATCAACATCAACATCCATCCATAAATTACTACTACTGCTACGTAGGCATTTTGATATCATTTGGCATCATGTCAAATATATTTCAGTACGGTTACTTTTATTTGTATGCCGCTGGCGAGCTCTGCGATTGGATAGTCTGAGAGCCGCAGTGCATTGTGGGGCGGTATGGGATGACAAGTGTGCTCCAGTTTCATACAAAAAATTGCATCCTATGATTCTCGTACTACATACTCAATGTGACGTCACTTTTAGTATGAAAGGATGAGAGTCTGCGGGTCGGACACAGCCCAGGTCTTCAAAACTGAATTTTTTACAAAAGATTTTAAAGAAAGTTCATAACTTTGAGCGACTCCTGACTCAGAATGTCACACGAGACACTTTTCCTTTTCTTTAATTTGAACAGCCTTAAAACAAATACTGTGGTCAGACATTGAAGTGTGGCGAGTTTTGGATGCACGTTCATAACGGACACTTGTATTGGTTGAGGTTTCGAGCACAGTCTGCAGACGGCGACACATTCCTCACGTGGATTGGCTCAAACATTTTCTATCCATCAGGTCTTAAATCCTGACCACTCCTGTTCTCTATCACCGCAGGGTGTGTAAGATTGTAGAAATACCGAGTGAGATTCAGTTTCTGCAGAGACAGAGTCAAAGATTACAATAATGTGGAATAAAAACAATAATGGCTCCATCTTTAACTGCGGTATGAAACATTGAGCAGCTCGGTGTAAAGAACGATTAGACCACTCAGACCAGTCACTGTCAACACTAAACACGCACGCACACACACACACACACACACACCTTCATGCGCTCACACGCGCACAGACCAAAGAAACATGGCTGCGTGTGTGCATGAGATCATACAGACTCCCCTGTGTGTGTGTGTGTGTGTGTGTGTGTGTGTGATAACGTGAATAAACAGGCTGCAGTGACGTAGTTCTGTTTTAGTGACGTCATGATGAGAAGAGTTCTTGGATTATTCTGCAGACTGTGAGTCTGTTGAGCGTCCTCGTCGTTCTCGTCTCTGAAAATGTTTAAAAATAAACAAAGAAAACCGTCTTCTAAAAATGTTTTTTATTGACCTTCACCTGCAGATTTCAACCTTCAGGACACGTCAGACGGGTTTGTTTCTGCACACAGAGATGATGTTGAGTTTGTTTCTGATCATTTATTAAAATATAGATTCTTACTGCTCGGTACTTTGTTGAAACCAGGACGAGTCTTCACACAGCTTTGACCCGATTAAACTGGAGATTATGAACACATGAACTCATATTGAGATGGACTAAATGATGCCCCGCCCCCCTCAGCTTTGTGTGACATTTATTCTGAGACAGCACATCAACATCCACAGGGACGTTTGTATGGAGTTTTTCTTAAAAGTGCATCAACATGTTTTTCAGTTATGCTCACAAATCTTTTCCTCGACTTTACAAACGTGTTAATTCAGCAGATTCATCCAGTCCGTCCTTTTTGATGCTGAAACTTCCTGAAACACCTTCAAGACGGAAACTAAAGAATTTAAAAAGACGTGTTCACTCTGCAAAGTAAATCTTCATCCTCACTGATCGTCTCTTCTTTTAGTCTCACACTTTGGATGTTACAGTTTCAAAGGATCAGAAAGAAGCCGCTCGACAGGAGGAAGTAAAGAACCAAGCAGCTGCGACAGCGAGCGAGCGAGCGTTGCCATGGCGACAGTGAAAACACAAACGAGTCTGATGAGGCTAAACCTGAAAACATCACAAATGAAGAAAAGGCAAAAGGAGCCGCTTCTCGGCCGAGAACTTCGTGAACATCAAGTCTGTCAAAATATTCTGTATATAGAAATATAAATACAAACAGGCAATCAAAGTGGAAATCAAAGGATCTGTGCGGCGCTGTGATCGATTTCACTCCCACTGTATGTACAGTCAAGGCTTACAAAGCTCATAAAGTCAGGGATGTAATCACACACCTCCTCCTGGGATCCCTCTTTCATCCTTCAGTCCATCCCTCGCTCATCACCAGTCGATCTCATCCGCTCCTCTTCTCTCTAAATCCACCTTAATCTGTGTTATAATCTGTCTGTTCTTCAATCTCTCCTCTCCTGCTTCCTGTTTCCTCCCCTCGATCACTCTTCTTCTCCTGCTTCACTCCATCTTGGACATCTCAAACTTAGTCGTCATGGTTTCCTGCAACAGAAAAGAAACTCAGTGGTTACAGCAGCTGAAGCCCGGCTTGCACAGTGGCATGTCGATGTTTGAGTCGTATGACTTATTCTGATCGTCGGGCTTCAGTCGAACCGTGTACGCTGAGGCACGACGTGCGACATGTTGGATCTTTTGGTGGTACGACTGCACACACTCACACAGTGTGAGCTGATTCCCCGACTCCAGGACTTTTCCCTCCTATGTTTATCTGCACAAACTGACAGGCAGCGTCTGAAATCACCATGGCAACAGCAGGCATACCCTTTTTATATTTGTCTCCTCCCTTCTATCATGAGAGAAACTATGGCAGAAATATCTGCAGTGAACAGGGAGAATATGATTTAGCTGTTAGTTGGTTTGTTTTTATTAGTGATGCAGATTGTGTGTGTGTGTGTGTGTGTGAGAGAGAGAGAGAGAGAGAGGGAGAAAGAGAGAGAGAGAGGGAGAGAGAGCGAGGGAGAGAGAGCGAGAGAGAGAGAGAGAGCGAGGGAGAGAGAGAGCGAGAGAGAGAGGGAGAGGGAGAGAGAGAGAGAGAGAGAAAGCGAGGGAGAGAGAGCGAGAGAGAGAGAGGGAGAGGGAGAGAGAGAGGGAGAGCGAGAGAGAGAGAGAGAGAGGGAGAGAGAGCGAGGGAGAGAGAGAGCGAGAGAGAGAGAGGGAGAGGGAGAGAGAGAGGGAGAGCGAGAGAGAGAGGGAGAGAGGTGGAGAGGGAGAGAGCGAAAGATGGAGAGAGAGAGAGAGAGAAGGAGAGAGAGAGAGAGAGAGGGAGAGAGAGGGAGAGAGGTGGAGAGGGAGAGAGCGAGGTGGAGAGAGATGAAGAGAGAAGGAGAGGGAGAGAGAGAAAGATGGAGAGAGAGAGAGAGAGAGAGAGAGAAGGAGAGAGAGAGAGATGGAGAGAGAGAGCGATGGAGAGAGAGAGAGAGAGAGAGAAGGAGAGGGAGAGAGAGAGAGAGAGAGAGAGATAGAGAGAGAGTGTTTTTGCTGGCGTGTGTCGCCCAGTTGAGTTGTTGCATATGAGTCAACTGAAATCCAGCTCTGTCTGTGGGAGTTTTTTAAACCTGGACCCTCATTTGAAATATGCATAAAGTTTTGGAAGGGTTTCGCTGGATGATTCAAAGTGCGTCCATTCAAAGTTTCTGTTTTAGTCGCTTTTAGTGCACGTTGATCCTTCAAGAAGAATGTTTCATCCATTACAGACGGTTCGATTTCAACTGAGGCAATCTGCAGGAAGAAACACGTTCAAATTATCCGTGTATTTAAAATAGCAGAAGATCCCTGACGTGAGTTTCCATGCTTCCCTTCCTGCTCCCTCCTCTTTGATCATCAGTTGACGGTTTCATGGATGTGACGTCTATCCTCCATCGTTCCCCGTTCTCGTTTCCCTCCATCCGTCCATCTTGTATCTCTCCTCGGTTAGTGGGTCAACCTTGTTAGGATGATTCCTTTTGTTGCAGACATGACGGATGGGACGGCACGCAGGCGAGCGACAGAAGAGATCACAGCTGACGTGAAGAAGCCAATTTGTCCGGTTTGAAACGAGAAGTCTGCTCCTGCTTTCGATGCTCGTTTAAGATTTCAGAGAGATTGATGGAGAAACCGGTCGGATGAAAAGAAAGCTAAACCTCTTTAAGAAGTCGGGGAGTTCTTTCTTTATTCTCCGTGTTTAACTTTCACATGTTTCAGTGTCAATTACACCAAAGTCAACACAGCTAAACGCTCATGAAGAAGAGGGATGATGTTATTATATTTGAATAAAGTCCAGTTTATGCACGGTCCCTGTATGACATCAGTTTGACTTTTCTCACATTTCTGTAGAAGAAGCTTCACTAACTTAACGTCCGTCTGGCCCTAAAAATGTCTCGCTGCCAGAATGACGAGACCGACTCAGCTGAACAGACAACTAGTGTTGTAGTACATAATGAAATCAGTCTTGGTCTCCAGAACACTTTTTGAAGGTCTCTGGAATGCTAATTTCAAAATCATGCTAGTTTTCGAATTTACCAACCCTGCCTTTAAAATCTGTCTGGTGAAGCAGAGTTATTTCCTCTCACGCATGCGCAGAACGTATGTGGTGGTTAGCCACGTACGGCTGTAGTCTTTGCGGTGTGTTCTAGTGAAACTTTTTAGCCAAGACGTGAGGCGACGCCACAGGCGGCCTTCATCGCCACTAGTTCTTAGCCGTTTGGTATGTCAGGGCCTTAAATTGCCCGTAGTTGTGAATGTGAGTTTGGCTGGTTGTCCGTCTCTGTATGTCAGCCCTGTGATTGGCTGGGGACCATGCACGTGGAGAACATGCAAACTGGACACAGAGAGAGGCTCCTGTCTGAACCAGTATCCTCCTCGCTGTGAGGCAACAGAACTAACCTCTGCAGCACCGTGTACAAAGTCAAAAGAGGAGGACGAAGTGGAAAAACTTGGGCAATGTGTTTGTGGCTTAGAAATGTGCCGGTAATCCGATTCTTAATCGTGTTGGATTACGTGATTTGTTATAACAGCTTTAATGTGCAGCCTAAGGTCAGACCTCCACCTGGTTTACTCCCTAAATATGGAGCGTGCATTAGAACATTAAAGGAGGGAAGTACTGCATTACGTCATATTCATTCATATTAAGTCCAGGTTCCTCTCATGTAACTAGCAAGTGTAAAGATGTTTATATTTGTATTATTGCATTGATGTGTTGTTCTACTTCCTGTTTTACCCCATCGATGGCGGTCTCCATGCTGAAAATGCTGTCTCAGCCTAACTTTCAGTCAACCTAACGACAGGCTGAGAGCTGGAGCTGAGGCGGGTTTTAAGCCTCCTGACAAACCGTTACACCGCGCCCACCTGTCAATCAGGTCAGCTACACGCCTTATTGTGAATAACTCTTATCCTTCATCAAATCAAAACTGATGAGTCATCAAAACATTCACCCCCCGTACAGTGTGTGCTGATCGAGACATGAGCTAATCAGACCTGTTTGGTTTTTTGAACCAGGCTGTAAACATGTTAATGTCTGCTGTAAAAACAGGCTTTATAGAATGGGTGTGTATGTGACTTCCTGTGCTTCTGCAGCCAGCCTCTAGTGGACACTCCAGGAACTGCAGGATTTTGCACTTTTGAGTTTACGCCTCCTTTAGTGTGTAAAAGACTTCCTGTATATGTCACTCTGCAACGCTGCTGCTCGACCCAGAAAACATAAACTTTACAGAGACACTGAGCGTGCTGACTTTTCTGTGTTCTTGTCGTCTTTTTGCGGGCGTGCACCTGAAGCTTTGTTACTGTTGGAGTGTGCTCCTCTTTCTGCTCTTATGCAATTACTCCCCTTGAATGTAATAATCTGATAAAGGAGATTTATCAGATTATTAATGTTCACTCTCATGTCAAACAGCCGGCAGATTAAAACAAAAAATCTGGTGTCTGATAGAAGAATCAGCGAACTAAGACGTCTGAATATTTCTGTTAGAAAACTTGAGAAAGAACCTTCGTCCCCTCAGTCCTTTGAGCTCTTTGAGTCCTTTTTAGCGTCCTTCACAGAAACACCATGAAGGACATTTCAGTCTATAGGTACCATGGATTTAATATGGATTGTAATATCTCTCAGTGTTCACACAGCAGCTTACAGAAGGCATCATTTGAAAGAGGAGGCACTTTGTTGATTGGTGGATCTCTTAAAAAGCTTCAGCTCCGAGATGAGAGTGTGAATCATTTAGAAAATGGTCAGAAAGAGTCGCCAGAGGTCATGATGAGCGGGGACATGAAGACCGGGGGACATGAAGACCAGGGGACATGAAGACCGGGGACATGAAGACCAGGACACAAGTAGACCAGGAGAAATGAAGACCCGGGGACATGAAGACTCGGGGACATGAAGACCCGGGGACATGAAGACCAGGGGACATGAAGACTCGGGGACATGAAGAACCGGGGACATGAAGACCAGGGGACATGAAGACTCGGGGACATGAAGACTCGGGGACATGAAGACCGGGGAACATGAAGACAAGGCGACATGTAGACCAGGAGACATGAAGACCAGGGGACATGTAGACTAGGAGACATGAAGACCGGGGAACATGAAGACAAGGCGACATGTAGACCAGGAGACATGAAGACCAGGGGACATGAAGACCAGGAGACATGAAGACCGGGGAACATGAAGACTCGGGGACATGAAGACCAGGAGACATGAAGACCCGGGGACATGAAGACCAGGGGACATGTAGACTAGGAGACATGAAGACCGGGGAACATGAAGACTCGGGGACATGAAGACCAGGAGACATGAAGACCCGGGGACATGAACATGGGGGGACACGAGGACCAGGGGTTGAGTCTTTGGTCATTTATTTACGGTCCACATCAAATCAATAATCGACGCCGTCTTCACACGCCATCACACTGCTCCCACTGATCACCATGACAACAGAGAGCAGGATAATCAACAGAGTGATGTAACCTGACACTCTGTCTCTCTGCAGATGGCATGCTGCCCTCTGCTGCTCACATACAGAACTACATGCTGCCCTCTGCTGCTCACATACAGAACTACATGCTGCCCTCTGCTGCTCACATACAGAACTACATGCTGCCCTCTGCTGCTCACATACAGAACTACATGCTGCCCTCTGCTGCTCACATACAGAACTACATGCTGCCCTCTGCTGCTCACATACAGAACTACATGCTGCCCTCTGCTGCTCACATACAGAACTACATGCTGCCCTCTGCTGCTCACATACAGAACTACAGATAAATGAACGTGTGTGTTTCTGTCATTAACCGGCCCACCGTGTTCTCTTTCTCTTAACTTTCAACATCCTACCGATAAAGACAGACAATAATAAACACCAGTCCTGTACTTGATGTGGTTCTTTGGCAGGAGAGCCGGTGAGGAGTTTGTGGCGGGTAATGAAACACACCGAGTATTTACTGAAACCTCTTCATGAGCTACAAAAGTAAAACTATAAGGAAGAAGAAGGGGGGGGGGGGGGGGGGGTCTGAATGTCCTGTCGATATGTGATTACCTGATAGTTCAGTAATGAACAAAACAACAAAACACAAGGTGACCTACCTCATCCGAGTCCAGCAGGGGGGGCAAGGCTCTGTGAGCGAGAGAGAGAGAAAGAGAAAGAGAGAGGGAAGGAGAGAGAG
Organism: Tautogolabrus adspersus; assembly: GCA_020745685.1. Classification (NCBI taxonomy): domain Eukaryota; kingdom Metazoa; phylum Chordata; class Actinopteri; order Labriformes; family Labridae; genus Tautogolabrus; species Tautogolabrus adspersus. Next base: position 30,221,120 of record CM036545.1, read on the forward strand.
AGGGAGTGAGCGAGCGAGAGAGAGAGAGAGAGGGAGGGAGAGAGAGAGAGAGCGAGAGAGAGAGAGAGAGAGAGAGAAGGAGAGAGAGAGAGAGAAAGGGAGGGAGAGAGCGAGCGTGAGAGAGATGGGAGGGAGAGAAGAGGGAGAGAGCGAGCGAGTGAGAGAGAGCGAGAGAGAAAGAGAGAGGGAGGGAGAGAGTGAGCGAGCGAGAGAGAGATGGGAGAGAGAGAGCGAACGAGCGAGAGAGAGAGGGAGAGAGCGAGCGAGCGGGAGAGCACGAGCGAGCGAGTGAGAGAGAGCGCGAGAGAGTGAGAGTGAGAGAGAGAGTGAGAGAGAGAGTGAGAGAGAGGGAGAGAGAGAGAGAGAGAGTGAGAGAGAGAGTGAGAGAGTGAGAGAGAGAGAGAGAGCATCGTATTTAATGAATAATTATTTGATGTGAGATAATCAGAGTCAAACGTGCTGATGTGATGTTGATGAGGACGTACACATCGGCCATAGACGACGGGATGTTCTCTTCAACCCATTTCAGATCTTCATCCTGAAGAACAAACAAACAAACAAACAAACAAACAAACAAACAAACAAACAGCAGGTGTTTACGCTTTATTTATTTCATTACAAACTGCCTTTGATTTCTTTGTTTTCTCAGAGATAACGATACGAGACATCCAACAGGTGAGAGGAGTCACTGAAGACGACGCGGTCACTCACCACTTTGTTGGCTTTGGCCGTCCCGTTGGTCTCGTTCTTCATGCCTCTCATTTTCATCCCCTCTGAAGACGCACGGAGGAAGAAGACAGACACGTGAGTTAGAAACTGTAGATGATGTTTGTTTCACTGGAAGACGTTTGGACAACACCGAGTGTTTTCTTTATGTTCTGCTTAGAAGGACTGACCAACGACGAGGACTAACTGACGGACTGAAGCTGTTTTCATACAAACACTCCTGGAAATATCTCGATCATTTCAGGAGGACTGCACCTCCTTACTGAAAGACCAAGTGACTCACTAAATCAGAAACTGGCAGACTGACAAAAGACAAACTCACTGACTTACAAATCCACCAGAGGACCAACTGACACATTAACCAACCAACTCACAGACCAACTACATGAGGATGCTAAAGAGGGACAAACACGTAAAGGGAAGGAAAAAGGCCTCTAGTCGGGAAGGAAAGGAGATAAAGGAAGGAAAGGAGGAAGGACGAGAGTACAAATGTGTTTCTGACCGAAGGCCTCGTTCATCATGGGCTCCTTCTCCTCCTCCTCGCTCTCCTCATCCAGCAGAGGACTGAAAGCATACCTGATACAGAGAGAGAGAGAGCGAGTGAGAGAGTGAGAGAGAGAGAGAGAGAGGGAGAGAGGGAGAGAGAGAGGGAGAGAGAGAGAGAGGGAGAGAGAGAGCGAGAGAGAGAAACTGGTTTTACTTTTCAATTAAAGAGACAAAAAAAACGCAGTCCTGACTTCTCCTCTACCTCTGGTTATTGGCTGATGGTCGCCATAGAAACATGATGACCAATAGGATGATGGAGAACAGGAAGCGCCAGAAGGCGTCGTCTATCCACAGCTCCCTCCAGTCCTGCAGAGAGAGACAGAGAGAGACGTTTTTAATGACGACACTTCAAAAGCGTTTTGAAGATGAAGAAGATGTCTTCCTCCGTCGGCCTGAAGATCTCGCTCGCCGACTTTAGAGACTCATTCAAAGTCAGTTCGGCGTGTGTTCTCTTACACAAGGTTCCCACAGTTCATTTATGACAAACTAACAAAGGATGTGCTTTCCAGAAAACATCTGCTCAATGGTAAATGGACTTGAGCTCGTTTAGTTCTTCCGTGTGTCATGGACGGTGGTGCGTCCTCAATTTCTAAATCTTGCTCTGCAGCTGCTGACGATCACGCGGGTGACGTAGGAGATTGCGCCCTCTGCTGTTTAAAAAAGTATTGCGGTTAATTTTTCATTGTACCGATGTGAACCGTGACACCTGCTGCCTCACGAGTTTATGGCTTCAATCTCTACTTTGAAGTCTTCGTCATTACAGCAAGACGTCCATTTTGTTTTTAATGGTTCCAACAATAAACATCCACATGGACGAGTTGTTACAGTTGCTCAATCCAGAAAGAGGCCGCCGCTCCAACGTGAGGCCGGGGTTGACCCCACGTTGCCTAGGTTACGTCATTCAGACAGTCTATGAAGCTTTCTAACCGACAAAGGGACCAAAGCATGTTTCACATTTTACACAACATCCTGCTGCCTTCATTAAATCTACTTACAGACTGACACTTGGCCATCCTGAAGGTCTTGGTGGTCCAAATGATGAAGATGACCGACGCTGAAAAAAAGCAAAAACAAAGGTCTTAAAACGATGACGATGTGAGCTGATAGTAAAGACATGCTCCAGATGGATATTTCTCACCTATGACGGCGAAGATGAGCGTGTTGGTGAAGTGTCGGTAGAGAGAGAGCTTCACCACGTTCCTCCTCAGCCGCAGCAGCTTCATCGTCTGAACCAGACTCACAAAGATGTGACGGCGAAGTCAAGGAACATCGACAACAACCGCTCGAATTAACTCTACGCCCTGAAAAAACTCTTCAGGAGTTTTAGTTTTTATCTTTACGTTCCTAATACAAAATTAAACTTCAATTTTACAAGCCACAAGGCGTGAAGTCTTTGTGTTACTGCTGCTTTGACAGATCCTAAAAGCATTTCTCAAGTCGCTAAATGTTCAGTCATTCATACAAATACTTTCAAATGTCGTCTGACATGTCTTTAACCTTTGACCCGGGGAGAGATGGGTTCTCTTCTACACCACGACTAAACACAACAAAGCAGGAAATAGAGAAACTAGAAGAAAAGTGGGATGTGCTAAAGGGAAAGGTGCAGTAGCGGATATCCACCAGCAGAGGGTAGAGTCGAGCACAGCCAGAGGAATAGCAGCCAGGAGAACGACGCTGGCCCTTTCCGAATAGCCACAGTTCAGTATGCAGTGCGTACTATTCAGTAGGGAGTTTCAGTAGACTGAACCCTCGTGGTCATTCAGTATGCATTTTTTGTGTCCACCTCAGTATACTGAACATTGCAGCATGGATACTAACTTCCTGGTTTTATGCAGTATGGATCGGATGCATGCTATCAGGAAATGAATTGTATTTTACCACCCACAATGCTGTGCGAAATTAACCATAAAACGTCACTTCACCTGCGCCTCCAAATCAAAACAAACGAGCATGGATTAATTTAATCAATTCTTAATCTAGAGTTAAAGTCCTCTTCTAAAATCTCTCCTTTTAATTAAGAACAGAAAATGTAACAAATGTGTTCATGATTATTAAACCTTTCTCCCTCTGTTTAAAGAATGATTTACACATTTATATCTGCGTCTTTATTGGTTTATCTTACTTTATATTCTGTATATTACTTTCTTTCCTGTATGTACTGTGTGTTATTTTATTATTTAATCTGTTTTTTACTTGATTTACATTGTGATTTTGTTTTTGTTTACTGACTGTATATGTGCATTACTCTTCTTCAATAAAGATAAACAAAAAAAAAACGAGGATGGAGGCGGCCGGTTCAGGTAACGCAAATGACGATAAATGACGTCACTTCCATCCTGAATGAATCAAATGAAGTAGGCACAAATATCTGCTTACTGTGCTGTCTACTGAATAGTAGGTACTAACAGTATACAGCATGGATAGTAGGTACTGTCTACTGTCTACTGCCTACTGACAGATTGTGTAGGCACTTTGCAATTCGGATGCACCCATCGTCTTCAGCCTACAGAGAGAGAGAAGGATGGTAGAAGAAGAAGAAGAAGAAGAAGAAGAGAGGGTGAAAAGATGAAGAGAGTGGAACGACAGGGGGGAGCGATGATTCGGAGCGATGGAGAGAAAAACACCGGGAATGAAAGGGAAAGAGAGAAGACAAAAAGAGTACATGAAGACAGGGATTCAGACGGAGCGCTCCGTCAGACACCACGACACAGCAGAACCGTCTTTAGGCAGCAGGAAGCACATTGAAGCAGAGCTCCACTAGAAACAGGTTTAGAGGCGACTGGTGCAGGTTGTTTCTGCTCTTTAAAAAGCTCACTTTTCAAACTGTAAGATGCATCTACACCCACAGGTTCTCAACATGCACACACTCGTACTGTTACACACACAGGTTCACGTTACATCTTCCCCCCAGATCTGCTGTTTTCTTTTCCAGTTGTGCAGCAGATGCAGGCTCACCTCACAAAGTCCCTCCTCGTGGTTTGATTCATGTAAACAAACCTACAGAATGTGCAGAGTTTAAGAGTCTCTGATTGGGACTAAAAAGGCCCAAGAGAGGTAGAAGTACCAGGATGTGTTATCGCCCTCTAGTGGCAGCAGGTACAACCTCATCAGCAGGGTCCTGCACAGGTTTTTTATAAGCATTGAGTAATGATGAGTAGTCAGAGGAAGGGCTGGGTGATGAATCGTGTTTGTAGTCTTTGAGGATTTTCAAAAGTTTAAATCTAGATTTTCTCTTTAACTTGCTCCCTTTGGGCTCCCGTACAGGTGTGTGTGTGTGTGTGTGTGTGTGTGTGTGTGTGTGTGTGTGTGTGTGTGTCTGTGTGTGTGTGTGTGTATACACATTTAAAGGATATCCACCAGAAAATACAGGAGTCAATGAAGGCGAGCACAATCTCAGTAAATCTAGTGGTCCTGTCATCGCCTCCATCCTGCAGCGAGAAACAGGTTAAATACACACACACACACACACACACACACACACACACACACACACACACACACACACACACACACACACACACACACACACACACACACACACACACACACACAGCAGAGTGTTGACTTACATCGTTGACTCGTAGGATGCCCTCGACGATGGAGAAGATCAAATAGAGCAGACCGACTCCGACGACTCTGTGGAGCAACGCGCCGAGTCTGGGCCTGAAAACGTGAAATACAGGAAAGCGTGTCGATATGATGAGTTCAAACTTAAGTCTATCAGGTATAACGAGTAGACTGCTGCGTACCTGAACGTGGATCCATTCACACTACACACAAGTTTACATGAGTCTGACATCAGAGCGTCTCTACAGAGAGGACGACGTCTAACAAGCTGCATATGATGATGAACACTTGTTGTCTTTTATCCAGCATGTTTTCTTTTCTTTTTTAAGCAGCTGACGCTTCAGCACCAACGCAGACAAAGGATACCAGACACCAGATCTTTTTTGTTTCACTTTGAGAAATAGGGGTTAGTATTTCAGCGATACTGCTAGGGCTGAGAACTCTGGGTCTACCCCGGGGTCTCCTCCCAGTTGGGCGGAAAACCTCCAAAGGGAGGCGTCCAGGAGGATCCTGATCAGGCGCCTGTACCACCTCAACTGGCTCCTTTCGATGTGAAGGAGCAGCGGCTCTACTCTGAGCTCCTCCCCCTCTCTCTAAGGCTGAGCCCAGACACCCTCCAGAGGAAACTCATTTCACCGCTTGTATCCGTGGTCTTATTCTTTCTACCCAAAGATCATAACCACAGGTGAAGGCTTCACCACAACGGTCCAGCACAGCGCCCGCATTACTGCTGACGCTGAGCCAATCCGTCAATCTCACGGTCCATCTAACCCTCACTCGTGAACAAGAGCCTGAGATACTTAAACTCCTCCGCTTGGGACAGAAACTTCACTTCAAAGACAATCATATAAAAATACATCACGATACCTGATAGACTGAAGAAACATGAAATGCAGAACGCGAGCAGACTTTTAGAGATGTGTGCAGAATGACTTTTGAATCATAAACCAGACTGAGTGCGTCTAACAATCGTTCATCTTACTTGACGATGCCGTATCCCAGACTGGCGATGATCACCAACACTCTGGCCAGAGTCCTCTTCACAGCAGAGAGCACCTCAGCGAACACCACGGCGCCGTGAACTGCAGGAGGACACAGAACACTTAATAAACGAGCAGAGGTCACGCGGGGTCCAGAGAGATCCCCCCTCGGCGTCTTCACCTACCCGACAGGCCGTCGTATCTGATGCTCTGAAACTCTGCGTAGTAAACCGCCTTCTCCAACATGCCGAGGAAGATGACTCCTCCGATCCAGAACTGGATCCTGAGCAGATCCCTCCAGTAACACGCCGACAGGACCAACCACAGCACGGCCAGCAGCACGTACACAATACACATCACCATGTAGAACTGCACACACAGGTAGAGACGGACGCCGTGTTTATGGGGAGCTCATGTCTGTGTGTGTGCATGTGTGTGTGTGTGTGTGTGTGTGTGTGTGTGTGTGTGCGTCTGTCCTTACCACCATCAGAGGCCATTCAGTGGCTGATATGTAGTCGTGAGGACCCTTCATGCTGATCTGAACTGCACACACAAACAGAAAACTTCAGATCGACACTCACTGCTGATCTGATCTAACAAAAACTTGTGTGTGTGTGTGTGATTGTGTGTGTGTGTGTGTGTGTGTGATTGTGTGTGTGTGTGTGTGTGATTGTGTGTGTGTGCGTCCGTGCGTGCGTGTAGGTTGAGGTGTGTGTGGGACTTACTCTGGACACTCCACGGTGCCGGGGGATTAGCACTGTTAGCAGAGCTAGCGTGGTCGGGGGCTCGGTTCTTCGGGTCTTTGATTTCTGCGATGCTCAGGATGAACATGTACGGCCCGTCCTCCCAGCTCTCAGCCACCACGTCGAAGTGAGGCGGAGCGACGACCTGAGCGACCACAAAACACATCCGACATTTACCGACTTTGATGCAACTTCAAAACATCCGTCAAAGTTCAAAAGCCAGAAACCTGGACACACAGAAAACTGTGAAGCTTCGAGCATTTAGGCTGTTTTTTTCTGCATATAAAAACAGACCAGCAGGGGGCGTACCCCGACCTCGTTATCCCGACCTCGTTATCCCGGTGTGTTTGTCTCAGTGGGACTATAACATGTTGACACGTATTCTAAAAGATCAGTTTAAATCGCACTAACACGATAAATCGACGTACAGACATGCAGACCTGACCAGATCTCATGCAGCCTTCGTTAATGCCACTTAATTCAAAAAGATGTTCCTCACTAACCGAGACATCTCTAGTGTCAGCCAATCACCTCTCACTCCTTCTGACTCCACCCCCTCCTCAAGAATCGCTACTTACAGCTCCGAAAAACAAAGAAAGCAACGACCTAAATGCTTGACTTGAGGCCTCACAAGAGGAATTCAGACATCGTCCAGACCTTCTCCTTCTAAACGGTCTACAGGAGTACAAATAAAACCATCTTCTGGGACTCAAACCAGGAGCCTCCTGACCGCTGGTTTTTCCTCTTTCAGTGGAGGAGGAGCAGGTTTTAGTTTATCCCTCCGTCATGACTTACTGACCTGTTTGGAAGGAGCTGCAGATTTCCCGCTCTCTGAAGCTTCTTCTTCCTTCTTCACTGCAGCCGGCTGAGAGACAGAGTGTGATAATCAGAGCTATGATAATCCTTTATTCATCCCACAACGGGGAAGAATAAAGGATAAAGCAGCAAAGAGCAAAGATTGCAAACAAAAGAAAACACATAATCATAGATAATATGAGAAGGATTACATCAGGGGTAGATTCACTGAAGAACTCCATCATTCTGGAGTTAAATGATCGTACATCAGCATTATTTTGACAGCTCACGCAGGTCACCATGTGGTGGACACTGAAGCTTCAGTGTTTATCCAGCTCTGCATCGGTCTGTAAACCTTTCTGCGTTCTAACCTCTCTCCATTTTTCAAAAGCATCTCCAATATTGATCCTAGTTTGAGCACGTTTCTGCTCGTGGAGCTTATTAGAAACATGCAGAGGCTTTTTAGGTCGGGTACAATCACTTCTATCTGAACCAGTTCTCTTGCCCGCTTCCATCGCTGCAACACCTGTTGGTTTGACCTGATAACTGCTCTCATATCTGGCAAACCGAGGGGCGTCCAAAACGGCCGTGTGGGGGTGCCTTAAAACCGCCTACCTTCTCTGGTCCAAACAAATCCAGACCATTCAGGACCAGAATCTAAAGTTAGAAGGAGGACATACTGGCTGCTGCATTGTTGTCAGAGAAGCCAGCACTTCAACATAGCATGTTTCCTTAATGTCTGATCATAGAGTAAGCTCACTTTATCATTTCACTCACTACACATCTCACTGATTGGACCTTTAAGCAGAGCCTGTGATGTAATAGGTGTGTAAAAGTGTTGGACTGCAGGTTTGGGCGTCTACACTGAATGAATGATCCTCTCTACAGAGTGTCCTACTTCCTGTTCTGCTCTGTGAGGAGTGTGCACACCTTTGGTTGAGGAACATCCACCTCCCTCCTCCTCCTCCTTCCCCCGTCACCGTGAGGCGTCTCTGTGGTTGGCTGGAAGACAAACAAACAGTAGAAGTAAAAAAGTTAGTGACAACAAATACAATGCTTAAAGAAAATTCAAACTGCGTGCAGAGTACGAAAGCGTTCAGTGCAAATGTAGCCGAAGGGGCGGAGAGCCGGCTTCGTCTTTCCATAGTTCCACTGAGGAAAGAGAGAGAAGCAGACGGCGTGTCACCTGTTCCTGCAGCAGATCCTTCAGACGGGTTTTCATCGGCAACACATCCAGGCCGAACTGTGAGGAGAAGACACACCCACTTCAGTTTACACTCATGTGTGTGTGTCTATGTGTGTGTGTGTGTGTCTGTGTGTGTGTGTGTCTGTGTGTGTCTGTGTGTGTGTGTGTGTGTGTGTCTATGTGTGTGTGTGTCTGTGTGTGTCTATGTGTGTGTGTGTCTATGTGTGTGTGTGTGTGTGTGTGTGTGTGTGTGTGTGTGTGTGTGTGTGTCTGTGTGCTTGTGTGTGTGTGTGTGTGTGTGTGTGTGTGTCTGTCTGTGTGTGTGTGTGTCTGTGTGTGTCTGTGTGTGTGTGTGTCTGTGTGTGTCTGTGTGTGTGTGTGTGTGTGTGTGTGTGTCTATGTGTGTGTGTGTGTGTGTCTGTGTGTGTCTATGTGTGTGTGTGTCTATGTGTGTGTGTGTGTGTGTGTGTGTGTGTCTGTGTGTGTGTCTATGTGTGTGTGTGTCTATGTGTGTGTGTCTATGTGTGTGTGTGTGTGTGTGTGTGTCTATGTGTGTGTGTGTCTATGTGTGTGTGTGTGTGTGTCTGTGTGTGTGTCTATGTGTGTGTGTGTCTATGTGTGTGTGTGTGTCTGTGTGTGTCTATGTGTGTGTGTGTGTGTGTGTGTGTGTGTGTGTGTGTGTGTGTCTATGTGTGTGTGTGTCTATGTGTGTGTGTCTATGTGTCTGTGTGTGTGTGTGTGTGTGTGTGTCTATGTGTGTGTGTGTGTGTGTGTGTGTCTATGTGTGTGTGTGTGTGTGTGTGTCTATGTGTGTGTGTGTGTGTGTGTCTATGTGTGTGTGTGTGTGTGTGTGTGTGTGTGTCTATGTGTGTGTGTGTCTATGTGTGTGTGTCTATGTGTCTGTGTGTGTGTGTGTCTATGTGTGTCTGTGTGTGTCTGTGTGTGTCTATGTGTGTGTGTGTGTGTGTGTGTGTGTCTGTGTGTGTGTCTATGTGTGTGTGTGTCTATGTGTGTGTGTCTATGTGTCTGTGTGTGTGTGTGTGTGTGTCTATGTGTGTGTGTGTGTGTGTCTGTGTGTGTCTATGTGTGTGTGTGTCTATGTGTGTGTGTCTATGTGTGTGTGTGTGTGTGTGTCTGTGTGTGTGTGTGTGTCTGTGTGTGTGTCTGTGTGTGTGTGTCTGTGTGTGTGTGTGTGTGTCTGTGTGTGTGTGTGTCTATGTGTGTGTGTCTATGTGTGTGTGTGTCTATGTGTGTGTGTCTATGTGTCTGTGTGTGTGTGTGTGTGTCTATGTGTGTGTGTGTGTGTGTCTGTGTGTGTCTATGTGTGTGTGTGTCTATGTGTGTGTGTCTATGTGTGTGTGTGTGTGTGTGTCTGTGTGTGTGTCTGTGTGTGTGTCTGTGTGTGTGTGTCTGTGTGTGTGTGTGTGTGTCTGTGTGTGTGTGTGTGTGTCTGTGTGTGTCTGTGTGCTTGTGTGTGTGTGTGTGTGTGTGTGTGTGTGTGTGTGTGTGTGTGTGTGTGTGTGTGTTACCGTGTTGGGGTTCATGTGTTGCTGGCAGCTGATTGGAGGATATTGGTGAAACACGTAGTATCCATTTCCTCCTTTTTGTTTCACCTCCGCAGACTTGAAGTAATATTGTGCAAGCTTTGGCTGGAGCGGGAAGAATGAAATGATAATGACATCATAACAAAGATCACAGGAAGATGTTTGAAGTACATTTAAATGTCCACACAAACATTTGATTCATGTTCAACGCTTCATATTAAAGTTGAAAGCTGCGGTGACGTAACAAGCTGTAATGGCTGCAGCGTCATCATCACGCTGTGCCTGACAGGCTCCGATTATTACTCTATACACACTCCTGAAAATATCGAGAGAATTTCAGAAGGACTGCTCCGGAGATTCTCCTGACCTGGTTGTTCACACATGCACCTCACAGCCGGAGCTTATCCCTGTCAGACAGGAGGGGGGGGGCGGGGGGTCTCCTGAGGTAAGACGTGACGTAAAAAGAACGACTGAAGCAGCAGTGTCGGCTATACGACGCTATAATGAGAATATCTGTCTTTCTATCAATGCTACGTGTAGTTGAACAGAATCTCAATCTGAACTAAAGAGTGGAGAAGAACATACTGGAGAACAGGAAACAGAATGCAGCAGGTTCATTAGAGCACGGAGATCGTAGAGGTGGCGTGCAGACAGTCTATGGTCGTGCAGCGATCACAGGGAATAAACGTCACCACCCCCTCCCACTCGCTCGAGGTGAATTCTCCTGATTATATCCTGTTGCGTTCTCACATCAGCTCACTCTGACTTTCTGCAGAATAAATACGAGGAGGCTGGAGGAGAAACTCCGGGTGAAGTCTGAGTTTTGTTGAACACTTTTGTTTTGTGCGAGTGTGAAAGCAAACGATCCCGACAGAGAGAGACCGGTTTGTTAAAGACGAAGGTGATTTATTTGTAACCACAATCAGCCGTTACATCGTTACCTTCGAACCCATCAGACTCCACAGACACACAACCAACTCCTGCTGCTTCCATCGCTTAGGTTGTTACAGAATTATTATCATTCTCGACACACCATTAATAACACTAATACATAAACAATCCAGCCGATAAGAGCACCAGTCCGAGTCTGCCCGCGTTAAAAACACGTACAGTTGGATAACACGACCAGGCACAAAGGATTATGAAGCAGCCGTTACAGCTGGTTTTACGCCCACGAGTTTTTGTGCCTCGAACGATCAGAAAAAGAAGTCAAAGAAGAAGAGGAGACGGTTTGTCTTACGTCCAGACTGACGACTTCATTGTAGCAGTGCGAGTTCCTCAGGTACCAGGACACGTCGAGCTGGACGGGAGCCGAGGAGTTACAGGTCTCTGACACCACTGGAGACACGTGGACACACACACACGCGCGCACACACACACACACACACACACAAACATGCACACACACGCGCACACACACACACACAAACAGGTGTTAAAGACAGGACTGAGGGCTGTTAAATAGATCGTCTTCCTGCTCTGACAGACAGTAACCTTGGATTGATCCTCTCATGTGATTGGATAACAGAATGATAATAACAGTTATCATGGACAGTCGGATTCATTATGACAACAATGAGAAATCAGAGCCAGAAGGGGGGGGGGGGGGGTCTCCTCACGTTTCAGGTGGATGTTGCTGCTGTTGAACAGAGTTTTAGCGAAGGTGAAGAGGGTCGGCTTCTTCAGGGTTTCCTGGAACAAACAAACAAAGATGTGATCACACGACGAATACATTTGTTTACATTTTACAAATCCTTCGTAAGCCTCAGAATGAGTCACACGGAAACACACGGAGATGAACACCCACGTCCTTTGTCTATGTTTGATTTTTTTAGATTTTATCTCTGACTTTTTAGTTTTTACAATCAAACAAAATAATTCAGGAACAAAGCAGCCAGAGCGTGAAGGACAGGAGGTCACGGGAAGACGTCAACATCAGTCGAGATCTTCAGTTTTAAACATCCGACCGCGTGGGGAGCGAGTCTCTGCCCCAAGTGAAGGAGTTTAAGTATCTCAGGCTCTTGTTCACGAGTGAGGGTATGATGGGCCGTGAGATTGACAGACAGATTGGCAAATATTGACTTTTGATTCACTTGCATGAGGAGTGACGGTGAGGGCAAACCAAACTTCCTGTTCAACTGTGAGAACAGTGGGGGGGGGGGGGGGGGCTGGTTTACAGCTGAAAGAAATGTTTCTGAACCAAGAGTTTCACCTCTTACATAGACTCACATAAGCCCCTCCCCCTGGCAGCCCTGCAGCGTTGTGCCCACCGGAAGGCTTCCAGAGAGCTGGCCAATCAGAAGAAAGTGTGCAGGTCTGTATAGGTTTCACAGACTGACAACATGACTGACTGCAACGTAGCGCAGCGCAGTTTGCGGCAGCGCAGTTTGTCGCGACGCAGCGCAGTTTGCGTTAAAGTCCGCTGAACCACCGGAAACGCTTTTAATACTTTAAGCTTCATCTGAAACCTGTTGAACTCATAATCACTCATTTAAGGCAGGAAGAGCACCACCAGGGTTTGAGGAAACTCACACTGTCGACGTTCAGGATCCATTTCCCGGGCTCGGACAAGGCACACACCGGCCCGTTCAGCCCCGCCAGCAGCAGAAGGAGCACCACCGAGGACCAGACACCCGGACCGGACCGACAGGGACCCGCGGAGCTCGCCATCTGAGCCAGGACGATAAGGAAACCAGCAACAGCAAAAGCAGCCACCGCGACAACTCACAACCACAACACAACAAGCATGATACTTCCTGGTTCCGGCTGACGTAGGAGGAAGACGATTGATGCGTTCAGGAGCTGTAGGAAGTTTGGAAGTCGGGGAAAAAATGTGTGAATTAAATGTATACATGACACTAATGGCAATAAAAAAAAAGAACTTGAAAATCCAAATCAAGACAAGTAGAGGAGAGGAGAGAAATCCAGTCATGCATCGCTTTATCCAAGACTCAGTTTGAATCTGTCTCCACCTTTGATTGAGTATGTGATCAATACCTGATATTTTTAAAGGAGCTGCCATGATCAGCCTCTTCATCACATAAAGCCACAGGGATAATGTGGTTTTGCAGTTCTAAAAGCATGTTTTACATTTGGCCAATCTTACCTTCAGTTTACGTTCAAATCTTGCAAAATCTCACATCCAAAAAAAATTCTGAATAAACTAACAGCAAACCATCCTTTCCTATTTTTTAAATGTACCGTAAAATGAGTAGCTCAGGCTTTTATTCACATCAGTCTATGAAGTGACCCTGCCTTCAGTTGGGACAGACGACATTATGAGACGGCCTTTAATAACTCGTGCACAGCAAAGATGGGAAAGACTATAAACTTTTTAGTTTACATCAGAAAGACAGCATGCAAACCTGAAGTGCGAGGAAAACGTGTTGAAGCGTTGAAGCTGTTTTATTATTTTAATTTGAAAAATCACCAGACGTTTTATTTTTATGTCACGTAATGACTTTGAAATATTTTTGGAAATATTTGGAAATTTTCCATCTAAATGTTGGGCAAACTGAAATGTCCGAGTTGTCTCGCGTCCCCCGAACGCACCACACACTCTGTTGTCCTGTGGTGGACTTTAGGACCCGCAGGCGGCTCTCTCTCTCTCGAGTGTGTGTTTGTGTAGGTGCGTGTGTGTGTGTGTGTGTGTGTGTGTGTGTGTTGGGCGGGGTTCATGATGCATTGAAAAAGAACTTGGATCTGAGTTGCTCAACTGGTTTTGTGGACTCTGGCAGAGGGAGTGCCATCCAGCCTGAGTATCAGACTCATTCTCTCTCTCTCCGTGTGTGTGTGTCAGTGTGTCTTCTCTCGGCTTCTCCCTGATTCTCTCCTCTCTCCACAGAAGCTGAACTTTTGGTAAGTTGTGCACAAACCTTCATAACATCGTATTTTTAAAGCTTTTTACGCAGGTCTGAGAGGCGTTCAGGGACATCCGTGCAGTGTGTTGCTATGTGTTGTGTATGCTGAAACCCGACACTGTATAGATTATGTGTAGATGTCGGATTTTGCACATCATCCAGTCATCCAAGTACAAAAAGGAGTCAAATCATCCCGTCGTGCTTTGTTTCAACTTTGTCTTGACTCAAAAACAAACTAGGAGTGGCTCTATAAGAAGTGCTTCAGTGAGTCTGTAAACATGTCAGTGTTGCTCTGATCACTTAATGAATGTTTAAAAAGCAGTCGAGTCACACTGCTTCATTACACTGTCAGCTCGAGGTGTTAAATAATACTCTGTAACCATGGTTCAGCATTCAGATGATTCTGGAAAGACATAGAGTTAGAGAAAGTCTTTAAAGTAATATTTTATTGACTCCATTAATATGTCTGATGCACGATCAGCATGTCGTCTTGATGAGATGAGAAGACAAAAAGACAGTGAGCTCACTTTAGCTAACTCTACATAAGAGCTGCAACAAGTAATCGATTTATCACATCCTGGGTGATCTCCATCTTAGTACTTAACGGGCTCAACTGGCCCAGAACTCAGTGAGGACTGGACGATATGTATGTGAATATCGCCCGCTGACATCGGTTCATGACGCATTATTTGCCGATGTCTGTCAATACCTTTCAATACCAATGTTGAACTGGTGCATCCCTCATATTTTAAAGGGTCACATATGTGTCCCTAGTCTGTCTACAAACCCCCCAATGATGAGAAAAGTCCATCCTCTCCGCCGTTTGGAGATTTTCCCTTCATGACATCACAAAGGGCAGTAACCCCTCCCCCAGGTGGGTGACACTCCCACAGCTAGGTGTTTGTTCTGCCCTCTGAGTCTGCCTTTTCACCTTAAACAATAGGACATGGAGCGAGAAAGCCCGAGCCACCCAAGCCCTTCCAGAGAGGGGCGTGGTCAGACACAGCTCATTTACATTTAAAGCTACAGACACAGAAACAGCCTGTTCTGAGCAGGGCTGAAATAGAGGGGTTTATAGGCATGATCAAATACAGGATCAGAGTGGATTTAGAACAAGACACTTCACACACATGTTTTGGGGAGCTCTGAGACTTATTTACACTGAAGAGGAGAATATGTGACCTTTAACGTTGAGAATGAATAGCGTCCCCTGTCAGTGGTAACACTTGTAGTGAACAAACTGTGATAACGCTGCAGTCATGACAGCCTGTCTAACGGCCGCTGGCTGAAGCAATCGGTTAGAGAACCTCCCCGATAAATATGTAAATGATTGTGCCCTGATTTAAAATGAAAGGCCAGTAACTCCAGGGCTCATGTCTGCTTGAGTAATGTTTGTAACTTTACTGTGACTCTTTCTGTTTCACACAGACGGCGACATGTTTCTGGCAAAGAGTCTTCTCAAAGGCATCATCAAGGTTGCCTGGTGAGTGCACGCCAAATTTATCTTTTCCTCTTTTGAGCGAGCTAACAGTTTTCCTCTACTTCCTGTCTTTGTGCTAAGCTAGGCTAACATCAGACTCTGTTAGCGCCTCTGTTTAACTCGTGCTTTGTGTTTGTTTTTCCCCTCAAACAGCGACATCGACCCTCAACAGTTCTTCCCTTCAGACCCTGTAAGTACCAAACGTCTGGAAACTTAATCTGATGCTGCAGTTTATTTTGTGTCAAAGTAGGACAGCGTCGATGTTTTCATCTCTATTTATATGTGTGATAGTCGTGTTTTTTCATTTAGTAAAATGGAACAACACTGCAGCATTACGTTATATTAAAGAGTTGACTGATTAATCGGTCGGGCTCTATAAATTACTTCAGTGTTTATGGATAACAAAGAAACCACTCAGATCCGATTCTAACCTTAACCCAACCATTTCTGTGATTAAACGACTCTCAGATTTCTCCCACTGGAAGATTTTAGGAGCAAACAAACAGTGAGTGCAGTCAGACTGAGAAATATGTGAGCGTGTGTGTGATCTAACAGGAGCTCTTTGTGTGTGTGTGTGTGTGTGTGTGTGTGTGTGTGTGTGTGTGTGTGTGTGTGTGTGCAGCCTCCACCTCGCAGACCTCTGAACTTCGCCGAGTCTCACGAGAACGATGAGGAGAAACAGTTTCGTCGGGTTTTCCAACAGCTGGCTGGAGATGTGAGTCCAAAACATTTATGTTTAATCATGTTTGTCCTCCTGTGTGACAGAGTGTGTATAAAGGTTGTCAAAAGTTATTACTCTATGATCAGACATTAAGGAAACATGCTATGTTGAAGTGCTGGCTTCTCTGACAACAATGCAGCAGCCAGTATGTCCTCCTTCTAACTTTAGATTCTGGTCCTGAATGGTCTGGATTTGTTTGGACCAAAGAAGGTAGGCGGTTTTAAGGCACCCCCACACGGCGGTTTTGGACGCCCCTCGGTTTGTCAGATATGAGAGCAGTTGTGAAGAGAAACTAAAGCCAGTGTGAACAGAGAATCACGCTTGTGTTCAAAGGTCCTGCTACGTTCCTCATCCTCTGAGCTACAAACAAAGGGAGGACGGTCTTCAAAGAGTGACATCAGTTTTCACTGTTTCAGTTTCTATGGAAACAGACTTTAAACAATAGTGCATGTCTGTTTTTTTATGCTCCAGGACTGAGTCAGTGTGCGGATTGAAATGTGCAGATCACTCAGAGGTTAAACTTCTCAAACATCTGCAGCTGGTTTCCGGTCTGAGCGGATGATGTGACCACAGTCCTCGTTCCGTAACCACAGAGACTCCGTTCTCTCGTCTAATCACAGGTTTATGGGTCGTTTACATCCGTCTCTACTGTCTGCTCCGCTCCGTCTGTTTACACAATCTACTCCAAGACTCATCCAGAACAAAACGCCGAGCTGAAGATGTTACACTTTAAGATACGTTGTGTTGTTGCTGGTCAGCACTCCTAAACTTCAAACTTTAATAATAATAATGATAACACATTTTATTTACATGTGCCTTTCAAAACACTCAAGATTTATCTCACAAAGCCGAGATAAATATGAACAAGTGACAATGAATCAATGAAATAAACATTAAAAAGACACATTTGTCTGGTGGGAGTAAGTGGAGCGGCTGAAGGCTCTGGACCATGTGGTGGACAGGCGGGGGGCAGAGCGGGCTGAAGGCTCTGGACCCCGTGGTGGACAGGCGGGGGGCAGAGCGGGCTGAAGGCTCCGGACACCGTGGTGGACAGGCGGGGGGCAGAGCGGGCTGAAGGCTCCGGACCCCGTGGTGGACAGGCGGGGGGCAGAGCGGCTGAAGTTTGGTAAAGCGCAGTAGTCGGTGCGGCCTGCAAAGCTCCTCTCGGGTGGTGCAGTGCCTTCTCTGTTTGCTCTATGTTCATAAATCAAGCTTCCCCGATAAGCTTTCCCTCCCAAAGCCACGGTGACGTCCGATCAACGCAATGATGTTTATTTCTACTTTTTTTTATTGTGCAAAACTGTAAAAAGAAAAACAAGTTGCAAAGACGATACAAGACGTACTGTGAGAGAGGACGGTGAGACAGCTGCATAATACTGAGCACCAAACCAAAGGAGACTTGAACAGAACTAAGGTGTGACGAAATAGTAATGAGGAATAACAAGAAAAGAGAGGGGGGAAGGGTCAGCACTGTTCGGCGGTCTGAGAGGACTGAGAAGGTTGTTCATGTGTGTGAATATCCTTCAATGCTGTTACACATTTTCTGGTGACGATTTCCTTCTTAGCTTTTCATTGTTTGATTTGTTTCTTTGTCTCTCAAGTTGCAGAAGCTCCTCTGGGCGACCTTCTACATTTGTAGAATACTTTACATTTGAAGGGAGGTGTGTCTCTCTACACCTCAGTGTCTCTTAGATGTACAGTTTGCCCCACCTTCTTACTGACACGTTTTATTTATCCTTCAACATGAAGTCTGAGGTAACACAGAGACAGAGACTGGCACTGTTTGATGATTTGATGATTTGAAACATCAGAGGAGATCAAGCTTTTCTGCGAGCTTTAAATGGATGTTTTTCAGCGTCTTTATATCTGTCAATCTGTCGTTCTTTCTCTCGTCTGCTCACCTGATCCCTCAACGCTCGCCACACCTGTCTGCCTGCTGTCGGCTGCATTCCAAACTCCACCCTCCTCCGTCCTCTCCACCCTTTCCTCTGTTCTCTCTGTGGTCTCCGTTTGTCTCGTTTAACATCAGGCCCGACAAGTTCTGTAGCCTCCGAAAGATCTCATTCACACCTCTTCTTAAATACTCACAAGCTGAGTCTGTGACAAACCAATCAAAACGTTCAACTGACGATTTGATCGACATATTTAAGCAGCCGTCTTAAGCCAGTTACTTCCTGTTAATGATTGTATTATGACCCAAGAAAACTTGTCTTCCAGCTGCAGTAAAGAACATCTTTATTTAGTCAAAGAAACCTGGATGTGTGTTGAGTCCTGTATTGTTTGATTGTCTACTGAAACACCAGAATCAGCGATCGCAGAAAGATCTGTAGTGAAGTCTCCTCCCGTCTGAGAAACTGCATGAAAACAAATTTGTTTTACACTTTTGAGAGGAATTATCTCGATTTAAAGAGGACATATTCTCCCCCTTCTCCCCCTTTTCAAACAGTCCCCTGTGGTCTAAATGAAACATCTGTGCTGTGCTTTGGTCCAAATATAACATGAATCAAGCACCAGAGGAGGTTTGTGACCCTGTAGAAACCAGCTCTCTCTGAACGCTCCGTTTTGGTGTGTGTGTCTCTTTAAATGCAATGACCCCCCCTGAGTTTTCCGGGTAGACATCACTCCTTCGCCAGAGAGAATAAAAATGGCGGACCTGCGCAAAAGTTTTGCCTACGATGGAGGTGGAGTCCATGGGTGGAGATAGCAGGGAATGGGAGGGTATTTTTTTTTACCAGAATCCCACTGTGATGTCACAAGGAGAGCAAATCTGAAACGGAGCATTTTTCTCTGTGTTGTCAGACTTATGCAGACCACAAACAAAGGACTGGATGGGTTTATTTCACATTTTGTGAGTCGGTAGAGACTCAGGTTACCAAATATATGTTCAAAAACACTGTCAAAGTGGATTTTTCAAAATATGTCCCCTTTAAGACAAAAACATACAGACTTGGATTTCTAGATATTTCCGGTTTAGTTGTCAATAAGCGTTAATTATGTGCAGTAAAGACTTCCTTCTCTGTGCACTGTCTCGTTGCAGACATAAAACCATCATGACTTGGTTCATTACATCCGTCGTGCAGCACATGTTCATGTGTTTCTCGTGAGTCTTAGTTAAAGTGTAGAATAAGTCACACAGAGGCTTCACTCTGGATGTCTTTGGCTGTATGAGCCCCAAAAAGAAACAGATTTTCAGACGATATATGCCTCTGGGAAGTGATGCCCATTTCTTGGTAATTCAAGTGTAGCCAGCGATTAGCATAAAACGACCTTTTCTGTGCAGGCGTGAATGCTGTCATGTCTTTCTAGCGGCTGCTCACCTGTTTCTCGTGAGTCTTAGTTTAACTGTAAATAATAAGTCTCACAGAGGCGTCTCCCTGGATGTCTTTGGCTGTACAAGCCCCCAAAAGGAACTGACTTTCTTGTGATTTATTTTACTCACATTAACGGGTCTTAAGTTTGCTGAAATATCAACGTCATGATGCAGAGATGATGAAAGTAAAAAGTCGAGCTTTGTCAGGTCTGACCTCGAGAGGAGAAGAACGTAGCCGGGGAATCTAAACGCTGATGGAGAAGAATGTTTGATGACTCAAAAATATATACAAATAGTGCCGATGTTTAAAATGACAAGAATCTCCCTTTGAATATTTGCAGCTTTGCTCTGAGCTCCTGAACTTTAAAGTCAGGCTCTGCAGGAACACTGAGGAATGAAACTTCCTGCACAGGTTCATCGTCTCACTTTTATTTATGAGCTGAGTTTTAAATAATTTTAAGTTTACTGTGTCCTCTGTTGACATATGGAGACACCAGAGTCTACTTCTTCGGGGTGTGTTAGAGAGAGAGAGAGAGAGAGAGGCTTTCTCGCTGCATTCCTGCCATTGTCTTGCAGGGAGGACTAGCCTTACAGGCGTTGTACTCTGTGTGTTTGTGTGTGTGTGTGTGTGTGTGTGTGTGTGTGCGTGTGCGTGTGCGTGTGCGTGTGTCTGAGGTCGTTTCTGACTCATCAGAGGGGTGTGAGCACAAGTTAGACCAGATCTGAGCCGACTGTCAGCGGGTGGATTTTTCTACAACAGTCACAGCATTCAGATGATGATGAAGGTTGTTGTAGTAAAATTAAGACCCACCCACCTGGCTGTGCTCCAGCCGGGTGGGTGGGGTCAGGAGGCCGGTTAAGGTGGAGACTGAGGTTTGTTCCTTTCTGGAAACTTTCTGTGACTCGTTGATGGTTCAGACTCAGAGTCTGCCAGAGCTGCAAGCCCGGTTTGAAAACAACAACCCGAATCTGGAGGATTTGTTTCCCGTTTAAAACAGCATTAGGCGCAGGGGCGGGGCCTAAAGTTTGATGCACTTGCTTCACCACCTCATGAATCGGATTGTCCCAGATCGTTGCTTTAGAACTGTAACCTAAAACACTTTTTTAAATATGTTTTGGGCCTTTTTGCCTTTATTGGAGAGGACAGCTGAAGAGAGACAGGACATGTTGGGAGGAGAGAGACGGGGGAGGACATGCAGCAAAGGGCTGAGGTCAGATTCGAACCCACGGCCGCTGCAATGACGTCTATTGCCTCTACACATGGGGCGTGCATCATAATCGCTAGGCTATCCGACCCTGTTTGGATTAATCAAATCGTACCACTTGGTGGAAACAGGGCTTAACAGGCCACAGGGCCGTCACAAGGCCCGCGCAAAAACTTTGAGCCATGAGTCCAGATATAACTCTGTGTTACTTCACTGCTTTTAACAACAGAGAGGAAGTCAGAGAGTTATTATGAGTTCTGTTTTATTATTCAGCAGTGAGTCAGACGCTGGAGAAATATCAAAGTGAGTCACGCTCAGATCAGCTGTGACTCACTGAGTGTGTGAGGGGCTTCCTCTGGGGAGGGAAACAATGCAAACGCCGTCTAATGTGTGTGTTTGTTTTTCTGTGTGTGTTGACAGGACATGGAGGTGAGCCCCGTTGAGCTGATGAACATCCTCAACAAAATCATTTCCAAACGTGAGTCTGCTTTACTGTTTTTAAACTTTTACATGAAGGGTTAGAAGCTCCGCCCCGCTGTGCTGCTTCTGAAACTAAGAAACTGAGGGGCGTTTCCACAAGGGGGGGTTTGGCGACATAAAAGGGGGCGTGGCTGAATTGGTCTCCTCATTGGCCAGTGGATGAAGAAGATATTGTGGCAGAAAGCATGGGGAGTGACAATCAGTCATCCAGACTATTGCCACTTTTAGAGACAGCTCTCTGCGATGTTTTGAATTTGGACTGCAGTACCCATTTTAAACACTAGGTGTCAGAGTTACATATTGCTCCTTTTTACACCGAAATATAAAATCTTTGTAATACTTTAATGTGAATATTTGAAGTAGTATAAATGACTTTGATTCGTGTTTGCACACACATGCTTAAAGGGGAAATGAAGTAGTCTTGATGGTATTATAATAAAATTGAACTCTGCTCTTTTGGTTTGTTTGGGTGGTTGTTGGGGGGATTTTTCCTCTTCTAAGTGGAGGCATGACAGAAGAAGTTAGAGAAACATGTTGGTTAAATGTCTTGGTGTTCTTACAAAATGATTAGCATGTTATTGTTCTGTTATCAATATGCAGCCAAACTAAACTCAAACTTACTGATCTGTTGTTACAGATAGTGGCCTGAAGACGGACGGTTTCAGCATCGAGTCCTGCAGGAGCATGGTCGCCGTCATGGACGTATCCTTCACTAAATGACACGAGTTATAACTCGTTAAACTCGAATTGAGTCTGAGTAAAAAATGTGACTGTTTGCGTTCACACACGCAGCTCATCAAGAAAACTGTGCAGGTGTGGAAGCTCTGTTTGTAGAAGTATGAGTCGCGGTAACCGCAGCACTCGAGTGTGTGTCTGACGTCTGTGTGTTTCGTGTAATCTCCTTTTGGCTTCTGAGTTAGTCTTTGACTCCGCCCCCTTCAGAGCGACAGCACAGGTAAACTGGGCTTCCACGAGTTCAAATACCTGTGGAACAACATCAAGAGATGGCAGGTCAGCTCGAACACCACAACTGAAAATACAAATCTCCTGTGAACGACCATGTGGTTCATGTGTGTTTGTCCTGCTGTGTAGTTTATGTGTCGTTGGTTTGTCGTCTCCAGGGTATCTATCTGTCACAGGATAGGGATGGTTCAGGTGTGATCTGCGCCAGGGAGCTGCCACCTGCCTTCAAGGCTGCAGGTGTGTGTGTGTGTGTGAGTGTGTGTGTGCGTGCTTGTTAAGTCAGGGTGTTCAGTTCCAAACTAATCATGTTTGTGTTCACGTGCAGGTTTCCCTCTCAATGACCAGATGTTTAAGATGATTATCCGTCGCTATAGCGATGAGCACGGTGACATGGACTTTGATAACTTCATTGGCTGCCTGGTGCGACTGGACGCCATGTGCAGTGAGTCTCTCTCTCTCTCTCTAGTTCACTCAGGTGTTTTCTGCTTTCTTTTACAAACAAAAACTCGATCTACCTCGCTCTCTTCAAAGGTACCAGACTCCGGTCAAAAACACACATTAACACTTTACCTTTGCAGAATACAGGAACTGAAGATATTGTGTCCATGCAAGCTCACTAATTCAAACAGCAAACTAACAAATGGAGGAGTCTAAATAATCATGTTTTTATATGTTCATCACATGATATCACACACACTCGACCTGCTCAGCATCAGATATAAATGGGTGACCTCTGTGCTCTATAACCACGACTGTATGTTATTCATATTTCTTTAATTCAGTGCATCAGAGACCCCTCCTTTAAAAAGTGTTCTGTAAAGTATTCACGTGTGTGCGTTGTTAACTGATGCATCTGTGTGTGTTTGTTCTTTAGGAGCCTTTAAGACTCTGGACAAGGACAACAGCGGCACCATCGACCTCGACATCAAGGAGGTAAAACCACTTTGATCGGCTTCCTTTTCCTAAACGACGCTCCAGTGTTCCCTAAAGCCCGGCGTGCTCTTTACGACTGTAGAAAAGTTGTGTTGAAATGTCCGCTCACACTGTACGACTGAATCGTTAACGGGTGGTTACACACTCAGGCCGGATCTGAGGACAGTTGACCCCAAAGTCCGGGTCATTTGATCAGTGTGAACACAAGCGTAAAACTCGTACGGTACTCAGGTAGCAAGTCCGCTTGAAGAGGTGGTCCTGGGCACGATTCATGTGACCTAGAGTACGGTCCGCAGGAGATGTGATCAGAAGATGCTCAAACAAGGAAGTGTTTATTTGTTGACGTCATTGTAAACATCTCCTGTCGCTTCAAAAACCATTGTATCCGCGCAGCACGGGCCCGTTTCATCCTCTGAGCTGCACAGTAGATGTGGACGTAGGAAGAGGGTCGATGCTGGCGTCTCAGAAATACAAGAAAAATTCACAGTTAGCAGGATGGACTCAGCCCGCGGGTGTTTGCCATGGTTACTTCTTTTTTCTGCTGTTTGGCCGACATGCAAACCAACTATGTGCACACTGCCACCTGCTGTATCGGACTGTACGAAACAAACGCGCCTGACGTGAAAACGCCCGTAGCGACACACGACTAAAGCTGGCTGAACACGAGGCGATTTTCAAATCCTTACTGGTTTTAAAAACATGGGAGACAAACACAAGCTAACAAGCAGCTAAATCATAACGAAGAAGAAGACACATCGAACAGGCATGCCTGCTGTTGCTATGGTGATTTTAGTCGCTGTCTGCAGACACAATCAGGAAAATGTCCTGAAGTCAGGGAACTCTCCTCTCACTGTGCGAGTGTGTGCAATCATTCAAACAAAATATCAAACATGTACGAAAAACATCATCGACAGGTCGGAAGCAGCTGATTGGTCGTCGTACCTCAAGTGTACACTGCACGAAGAACTGCACACGATCGGGCTGAATTCGTTCTTGTCGTCCGGCGTAAGCTTAAGACAACGAGAAACTAAACTCTGAAGAATATTTCATCGACAGAAAGGTGCTTTATCATTTCTGTGATGTCCATAAATCTGGATCTGTCTCCCAGCAACACGACTATTTAACCACAAAAAACCTGAAACAGTTCAAGTTAAAGCGCCACGGTGGAAAAATGTAGAACTGAGATCAAAGTTTAATAAATATTCTCTGTCTCTGTTTTTGTCCCACAGTGGCTTCAGCTGACGATGTATTCGTAAAGAGTCGGCGCTCCCAAAGAAATCTTCTTCTCTTCTTTCATCTCGTCTCCACTCGTGTGTGCTTCCCCATGTGCAATAGTGTTTGAAAACCCCACCGTCTCCATGGTAACAGGACCAAAACACCAGCGTAGAGCTAAAAAGTAGTTTAAAAAAAAAAGATGATCGAAGTTCTCGGGACCAAAAGTCGAGCTGATGCTGCACTGTCCTGCTGCTGCCAGGTGGAGGCGCCACAACATCACCGTGTTACAGATTTCTGTGTTTTAAGTAAAACGTATAAAAAATGATAACAGCTGTTTGTTTTTATTGAGGCTGGAACTGATTTTAAAGATTGACTCTAAATATTTAAAAGAATAAAGTAACACAACTTTCTTGTTTGTTTGTTTGAAGCTTCCTCTGAAACATGTTTTCATCCAAGTTTTATTTTATTTATTTTTTTCTTCAAATCAGCGCATCACTCCTCATATTAAAGGTCACATATTACACAGAATCCTCTTCACCATGTTCCTCTAACTCTAACATGTGTCTCTAGTCCGTCTACAAACCCCCCAATGATGAGAAAAGTCCATCCTCTCCATCTTTTGCCTGCTCCACTTTTCAGAAAATGTGTGCTCAAACAGGCCGTTTGGAGATTTTCCCTTCATGACATCACAAAGGGCAGTAACCCCTCCCCCAGGTGGGTGACACTCCCACAGCTAGGTGTTTGTTCTGCCCTCTGAGTCTGCCTTCTCACCGTGAGAAACTTAGGCTTAAGTGTCTTCCCACATCGAACATGTGGCTGCAGGAGCTGAAGATCGAACCCCCGACCTTCCGGCAGAGAGACGACCGACTCTACCACTGAACCACAGCCGCACTAAAAAAGCTGATGGAAATGTAAGGTCTATCTCGTAAAAAAAAAAAGTGTAACGGGCAAAAAATAGTTAAAAAAGGAAATGCACAAATAATAATAAAAATAAAATGTCAAACCATCAGAAGAGAACAGAAATCATAATGTTCTCATAACATGTAAACGATCTTGGATTGCATCAAGTTCATTTACAGGTCAAATGTTTTCATTTGATCAGAAACTTTGAAGGGAACACTGAGGACAACTTTATTTTATTTCTTCTTACAAAGGAGTTTGGTATGTCTGACTTGACATAAAATTGTCAGTGTCACTTTTAAAAAATATCGCAGGTTCTTTGAGTTGTAGTTTTTAAAAATCCTTCCACTGTGTGTTTGTTTGTGGGCGGGGCGGGGCCGGTGTGGAGGAGAGGGGCGGGGCGATGCCGGTGTGGAGGAGAGGGGCGGGGCGGTGCCGGTGTGGAGGAGAGGGGCGGGGCGGGGCCGGTGTGGAGGAGAGGGGCGGGGCGGTGCAGAGCGACACAGAGATGCTGAGGAGAGACGACGGAAAGGAAACAACAGGTCACCACCGCAAACTGCTGCGGATGTTTAAACCTTTAAACGCGAAAGAAACTGCACAAACCCCCCAAAGAGAGTCCCCACAGCAGCTGATGAAAGGTAGGAGAACTTCTTAACCAACACCTGAGCAGATTGATTTCATTTTAAAGAAACAAGAAACTACCTGAAGGTGTCTGCACATTTCAAGTAGCCTATGCTCTGCCAAAAAGCGTCTTCTCTGTTTTTCATCTTTACGCGAGAAATTTAAATTGAACGAGATTTCAGAGAAGTGTGGTGCAACAGGACATGAGATCAGGAGGCTACAGGTCCAAAAGCATCGATTTAACCGTAAATCCTGCAGGTGTGAAGCTTTAAAGAGGCGATCTGTTTTTAGCATTATAGTTCAAACTGTCCTGATGGTAAGTGTGTGTGTCTGAATGTCCTCTTTGTGAGGGCAGAGTGTGTTTAACAGCAGGTCGACACACATCTCTCAGTCAGCTGTGTGTGTGTGTGTGTGTGTGTGTGTGTGTGTGTGTGTGTGTGTGTGTGTGTGTGTGTGTGTGTGTGTGTGTGTGTGTGTAAAAGTACCAACTGAAAAGGCTTTTTTAAAACCAATAACTGATTTATCTAAAGACAAATCCATAAATTATCATCCTACAGTGTTTGAGAGAGCTCAAAATAAACCTGAACTAAGTGCAATTAAAAAACAAAGTACAGGTGCCATGTAATTCAACAATAGCTGGTAATAGAAACAGGAGGAGCGCCACACTCGAGTGTTTGAGGCTCTCTACACACAGTCAGATGTGGGAGTTTTGTTCAGCAGCCAGGTGGGACACACAGCAGGTATGATGATGTACAGGCTGACATCAGGATGTGCAGCAGGTGGCAGGAAGGCTTCATGTTTGCTGGTGAACCTCTGCTGACTGTTTACGTGGCGCCGTGCTGAAGTCACAGTCAGCCCTGTGTTGACATCCTTGGCCTTATGTTTTCTACAGCTGGCTTCACAAGAGACGATCTTCACTTCTTAACTGGTTTAAAAAACGTGGGAGACCACAGACATACAGTGCTTTCACACCTGCAGAAAACTCCTGAAAAATATTTCCAGGAGGAGCTGTGTGTGTGAACGCAAACAGCCAAACTCTTTCCTTTGAACTTCACCCGGAGTTTCTCCTCCAGCCTCCTCGTATTTTTTCGGCAGCAAGTCAGAGTGAGCTGATGTGAGAACCCAGCAGGATATAATCAGGAGAATTCACCTCGGGAGTGACGTTTGTATACTGTGATCGCTGCACGGGGCATAGACTGTCTGCACGCCACCTCTACGATCTCCGTGCTCTAATGAACCTGCTGCATTCTGTTTCCTGTTCTCCAGTATGTTCTTCTCCACTCTTTAGTTCAGATTGTGATTCTGTTCAACTACACGTAGCATTGATAGAAAGACAAATGTTCTCATTATATCTTCGTATAGAGGACTCTGTTGCGTCATTTTTTTGTCACATCTTACCTCAGGAGACCCCCCGCCCCCCCCTCCTATCTGACAGGAAAAGTCTCCCACTGTGAGGTGCATGTGTGAACAGCCAGGTCAGGAGAATCACAATTCCAGATCACGGAGGCTTCGACTCGATCGTATTGACTGCACACACTTGAGGAGTTCTTTGGAGTTCAGACCTTAATTAATTGCGATTAAAGCCCTGAGTATACTCGCTTTTAACTACGCAACCCCATTGCACCAGCCTTGCGTATCTTGCGGTGGTTTGGAGCATTTGTTGTGCACGTCCTCAGAAATTGAGATGAGATGCTGAGAAGCATATAACCACTAGGAGCAGTGTAGAGTTGTATGGGGACGAGACCAGAAATGACAACATCAGAGACACCAGAGACAATGAGGGAACGTTTTTAAGAAAAGTAAACAGATCGAGTCCGCAGCTACCTGCACTATGATGTGTCGTTGCTGTTGCATAGCAACAAACATGCTTGCCAAAATAGCTGGCGACAGATCATCTCTACTTCTGTGTTTAACGCTGTCAGATTTTTTTGGTGCTCCCTCTAGAGGAATCCTTCAGTATCACGCGTTGTACAACGGCAAGTAAGTGAACATTGACGCTCAGGACGCAGCCGGTTGTCTACGTATACGCGTTTCAAAAGCAACAGCCCTCATAACTAACAAATAGTCGCTGTACTGGAGTGTAAATGTAGGGAAGGTTTGGCTGAAGTACAGTCTGAAAGTGTCTTCATTGTTGCTTGAACTATTTTGTTTTTTGAAAATGTCCGTATTTTCTTAAACAAAACGAATGACCTTGAGGCATTACACCCTGTGATTTACACCTGAATCTTTCATCGTTTTTTAAGACTTGATTAAACAATGTATTGCAGATATAATCAATGTGATATTTGGTTACAGTCCCCTCTCAGTCTGTGTGATCTCAGTACATCAAGAGTGTTTCTTCTTTTCTCTCCTTCTCTGCTGCTCCTCCCTCCTCCTCTTTATTCCAGCAGGTGGTGATTAGTGTTTACAGCTAATTATGAGGATCCATTCTGTAGCACATGTCTGCAAAGAAGTGTGTGTGTGTGTGTGTGTGTGTGTGTGTGTGTGTGTGTGTGTGTGGGGAGGAGCCACAGTGTGTTTTTATGACACTGTGAAGACCGCACACCTGGATGGACATTGTGGGGACGTCTGATCATATAATTAAACAGGAGAGGAGATTCATCCTTTTAGACACTACTGTTCATTCGTTTATACTCTTGACAGCTGCCACATGTGTCTGAATCGTCCAGATGTGGAAGGAAGAATGTGCGACATGTTACACATCAATATATCAGAAACCCAGTCTATCCTCATGACCGTCTACAATGAGTGAGAAGCTCGAGTCCCGCTGGCTGGCTTCTTCTTCTCTCTAGTCCTTGACTAAAACAGCTTTTATACACAAGGGGAGGAGCCGGCCGTCCCGTCCATGTAAACACGGCTCTGACAACAACACAGCCAGCGGGACTCGAGCTTCTCCCTCATTGTAGACAGTCATGACTCAGAGACACATCTCTGATATATTTATGTGTAACATGTCGCACATTCTTCTGGTATCGTGACAATCCTCGATTGAAGGTTGGAATTAGAACAAAAGAAAAAGTCGTCTCAAAGATTGTTGGCAAAGTGGTCGAAATGTTTGCTGTCAACTCATTTTCATCCACATGAATCCTAATAAGGATAACGTTATTTTAAAAAGAACTGTTTTTGATCAATACTAATCTATCACTGCAGTGGGAAATCTTTGACACGATCCTGCTGAACAGACTTTAAAAGAGAGAATTAGAAACTGCATCAAGAAGAAGAAGAAGAAGCAATTATTTCCTTCTTCAGACACAAAGCTAACAGCCGTGTTTCTCAGAGTGAGTCCAGTTTGAGGGATTGAAATGTTTAAATTAGACATCGATAAGCGCTAACTGGCTACCAGCTCACTAACTACCTGACATGTCTGGTGTTGACTTGTTGGTTGTCAGGTGAACCAGCTCCATGACACCTACAACCACTGACATGACGTCTGACGCTGCAGCTTCAGGGAACACTGAAATAATGTGTCTGTTTACACCAACATCTCAGAGTGCGCTTTTCATGTTATCCAAGCCTGGTCGCAGCGGCAGCAGGCTAAGCACGTTCTTAGAAAAGAGGATGAAATATGCAACTAAAAAAGAATCATCTTTTTGTACTCGAACTGACATCGTGATGATTCAGAAACATTTCTTTCACTCAGTGAATTCGTTTCAGTTTCTCTAGTTTTACTGTAAAAATCTCCCCGTGCTTCGATCGGTTCCTTGTTCTCACAGTTAAACAGGAAGTTTGGTTTGCCCCTCGCCGTTGCTCCTCGTGCTGCGTTGGTACCCTACTTTCTGTTTCATGGCCATTTTACACAATGTCCAAACGTTTTAAGGATTTGGGTTGTAAGTACAAGACCTGTTATTTTAATGATGATGATGATGTCGTCTCTCTGCTTGACGCTTCGTCTCTGTGGTCGAGTCTATTGTCGGTCATTATAAATAATCATGGTGTCACTCTGCTCTCCAGGTGCCAAAACCACCTGATGCTGCAGCCTAATCTGGTCACCTGGGACTGAACACAAACACACACACACACACACACACACACACACACACACACACACACACACACACACACACACACACAAGGATGGCGCACATGACGTCAGACCCGCCCGTCTTGACAGAGCAGGAGGAGCTGCAGAGGAGAGGCAATCATACCACAGATGAGGTAATAACTTGTTTTCTTTTTTTCATTGACATTTAAATGATTGTCCCTTTAATTAGATTTATTTTAAAAGCTTTACATCATAGATTTTTTTTAATAAAAACACTGAAAGACGTAGATTCTTTAAATAAACACACCCACGTTGAGGCAAAAATATTCTGTGCACAGTTGATTATATTTTCATTGTCAAACTCCGTGATTCTGTCCGTGTTTCTGCATCGCAGAAATCATAGGACCAGTCATCTGTGTTGAAATCCAAGTTGAGTTGTAAGTCCTTCATGATGTTGTCAAGTCGAGTCCAAGTCATGTGACTCGAGTCCACACCTCTGGTCACATCTCTTATAAAAAGTGTGGCGCAGTTACCGCCAACTCTCAGCAGACGCTCATTTTTCTGCTCTAACCGTGCGTCGCTGTTGTTTGTGAATTAGACACTTTTTACAGTGAGGCTGATTTACATAGAAAGAGGCTGATTATTCCCAAAATGGCTGCATAATGGTTTATTTATGTACAGTATAGTACAATGCAAACAGCACCAGCGCACAGAGATGCTGTTAGCACTGCTACGTTTTGTGTTTTTGACTCATTTGAACAGCTTTAGTGGGCGCAAAAGCCGCACAATCCTTTTGTGAATCGGTCCCTCTGTGTGCGTGTTACGAGAAGAAACGTCATGAGAGTTTCGTTTGTGTCTGACTAAACTATGAAAGTGACAAAAAGAGGGGCAGACCCCACGCAGCAAAACAACACACAGACCAAACAGCTGCAGAGGGGAGTGTCCCTTTAAGGGCAACTGGCTCACCTGGTTGCCATAGAGACTACCGGTCTCCCAGTGCAACAATCTGCTGAAAACACCGAGCACTGATGAGCTCATTCACTCTGTGTGTGCAGGGTTAAACAAACAAACACACACACACACACACACACACACACACACACACACACACACACACACTCCCTGCCTGGTGTGTAAAGGCTACTGTAGGTCAAAGCCATGTGTCACCTCATCATCCCCTCGGCGGGGAATTCCCCTGGGATGGATGTGATATTTTCGAAACACACACACACACACACACACACACACACACACACACACACACACACACACACACACACACACACACACACACACAGCTTGCGACGGAAAGACAGGCAGAGTGTAAACACAGGTCATCATGTCTGCTGGGAGCGCACTCTGTGAAGGTTCAGGGCTGAACAGCTGTTAAAGGAGCATTCTGTATATTTCAGACAACATTAAAGGGACAGTTCGGATGAGTGTAAGGGTGTGCGGGACATCCTACGAGACCTTAAGCACAACTATTAACAAATAAACACAGGATGCAGCTTTCAGTGTCTTTTTGAAGCTTCTTTTCTGCCTCTCATGTCACACTTAAAGCCGATGTTCAAGGCAGCCGTTTATATGTTTTAGTTGCTGAATTTATAATCTACAGCCTATTGAAGCATTGTCTTTGTTTCTTTCAGTCTCTGGAGAGCACAAGGCGGATGATGCAGCTTGTTGAGGAGGTACAAACACACTCATACACACGTTATAGGAGGGCTGCTCGATTATGGCAAAGATCCTAATCACGATTATTAAACATGATTACTCGTTGATTTTACAACATCTGCATCACTTGATTTAATCAACCTTAAACACTTGCAGTGGTGATGATGTCTTGTGGCCAAAAATGTAACAACAAACACTTTGAAATATTTTCCACATGTGACAAAACAAGCGCAGCACGTCACGCAGCGCAGTCATCGTTCAGGGCCTGTGTCCTCATGGAGCGATCTTTGCTCTTTGGCGTTTGTTTTCAATACAAACCCAATGTACTCTAGCGTTTTCAGCGCTCACCGTCCTGAGCCAGGAAACAATCCGAGGTCGGGTCTCTGTGGCAGCAAGCGCAGTAAGCCAACCCAGACTCTCTTCTCCCCAGCAACGTTTCCCAGCTCCTCCTGGAGGCGTTCCCGGGCTGGACGGGATATATAATCCCTCCATTGAACTCTGGGTCTACCCCGGGGTCTCCTCTCAGTTGGGTGTACCCGGAGCAGCAACTCTACTCCGAGCTTCTAACCCCTCTCTCTAAGGCTGAGCCCACACACCCTCCAGAGTAAACTCATTTCAGCCACTTGTATCTGCGATCTTTTCTTTCTGTCATTGTCATCGATGCTACAAGTATAACCGCGAGATATTAGTGAGCAGGAACGGTTTTAAAATGTCTTTCTGGTGTCATGTTCAAGGAGGCTTGTCATTGGCATGTTCATATTCATCAAGCTGAAATGAAATGTGTGTGTGTCTGGGAGAAGAGATGAAGAAGTGTTGTCTGTATGAACGTGGTGATGTGTGCTCCTCTCCGCAGAGTAAAGATGCTGGGATCAGAGCTCTGGTGATGCTGGACGAACAAGGAGGTAATCACTTCTATCTGATCTCCACTTTAAAGTAGAGAGGACTTCTGTGTTAAAGGGTCAGAAAGGTCAAAGTTTACGTTCCAACAAAGACAAGATTAATGTTTTATGAACAAATACATTCACAGCTGTCATCAAACAGACCCCGATAATCGAAATACCAAAACTTGATATAACTGTGATGGACTTTATTTCTATATGAGCTCTCGAATAATAGCCAAAGGAGTTTAAGTTTTTTCTGTCCATTTCAGTAGAAAGAAAACATAAATTTAAGAAACCAAGTCGTTGGAGAAGTTAGACTGAAGTCTTTCAACCCCTAAACCACACGAAACACAAACTATGTTTTTAAAAACTCGTCTTTACCCTTCTTTCCTCACGGTCGGCCAGATTTACCCAAAAGTGGGCGTGGCTACACTGCAGTCCTTTAAGTAGTGTTGTAGTCAAGACCACAGTAACCGAGACCAACACATCCAGAGACCAGAGTGCTCCGAGACCGAGTCAAGTCCAAGACCAAGACCAAGGCAGGACGAGACCGAGACAAGACCAAGACCATAAATATCACTGAACAATAATCATCTTGTGAGCAGGGGGCGTGTCCCTCACTTAGACCGTAACACCGGG
Source organism: Tautogolabrus adspersus (assembly GCA_020745685.1). NCBI lineage: Eukaryota > Metazoa > Chordata > Actinopteri > Labriformes > Labridae > Tautogolabrus > Tautogolabrus adspersus. Next base: position 30,254,068 of record CM036545.1, read on the forward strand.
AAGGTTGTGTCCGTAACCGGGGGATAAAAATAAAACTACTACTTAAAGTTATTTGTTCTGTTAGAAAGAGGAGTTTTCCTTCTAATCACAGTGATGACGTGAAGCTTTCAGAGACCTTCAAAAAGTGGTGTGGAGACCAGGACCGATTTCGAGTACTACAACACTACCTTTAAGGATGATGTGCAACAATGTGATTGGTTCTTTACATCCAATTAAATCAATGAGTTAATTTGTGTGGAGTCAGAAGACTTGCATCATAGATCTGGACATCCTAGAAAGGTTGTGCAGGTTGGTGATTCTAAATGGATTATTGATTAAAATACAATCACATCATATATTTGCGTTTATTAATTATAAATCACAGATTTATTTCTGTCAGAGAGTCGAGTCTGTGCAGTGAGGGAAGTATAAATGAGGGCGAACATCGTCTGGACCAATCAGATCAGTCGGTTGAATCCATCTGTTGTTTCTGCTGTTGTTGTTACGACGCCGTAAACCCCTCCACAATAAAACTCCTGTTGGTCACAGAGCAGCTGGAGCGTATTGAGGAAGGCATGGACTCCGTCAACAGGGACATGAGAGAGGCCGAGAAGAACCTGACGGACATGGCTCAGTGCTGTGGTCTGTGTATCTGGCCAATCAGGAAGTACGTCTGTTTCCAGGATCCACGCCACCCGTGCCCAGTTCCATTAGGTTAGATTAAATTCAGCTTTTTTTTAAAATTGGAGTTAGTTCTACAGTGAGAACACAAAGACGGATGTGTCTTAACCCATCCATCCATCCAACGACACAAATGACAAAATGCTGAATTTTGCTGATGGGAAGTAAAAACACGTGAGAGCACATCGCTCGTTCAAATGTCTTCTTGTCAAACGTTCTGCTCCACCTCTCGTTTAAACTCAAAAAGGAGCGAGGAAACATAATGAAGCTGGGCACGCAGGCCGGAAGGCAATCAGCCGTCTTATGTTCACTGCTCTGCCCTGTTTGGTCGAGTTTAGCAGAGCGATAGTTTATGCAACGTGACGTTATTTATCATTTATGCGTGCATTATGGGGGTCTATATATTTTGGGGCGTTTCATGTGAAGTTGCTGGTTGCTGGTTTTTCAGTTCAGCTGTGTTTTTGTTGTTGTGAAAACGGGTAAAATGTTCTGTTTTAGATTTTGTTTTGCCTTCCTCCTCTGCTCCCCTCCACCTCCTCTTCTTCCTCTCCTCCTGTTTTTCTTCTTCTTCTTCTTCTCTTTACTCGCTGGTTCTTCTCTCCATCCTCTTCTTTTTACCTTCTTCACCTCGGCTGCCACATCCTCCTTTCCGACTTCTCTCCCCTTCTGTCTTTTCTTCTCTTTCCTGTCTTGCCCTCCTCCTCCACGTCCTCCTTTCTTCCTCCCTCCTCCTCCCTCCCGCTGGTTCTCCTCTCATAGAGCAGTTGGAGCGTATAGAGGAGGGCTTGGATCAGATCAACTCTGATATGAAAGAGGCCGAGAAAAACCTGACGGACCTGGGCAAGTGCTGTGGCCTCTGCTCCTGTGATAAGTAGGTTTAGGGGTGTGCATTGTGTGTGTGTCTGTGCGTGTGTGTCTGTTTGACTGGTACACATTATTCTGAGGTAAGTACAGATTGTTTTACAGAAGAAAGAAGTCTGTTTGCTGTACGTAGATTGTTGAGAAGCTCTGTGTCACGTTTGTCTGTAATCAGCATCACTGCTTGTTAGTTGCTTCATTTTTCTTTTGTCGCACGCTTGCATTGTAGCGTTAAGGACTCTTATGTGTTATTAATTAATCTAACAGCATGACTGTCATCTCTACTGTATAAATCCCCCACTACTGTACTCAGTCATTAGCCATAGACGGGTCAGAGCTAGTCAAAGGAGGGCAATCACTGTGAAGAAGCAATGATACAATAAAGAAATCACTCCCTACGTCCAATTATTTCCAGTTCTTCAATACACTGAAAAAAACGGATTTAAAGGTCCAATCAGTGAGATGTGTAGTGAGTGAAGTGATAAAGTGAGCTTACTCTATGATCAGACATTAAGGAAACATGCTATGTTGAAGTGCTGGCTTCTCTGACAACAATGCAGCAGCCAGTATGTCCTCCTTCTAACTTTAGATTCTGGTCCTGAATGGTCTGGATTTGTTTGGACCAGAGAAGGTAGGCGGTTTTAAGGCACCCCCACACGGCCGTTTTGGACGCCCCTCGGTTTGCCAGATATGAGAGCAGTTATCAGGTAAAACCAACAGGTGTTGCAGCGATGGAAGCGGGCAAGAGAACTGGTTCAGATAGAAGTGATTGTACCCGACCTAAAAAGCCTCTGCATGTTTCTAATAAGCTCCACGAGCAGAAACGTGCTCAAAACTAGGATCAATATTGGAGATGCTTTTGAAAAATGGAGAGAGGTTAGAACGCAGAAAGGTTTACAGACCGATGCAGAGCTGGATAAACACTGAAGCTTCAGTGTCCACCACATGGTGACCTGCGTGAGCATCCACTCTAGAGAGGAGGGGGGGGAGACAGCTCTCTGTAATGTTTTGAATTTGGACTGCAGTACCCATTTTAAACACTAGGGGTCAGAGTTACAGATTGCTCCTTTGACTACACGAATTAAAGGGGACATATGACCCCCTTCTCCACCTTTTCAAACAGTCCCCTGTGGTCTAAATGAAACATCTGTGCTGTGCTTTGGTCAAAATATAACATGAATCAAGCACCAGAGGAGGTTTGTGACCCTGTAGAAACCAGCTCTCTCAGAACGCTCCGTTTGGTGTGTGTGTCTCTTTAAATGCAATGAGCCCCCCCTGAGTTTCACAGTAGACATCACTCCTCTGTAGCGAGAATAAAAATGGCAGACCTGCGCAAAAGTTTAGCTCTAGGCTGGGGGTGGAGTCCATGGGTGGAGATACCAGGGGAGGGGAGGGGATTTATTTTACCAGAATCCCACTGTGACATCACAAGGATAGCAAATTTGAAACGGAGCATTTTTCTCTGTGTGGTAAGACTTATGATGACCACAAACAAAGGACTGGATGGATTTATTTCAAATTGTGTGGGTCGATAGACACTCAGGTTACCCAAATATATGTTCAAAAACACTGTCAAAGTGGATTTTCATAATATGTCCCCTTTAAGATGCAGATATGAATGTAGTTGACGTACCAGCAAGTGTCTGTTATAGTTCAATGCATCGTCAAAGTGAAGTTTACCAGGACCTGTAGGGGTGCAGAGTGGTTCATGTGCTTCATATTTAACAGTTTGAACTCAATAAAAAAACATTCATAAGGTCTCTCTCTCTCTCTCTCTCTCTCTCTCTCTCTCAGATTAAAGGCCTTTGAGGAGAGCGGGGCGTACAAGGCAGTGTGGGGTGGAGGTCAGGATGGCGTTGTGTCCAATCAGCCGCCGTCCTCTCGAGTGATTGATGAGAGGGAGCAAATGATCATGAGCGGAGGGCACATACGGAGGTACACGGAGAGTTTCATGATGTGTGGTATTGTGAGAGGCAGCTGCGGTGTGTGTTTGCTCTTCTTCAGGACAGACTGACATGTAATACAACCAGTCGTTAGTCACACAGGCAGCTGGACAAACACAGGACATCATCACACACACACACTCTTTGTTCATCTCTCTCTCTCAGGGTGACTAACGACGCCCGTGAGGACGAGATGGATGAGAACCTGGCTCACGTCGGCAGCATCATTGGAAACTTGAAGAGCATGGCGCTGGACATGGGCAACGAGATCGACACGCAGAACGTCCAGATCGAACGCATCCAGGGAAAGGTACGGCTGTCACACGTCTACGTTTTGAAATGTTTCATGAGGTGTCAATAAACCTCAGCAACAGGTATGGACAAATATATAGAAAAGCACCTGCTTACATGCAATCTCAGTGATGAAAGACTGACAGATGAAAAAGAGAAAAATCTCCTTCACAACTTTAACTCGTGTTCTACAAATGTTGCAGGAATGTCGCCTTATATTAAAAGTGTGCTTTTCTGACTTCAATACAAAGTAAGTACATCATGGAGTCCTGAAGCGCTCTCAGACAAACATAAAGCAGACGAGCGACAGCTCCGTTTTCTGTAACTACAACAAGAAAAAACTGTCCAATATTCAGGTGCATAATTTGACCCTGTCACATATAATTGAGGAAAAAGAAAACATTCCATCTTATACCGCACACTCAAAACCCACAAAATGCAAACTGGTGGATGGAATTCAATTTTCACTTTGAAAGCATCTGATAACTGCTGAGCTCCTCCGGTGTTTGCAGCCTTTGTTCCGGCTTTTTCTGGAACAAATTGGGCGAATAACTGTCTAAAAACAGTCAAATATCTCAGTTTTTAATGTTCGAGTTGTTGTCTTTGTGCTATTTTCAGTCCAGTAAGGGGTTTCAGTTTTCAAATCATCACATTCTGCTTCGACTTACATTTCACACAACGTCCCAACCTCTTAGGAAAAGTGTTTTTTTCCTTATGTAGTCCAGGTTTTCATTCAGACATCTCACACTGCATTCCAGCACAACCTGCAAAGGAAGACTGTTGACTTTAAGACACAGACGAGAGCTCCAGTCTGTCCCCAGCCGCTTCTGATTAATACTTCCTGTTTGTTCTTCCTCTCTCTCTCTCTCTCTCTCTCTCTCTGTGTGCAGGCTGATCTCAACGTGTCTCGCATCGACGCCGCCAACCAGAAAGCCAACAACCTCATGAAACGATAGAAGGAACGCTCTTCCATTCCACTTTTTTTTACTACTGATAATCAGCTTGAGTTTACTGTGCTGTTTCATGCTGCGTCAAGTGTTGCAGCACGTTTCCCCTCATTTAAACCTCCTCTATGATAACTCTAAAGGGATCCTTTATTTCTAAGTAGTGACCTTTGAGGTGTTCGTTATCTCGTATGTCGTGATTTCATATTCCTATTGTGCTCATGATACACTGAGTTTCTCTGTGATATAGAACATAATTCTTTTTCAAATCTGTCATAGGATAATTATAACTCAGTTTTTGGCATCGTCACTTTGCATTTCACTCTCCGTGTTCCCCCCCTCGAGGTGGCCTCTACGGTCGGTCAGCAGAGAGTGAGATCTCAGCGAGCTTTAATGATCCCTGCGGGGGAAACTGGGTCACTGCAGCCGCACTGACACTGCCAGCAGCAGCAGCAGAGAGCACAATCAGACAAAAAACAAGACAAGAAATAATTTCCAAAAGGTGAAAATGTGCTGAACAACACAGCGGAGAGCGGCTGATTGGGCCTGAGCGTGCAACTTGAGCAAATAAGTGTCTTTCTCCCTCCTGATGTGCAGAATATGTGTCCAAATGTCCTGTAAAGATAAATAAAAAACCCAACCAAAGGCAACCTGTTTATTTCTCAATGTAAACATGATTGTGTAACACACCCCTTCTCCTTTGTCTGGGCAAAAATGTTGCATTGAGGTTCAAACACGTGCATGATGGCGCCCTCTGCAGGGGTAGACGGGTATTGCGCAGGTGTAGCAAACACGCATTTGTCCCCAGAGGAAGATCTCTGGCGACACCAAGCGGACAAACGTGGAACCTGCTCATCTTCACCTCTCCATCTTCTCTCCACTACGCGCTGGTATAAAATGGTGGTGAAATGACGACAGTGAATCTTATTCCATTATTTGGGAGGGAGGACTATGATCTCATCAAGACTTCTGCTCATGTTGTCACAAGTCATATCAATCATTCTTAAAAACAAAGACATGCTTTTTCTCAGAGCCAAATTCACATTATTTGTGTTGGCACTGTTTGATAAGCTGAGTGTATGCATCATTACGGCTCACAGTCACTTGAGTATCTAACTGCACAATCGTTGTTGTTTTGATGTGACGTCATGCTCGGATTCAGACCGTGAATGACGCTTCTTACTTTTAATTAACCTGATGACCTTTCTCGACCTGAAGAGGCCTCAACTGTTCTCATGTGGCATCCCACGTGACATAGTGGTACAATTAGAGCGCATGTGTTCTGGTGTTTATTGTGATGCTAAAATATGCACGTCATGATTAAATGTACGCAAAATATGGCGCTACTGGCTTTGGTCTAATTAATGATGTCATCACTGGGGGAGGGGGGGGGGGGGTCAGCGTAGTGAGGACGTTCAATCAACAGTATTGATCATAAATTATCATAATTATGAGTTAATTGCGCAGAGTTGTGAGTGTTGTGTGTGATTTAGTGGCTAATGTGACTGATTGCTGCACTGTGTATTTGGGGCAGAAGGGGGCGCGCTTAGAACGGAAAATGTTGCGCGTGAGAGGGAAAAAAAATTCTCTCGCGCTGCAGAGTCTGCGCAGTAACGTTCTTCTTCTCGTCACTCCGAACTTTCGGGAGAACCGCGCGCGGAGGGAGGAAGGAGAGGAGGGAGAGAAGAACAACGCCATTTTTTACTGGTAATTATCTTCCTCATGGGCAGGGTTTTAAACAACGCATGTCGTTTTAAACTGTCGGTAACACGACACACGCCTACGAAACGACGGTTAAACAACCAGAGGGAAGCGACTTTGTACGGAAAACACATCGTTACGTCGAGGCTAGCAGACATTTCGTCCTCTATCTCGGCCGCCGATAGTCACGTTGCAACGGTCGAGTGTAACGCTGCGTCGTAACTAAGGGTTACACGCCGCCGTGAATCCACATATCCTCGCAGAAAGCCTCGTTACATACGGTTTAGTCGGTATAACGGTTTTTGTCAGCGGTACCGAGGTGGCTGGTAGAGATGGCGGAACCAGCGGGCTGCTCCCTCCCTGTGTGTGTGTGTGTGTGTGTGTGGGGCTGTTGTGTGACTCGCTAGGCACGAGCTGCAGCAGGAGGAGAGTGGAGAGGCAAGGCACGAGCTCAACAAAGACACAGGAAGAACGACGCTGATTGGCTCGGATGGGCCACATGACCAGCGAGAGTTATGTTATAATGAGAAGTTACTTTTCTTTTTAAAGTGAACGTAGAAACAGGTAACTAGCGTTCATTCAGACACGGACGTTTTCACGTTAATATGACGCAATCGACCTAAATAGTGTTTTTAAGAAAAGCTGTATAAAGAAAATAACTTAAAATTATTAAATACAAAAAAAAAAACGTCATATGCCCATCCCAATTTAAGACCCAGTCCCTTTAACTCTTACAGCCTGGTGTTGCCACATGTTTGGAGCTCTCATTCAGAGGCTCCTCTGATTTTAGTGTTGAAATAGTTTGTGGATCAAAATCAGGATAAAAAGCAACACGACACAGAACAAATAGAGATGAACTACAACATCTGTCCAAGAAAGACAGAATAAAGCTCACGTGCCTTCATACCGTGAAGAAATTAGGGATTTGTTATTTAATTCCTTTACCCGTATCCTAATTTTGTGCACAGTTAAATATTATTTCTGGTGTATATTTACTATTTTATAAGCCGGGGCTATTAATAGACGTTTTAAGGTATTGCATTATTTGAGGTGCTGTACTACAACAACACCAGTTTAGTCGATGTGTGTTTGTCTTGTACATTTTATGGGGTGTAAAGGGGCTTGAGTGAGAAATGAAACCATTTTGAATGTAGTCTTTAGTAGTGTTGTAGTACTCAAAACACTCTGTGTCTCTCCTTGTTTGCAGGTCCTCTGCAGTTAGAAGGGTGTGTTTCGTCCAGACTGGCACGTGGATCAGGACCAGACGGGGGGGGGTAAAATCAGGCTCGGCTGTAGTGGACCATCAGAAGGAGGAGTAGGAGAAGTGGACGAGGCGTAGCCGTAGCCATGTCAGCCCCGTGGCGTGAAGACGAGGAGGATTTCCGACCGGGAGGAGTTAAAGTAGGGGCGCTGAAATCCAAACCGAGGTTCTCCTTCCATGAGGTCAAAGTGCTTCTGGAGGCGGTGAAGAGGAACAGATACATCATCCTCAGTGAGTACGAAGCAGCGGGATTAGAACAATGTAACCGTAGATGAGGCGACAGGAAGTGTTTCGTACGCATCAACTGCGAGTCCTGAAACATCTACAGAATTAGGTTTTTAATCGGGATCGCGCAAAATAGATTCTATAGCTTCCACGAATCAATTTGAATTTCCAGTTCTTTTCATTGTTCCTCCTTTCAGTGACTAAATAAACCGGTCCATGCTGAATATTCTTCAGCAGTTTATTCGTTCTGTTTTTTTAAGGATCAGATGTATCTGAGCGTGTTTCATTACCATCCCTGTGTAGGTAACGCTTCGTATGTCCGTCACCAAACGTTGTCTGACCACGTGTTTGTGTTTGGAGGGTTATGTAAGGTGACGATACGTCATTGTTATGAATTATTCAACATAACCAGGACTGAGCGTTAACATCGTACCATATCTCCCTTTAGGGAAGTTTAACCGAGGCGTGTCGGTTGAAACCAAGAAATTGACGTGGATCGAAATCACCAATCAGATCAACGATCTTGGAGAGAATCACCGAGAGGTTTGTTACTGGTGTAACTTCATTTTGTGTTTTATTGTGGTTATGATCTAAGAAAAGTGTCAGTTGTCCTTTTTGTTTCGCTAAGTCACTAAAATATCTGAACATATGTGAAGTGACTTATTAAAAGCATCGCTACAGTTTTCTGTAGCAGAAGGCTCCTACGCAGAAAGGATGTGTAGCGTTGATTTTGAGTTAATTTTCTCTCAGGTGCGTCAGATCATGAAGAAGTGGGCGGACCTCAAATGTGACGGAAAGCGACGCCTCTTAGCCCTCCGAAAGCCGGACAGCGGCCACCTTAGGAAGAGGAACATGGGCCCTGTGGAGAAGATGGTCCATAAGATACTGATGATGAGTCCCACAGGAAGTGAGGAGACACTGTCTTTAAAGCGATGAGTCTCAGCGTTGTTTCTGTGCATTAACCATTTTGTTCTCCTGCTGGTTCTCAGATGGTGACAGTGATTTCGACTTATGTGAAGAGGAGGAGTTCCCAAAAGCGTACAGTGCCACTCCGCCTCCTAACCCTTCCCCCTACTCCTACCTCAGCTTGACGGACAGTTCCCACTCTGTACCCGAAAGATTCTCCTTCGACATGTCTCCCCTCTCCTCGCCAGAGGACGAGGCTGGTGGTAAGTAGAGCAAAGAATCTTAACGAGCCTGCAGCGACTACAGGGCTGGACATTTAATCCAGCTGTAAGCAAGAGCGATCTTTTCACCCAACATATCTACAGAGACTGCTCGAGTCTCCAAGCATCTGTAACTAAAATGAGAGCAGAGCTGTTTAACGTATGCAACAAGAATGAAAAGGTTTTACGTTGCTCCATTTAACAGTGTGCACAATGTTGAAAACCTCAAACCTGCTGAGCGTAATTGTTGGCTGCCTGATTGCATGTTTCTTATTTCAGCTGCTCTATACATCGTGTCCAAACAGCACGCCAGCGTTACATTTCACTTTGCATCGCACACAATCGCACGCTCGCTGTCCACACGGCATCCGTGAGATGTTTCTTTCTGTGAATGTCAGTGTTCTCTTGTAAACTGTATAACATCGAGTGCTTTTATTTTGAAGGAGGACAAGTGTGGTGCTTTTTATTGACGAGCTGTTGACTCAAATCACAACACTCTCCGGTGTTGACACGAGTCAAAGCTCAACATTTCAATCACTGATGTGGATATTATTAATGCACCGTTATCTTCACTCTGTACAACGAGCTCTGCTGAGTGAGGAAAGTGAGTAACAGTTCCTTGTAGAGCCCCTCCTGTCTCGATCCTCGTTCCGGGGGTCGGGGTTAAAATGTTGCGCTGCATTGCTCGCCGGCAGTTAGGAAACGATAGAATCAAGCTTGTGGCTGACGCTCACTCACGTGGCACGCTGTCAGGACAGGCTGTTACCAAAGAGGAGACACACATTCACTTCTCTACAAGGCAGTGAAATATACATTTGAGAAGAAAGGCAAAGAAAACGGAAGAAGCAGTTTGAAAGATATACTTGAAGCTGAGGATGAACGAGACGGGGAGATGTCTCAGGAGACGGGGCCAAGGCAGTGTCGAGGATACCAATATGCTTGTTTTTAAAAGTTAACGTGCGTTTTATTTTGCTTTCAAACAACCGTGACACGGTACAATTGATGTTTTATATTAAAAGCAGTGTTCTGCTCTCTGTCGCTCCGGTAGAGGAACAATCAGAACTCTGAGAAGAAAGGAATGAAAGTCATTACTGGCAGTGTCAATCAACGAGCGTGGTGACGTGACGCTGCTGTGTTTGTTTGGTTTTTGCAGGTGATCCCTTCCAGTCCTCCTCTGAGTTTGATGTAGACCTGGCGGAGGATGGAGGTAAGAAGAAGGGAATAACATTTATAGAGATTTGTGTTCAAATTCCACCAGATGCGTGTTCGGCCCGTCTCCGCTCGGCCACTACTTTAATCAATGTGTGTGCTTCCTCTGGCTCCGCTGCGCTGCGTCTCAGCTCCGTCAGTGCGGAGTCCTCTGCAGCAGAAACACAAGGCTTCTATTTCTGCAGGATGCCGGAGCACGGAGCATCAATTTACCTCAGAGCTCAGAACTCAGACCCCGAAACAACATTAAAACATCTGCTTTATTTTCAGAACAAAACACCTCGTTTTGATGGTTCAGAACAATGACCTCATGTGTGTTTGTTGTTGTGTTTATGAAGGTTGCATACCACGTAAATCAAAATGATCTTGCGCTGATTGTGTCATTGGCGTTACTTCTCAGTACTGCGCTCTGAGGCGGCAGACTGTGAAGTTCTGGGTTATTCTCGTCAGGAAATGTGAACCTTGTGGGAGCTCTGGCCCTGTTTGTTGTTGCAAGGACTGTACAGGATTTAAAAATGCAAGAATTTTAACATTACAACTCTGTGCAGTCTTGCACGCCTGTGAGCCTAGTTCAGGCAGTCAACTCAAGCTGCACTGATTTCACACTAAACATGCCGCATTCTCAACAATCACCCGACAACATCTCCTTCCTATTAGCCGTCTTTTTAAGCTGCAAGATTTCTGGTCTCTCCCTCGACTGTCTCGCTGCCAGCTCTGACCTGCACCAGTACTCCATTCTTGCTCAGCCCCAGCATCCATATGTCAGCTCCGACTGGGGGGTTTAAGATATCATCCCATCTCTCCTCAAACTTTGAGAAAGTGTTTGATCAAGTTGGATTTGTTGAGCTTACAGTTTGGAGTCAATATAAAGCAGTCAAGTTGTTTTTTTCTGTGATTTTAAAATGGACTGACTCGTGTTCTCTCACTTTGATCCACCAGAACATTCCATGGATTTCGAAGACAATGAAGACTCCATGTTGTCCTCCTACCCTTCCTCTCTCCCTCCGCCCTCCTCCTCCTCGCTGGAGAAGGACCCGTTGTCTGACACCCAGCTAAGAATCAAACCGGTCCACACCTACTCCCGGAACAGCAGCCAGACCAACAGCAACAACCACGTTCAGAACCACACCTCCTCCAGACCGCTACCTGGACCCTCCTCATCTGTGGCCTCCACCTCCTCTGCTCTCCCTCCAGTGTCTGATTCAGACGCAGGCTCATCCACTGCTAGGCCATCACTACCACCTCCTACAAGCTCCACTTCCTCTGCCTCATTTGTTCCCCCTCTCCCTCCCCCCTCTTCCTCCTCGTCCTCTACGTCAAACTCAACCTCTCAACCCACGCCCTCATCTTCCTCCATCCCACTCCCACCTCCTCCCCCGGTATCTTCCTCCTCTGCTGCTTCGACTTCAACCACTGCTCCCTCCTCTTCCAACTCTCATCGTCCTTCCTCCGCTTCAACCATTCCATCTAAGCAGTCCCCTGCCCCAAGTTCATGTGACCCCCTCCCTGCTGGAGCGTCCTCCCGTCGGTCCCAAGACCACGTGTCCCAGATGGCGTCTCAGAGCCTCCAGCAGCAGCGTGCCAGCAGGATGCTCCTGACGTCAGTGTCTCAGTCTTTGGAGGTGCTGGCTCAGTCTGTGCAGCTGCTGGTGGAGAGCCAGCAGGAGTTTGTGCAGGAGTCTCTGCTGCTGCAGCGGGAGACCGTGGACGTCCTGAGAGATTTCTCCAACACGGCGCTCACTATGCTGAGAGACAAAGCCAACAGCGGTCAAGTGCCACGCCATCATCAACATCCTGCTTCTCACTACTGAAACACATGGACGAAAACAGTTTTTGAAAGAGACAACGTAGGATGAGTACGGGTGCCTTACGCGGCCCCTGAAGTCCCAAAAGAGAGAACTTTTTTATCTTGTGGACAAATGTTGTCGATCTATATCACAAATGACATTATCTTTTGTGCTTCAGTTAGATTATAACTTGTTTGCTCGAGTTATTTATCTGGTGCAGCAGTTTATTATGTAGTGCACACAATTTAATGACGTGTTTGGAGCAAGTTATCGAACGCAAACAGATGGTCTTCATCTTGTGCATATCATTATCGTGTCCGGTGTATAAGACGACCGTTTAATCTCCGTTTTTTCATCTTAAAAGTGTGCTGCGTTTTACACAACAGTGCGACCACTAAACAAGTATAAAAATGCTGACACACCCGCTTTCATTTCTGCAGAGTGCAGCCGCCACAGTAACACACTGCAGGCCAGGTGCACTACCCTAGTCATTGTGTAGTGCACGCTGTGGTTAAAGAAAGCGGCACAGACCAGGCTGGCCCTGCTACTTTTTAACATCTTTTCTCCCTCCCTCGTGCATTTAAAGCAAACGGTGGCATATTGTTCCGTTAATAACACTTGTGGAGCGCTCTTTTGATTGATAGAGTCCCACAGTATATTCAAGTTAGAGAGTGACCAGTCGGGCAGAGAGGGGTCTGTGCCTCACAACTTTCACTGCAGGCTGAGAGCTTGTGTAGTGAGTAGGAGTGCAAACTCCACAAAGTGAAAACAGACAGAGCTGCACAGAAACTGCAGGTTGTAGACGTCAATGAACACGATAGAAATCTTCAGCAGAAAGACGGTTTGAAACTTTATTCTCTCTGGGAAATCCCCCCCAAAAACCATAATTATATTCTGGACTTTACCATAAATAACTTGTTCACAATGGTATGAATTATCCTTTGTGCTCCAGTTCTCATCGGCACACAACATACGCTTGTTGAAGTTATCTTGTGGGTGTTATCATCCTGTCTGAAACAAGTTATCTGATGTGCACTGTGATTATCTGGTTTTCACAAGTTTGATAATTATCCTGTGGGCAGAAGTTACGATCTTGAGGGGGAAAGTTTTGATCTTGTCCTCACGATGTGATTGTCTTGTGCTGAGATGATTGTGACCACGAGATATTTATATTGTGCGCTCTAAAATGTTTAATTTTGGGGACGCCACTGGCTGTTTTTCCTTTTCTGTTATGAGTTGAAATATTTGCTCAAAGGTGAACAATCACATGCAGTTCTCCTCCCTGATCTCACGGGATGTTTATTTATTGCCTTTTCTCCGTACATCAGAAACAATACCATCTGTTCTGTTCTTAGTTTTTGTAATAATCGATGGTACCTGAAAGCGCCGGACTAAAAGAGAGAGAGAGAGCAGCTGTGCTTTATATTCAGGTCGGACGTTTTTTGAAATGTTTGGGCGTTAAAAGTCACGTTTATGATTCTTACAGACTGAGAGCTGCAGGAGTTAAGTACCCGATGTTTGGTGTCTGGGACGTCTGTTCATGTTGCCATGGTATCCAAACAGGAATCGATATGGTTTGATATTTACTCGTATCGTACGGGAGTTTAAAAGTCTGGTATCGTGATGACCCTTCTTTTTATGGCTGTGTTTTGAGCTGCTGATGTCACGTCAGGTCGATGCAGACGGAGCAACGTGATTCTGTTGATTTGTGGAGATGAGAACACTAAACGAAGCAAGGACTGCATTTTATTCCTAGCTTTTACTGGTTAAGTGAACTGGGACTCCACTGGGACTCTGAGATGGAAATAAAACGAGTCAGCACAAAGAAGCCGACCCTGCATCTCTCCCGAGCCGCCACCGTGATGTTTTCAGTTCTGTTGGACTCAGACGGTCTCTTCCTGATGTTTGTACCTCACCCTGTGTGATGTATGATTCTTATTTGTTCTCAAGGGCAGTGGGGCAGAGGCGGTGAGAGCAGAGGAGCCCACGCTCTTATCGTAACCCTGATCTGTGTGTTACATCCTGTCGGAGGTGAACCACGTCTGCTTCTGTGAGTGGAGTAAAAATGTCTTCTTAGTTTGAACATGAACGAACAGGTTTGGAGGATGTTGCTGCTGAATCAAAAATAAAGTCAACTAATAACATTTATTGAGACCTAACGTTTCATTTGGTTCTTTTCTTTCCTATGCCAGAGGCATGTCTGACAGGAGCCTCTCTGTGTGGAGTTTGCATGTTCTCCCCGTGCATGCGTGGGTTCTCTCCGGCTTCCTCCCACAGTCCAAAGACATGCTGGTTAGGTTCACTGGTGACTCTAAATTGCTCGTAGGTGTGAATGTGAGTGCGGCTGGTTGTCAGCCCTGTGATTGACTGGCGACCTGTCCAGGGTGTAACCCCGCCTCTCGTCCAATGACAGCTGGCGTTGGCTCAAGTCCCCTGCCTCCCAGAACAGGAAAAAGCGGTATAGATAATGGATGGATAGGTACTAATGTTGGAGGCAGTATGCAGTACATACTACAATGAAATGGAAGTTTTACACACGTAGACTTGAATTAGATTTATTCCACTCTTCTTTCACATCCGTCTCCTTCACTCAAACAGCGAACTATCCATCAACAGATTCACCTTTTGACAGGTGACCATTCTGTAAAACAATGACTTCATACTAACAAAGTGACAACACAAATAAAAAACACAGGTATACATTGAAACACAAGTTCATGTTTGTACTTCTTGCACGTATCAAGCAAATGATGCTGTTTGTGTCATGGCATCCATACACCTGACCACGCCCATCTGATGTCCAGCCCCGCCCTCATTTACATCCCTTTCTCATTCCACCAGGGGATGTTGCTCCAAGACGCCAGTTAGTAATGCAACCACAAAATGGAAGTGTAAAAAAGGGGGATGTCCGATGACTGATATTGAACTTATTTTGTTCCTCGTCAGAGTGGGTCTACTGAGTCAACACTCCCATCAACCCAGGTGCGAAAACACCCTATTGCACGATGAAGGTCTTTGTGGTTGTGAGTCATATCTTCCTGTTGAACGTGATGGTGCTCATCCGCAAGTCGCTGCTCCTCTTCTCTGCGTTCGCCCTGTACGTTGGATCCTCTGTGGCGCTGTACACCCTCCTCAACCTCAGCTGGGCCCTGAAGGCTTTGCAGAAGATGAAATAGAGGAGCGGGTCCAGGCAGACGTTGAGAACGGACACCATGACGGTCAGCTCCTTCAGGTAGAAGAAGGCCTGCCTCCATGAGCACCACCCCTTCAGGAAGGCGTACGGCAGGCGGACCAGGTGGTACGGGACGAAGCAGACGCAGAAGACGCTAACCAGCACCGACATGTTTCTGCGGGACTTGGCGAGCTTCTTGAAGCCGGAGGACGCTTGCTGTCTCTGCTGTGCTTCTGACAGCCTGCGGGAGATGCCGTGGTAGAAGAAGATGAGGGAGATGAGGACGATGATGAAGATGACTGCAGACCAGGTGTGGATGACTTTGTAGAAGAGGCTGAGTTGTTGACTGTGCAGAGCGTCACAGCTCAGGGTATTTGGGACAGACTGCATTTGTTCCTCGGTGAGGAGCGATATGGTTACGTAGGTGGTCATCGTGGCCAAGAAGACAACCCAGGTTACCGTGGAGGTGATGTGGGCGGCTCGCACCGTCTGCAGGGTGTGTGTCCCTAAAGGATGGACGATCTTCAGATACCTGCAGAGAGGGAAGAGGCACGCGTCAGGAGATTACTCAGAACAAACACGGTGACCAGAGGATGTTGCACCTCCCCCTGCTGTCCATTAGGTGCCACTACACTTGAGTTTTTTCAAACCTTCCTTCCATCTTTTCTCCACATTTTCGTACTACCATAAAAGTTAAAACCAAACAGAAGCCACAAGATCTAACCTACCGAGCGTACCATACTGAAGCCAAACGATATGTTGAAAGACAAAACACCAACTGAGAAAGCACAAGGATACATATTTATATTCATCTCTATCAGCTTTCCCAGACAGATATGTGGATGGATGGAGGATGATGGAGGATCTAATAATTCATAACTACTTAATAGGAATGTTTCCTGTTAATGAATAAGATGTTATTGTTGTGTTTGACACATTATCTGGTTAAACTCGTGAACAAGAATAAAAATGGACACAGCCTTGTTCTGTAAAAAAATGTGTTTTTATCTTTTGCATTTAAAAAAACAGGAAAGACGAGTTTACAAATGTGAAGTGTTGATGTTTGTGTTGTTAGCAACAGAGTCACGTATGGATGCTGCCGTTGTGCAACATGTCCTCTTTAAAGTTTAAGAGACCACAGCTCTGACACAAGACAACACGATGTGAAATACAGCAACACAAAAACAGTGAAATAAAAAGGACTGTCAGATATCTGCTGCATCAGCATTCGCTGCATGGGTTAGGGTTAGGGTTGCAGCTACTCGATACTGCAGCAAACCACATCTTTGTGCTTTTTTAGCTTACCAGACTAAATAATCTCACAGCCTTATCTAGGCATGCAAATTTGCAGCAGCTGAAGCCAAATATTTATAGTCTGTTGAACAATGTAGAGTTCAGTTTCTCAGTAAACTTTGTATTCAGATTCTGATCTTGTTTCAGTTTGTCCTCGTGGTCAGCGAACAGAACTGATAGTCTGAGGTTTTTAGATGAATGAAAGCCTCTTTGTTCCCGAAATGTTTGTGGAGAGCCATCACAACACTGCAGGCTGTACGTTTAAAGGCAGGGTTGGTAATTCGTAGAAATGTGTAGAAACTACGTCGTCTCATGTCTCATTCAGCGGTAAGTAAACTCACAGTATAAACTCCGTCATCAGTGACGTGCTTTGAGTGTGGGCTAGAGCACGCAAGAGGTAGAGAGCGAGCAGGGAGACAGGGAGATGTATTCAGCTTCTGTTGCTCTCCATGGACAGCTTTGCTTAAATGTGATTGGTCAATTCAACTTTGACTATAAACACAAACTGGAATGCTTTCGATACTGTCCTCTTGCCGTCATTGAAATGAAGTCAGCCTGTTTTTTTAGATAAAAAAAACAGCTGCTTTGCATGAGATAAATGCACCGTCTGGTCCTACCTGTTTGCTGCGATGTAACCCATGAACAGGATGCTGGCGTACATGTTCAGGTAAAAGGCAGAGGCACCAAAGCTGCAGTAGACCCTGAACATGGTGACTGAGCGGCTGGCAAAGTGGCTGATTCTGATGGGGAGGCAGAGGCTGAGCAGGAAGTCTGCAGCTGCCAGGTTCTTCAGGTAGATGGTCACGCTGCTAGACGCCTGCTGCTGAGCGCTGCAGAAGTAAACCTTCAGGGTGAATCCGTTGAGCAGTAAACCCACCTAAGGAGGTAAAGGATCGGATTGATGTAACAAGAAATCAGAGTGCTTTCGTAGGACATAGAAAGAGGAAATCTGAGACTCACCAGAAACACCAGACCATAAACCAGAATAAAGAAGAGGCCGGCTGATGTTTCGACCTGATCGCAGAGCGACGAGCCGTTGATGTTCGTGTGGTTGGACACTCCAGTTCCTTCCATGCTCCACGTGTTTCTGAATAATCCAGGAGAGCTGAAGGAGCATCTGAAAATGGTTCAAACACCATGAGAGTGGATAAAAGAAGCGGTAAGAGCTTAGAGGAAGTGACATATCACCACAGCAGCACCAGGAATATTCTGGTCTACAGAACCGACACGCGGGTGAACTAAAATACACAAAGCAGTGCAGTGCATTATGGGTAGGATTGTCGGCCTCTGCTTGTTTTTTAACAAGAACTGTCTTGATGAGCGCCTCCATGAACTCATTATTTTCGAGCTGCAGTTGCGCCTCATTTTCAAACAGTGATAAATGCAAACTTTACAAAAACCACTGAGCAGAGCCGAAATCAATCAGTGTCATCGCCTGTCCATTTACAAATGGTACATTGTTAGTCTTTGTTTACTTCAGGGATGATTACCAAAAGAAATTCCGACCAACTAGAGAGCATTTTCCTCGAGCATCACACACGATGGTCCGATGGTAAATGTCCCCGTGTGAACACAGACCACACTGGAGGTAATTATAATAATCATGATAACAAATCAGATTTATATATCACTTTTCTAAATACTCAAAGACGCTTTGACAGGAAACAACAAAAACAAAATAGAACTATACAACAGAGAAGTAATGTAAAGGGAGGAACAAACAATGGTACCAACTGGGCCACGATTCAGAGCAGACCAACAACATGCGACCCTAGCTTCTCCACAAAGGTCACTTCTGGCTGGCTAGAAGATAATGCTCAAAAGTAGCAAACAGAAGGTGACATAACAATGACTTTCTCTGCATCTTCTTAAAATCCCTTCACAAATGAATCGTTTTTAAATGTTTTAAAGGTTTTTTATGGGAAATTTGAAAGATTAATAAAGCAGAAATCAAATATATTCTAAAACAGAGGGAAGTCAAACTCCCTCTGAGGTTTGTTGTTTTCGGCTCTGTGTATATGCGCGACACGTCGGGACAGAGCTTCCTTCAGCGTGTTTATGTTTTTTCCCTCAGAGTCACAAACATGTTTCTTTCAAAACAGTTTAAGTGATCCCCTCCTAGTCTAATCGTTAGCCCTGTAACCATGTGGGGGAATAATGACGGCCTGCTTGTCAACAGGCAAGGCAGGGAACTGCTTGGGGCCCCAGAGGGCTCACACTTAAACCAAAGCAGTGCATTTTCTGCAATGACAGTAGGAAACCTCCCTAAAGGGGGCACCATCTGACAGCACTCGCTCTCTTTCCCTGCTAAACATGGCATGCATTATTGCTGTGAAAGTTTGTCAATGAAAGTCAACAAATAAAAATGAAGAGGACTGATGTTTCTACAGGAGAGAAAAAGGAAGAGGAGTAATCGTGAGCACACTGGCAGACATGATAGTGATGAATAATGGTTGGAGCCCCCCCCATTGATTCTTGCCTAGGGTCCCACTGGACATTTACTGGACCTCTACTCTGAAAGTCACATATTCAACCTTTAAGCATATACCTGTATACACTGTTTCATGCAGTGAACTGTTGTCTTCACAGCTTTCAGTTGTATGAAACCAGCGATGAGTCCGTGGTCAGCAGTCATTTGATATCAAAGTTTAGAGAGTAAAGTGTTGAGTGTTTTTCTTCTGAATGCAGAATACAAAAAAACTTGATAAAAACTGAATAAAAGCAGCCTTACATTAATGCTGTGAAAAGGCCGTACAACAATTAAAAATAATAATAACGATGTCTTACATTCAAGAAAGGCTCATTTACATTCTGTATCTGACACAGTATTTCTATCATTAAGGTTCAATGAATGTTTATTGTTCTGTAAAAGTGCAGAAAACATATTTATCTGCAGTGCTCACCTGTCGGCGTCGCAGCTGGTGTGTCTGTGTCTGTGACCCACTTCCTTTTTCAGTGTTCACATCAGGAAGGACTGATGAGAAGAGGGAGGAAGAAGAGCTGCACACAAAAACTATTGAGGTTATGACTGTGCTCATTATTTACACGTCAACAGGACACACACACACACACACACACACACGGATGCTTTAAAGGTCACATATTACACAGAATACACTTCCCCATGTTTATCTAACTCTAATATGTGTCTCTAGTCTGTCTACAAACCCCCCAATGATGAGAAAAGTCCATCCTCTCCGTCTTTTGCCTGCTCCACTTTTCAGAAAATGTGTGCTCAAACAGGCCGTTTGGAGATTTTCCCTTCATGACATCACAAAGGGCAGTAACCCCTCCCCCAGGTGGGTGACACTCCCACAGCTAGGTGTTTGTTCTGCCCTCTGAGTCTGCCTTCTCACCGTAAACAATAGGGCATGGAGCGAGAAAGCCCGAGCCACCCAAGCCCTTCCAGAGAGGGGCGTGGTCAGACACAGCTCATTTACATTTAAAGCTACAGACACAGAAACAGCCTGTTCTGAGCAGGGCTGAAATAGAGGGGTTTATAGGCATGATCAAATACAGGATCAGAGTGGATTTAGAACAAGACACTTCACACACATGTTTTGAGGAGCTCTGAGACTTATTTACACTGAAGAGGAGGAGAACATGTGACCTTTAAAGCCTGTTCAAGAGGGGACCCCAGAAATGTTCCCACCAGGTGTTAAGTAGTTTTTTTCTGTTTCATTTCTTGTTGTTTTTAATTATTGTCATTTTCTGTTTTATTTTGTTACCTACCCTTGTCTCTGTCTTTCTGCTCCTTTGGATTTTCTTTGATCGTGTTTATTCACCTGCCTGTGCATCGAACCGGACTGAATGAACCTGTCACGAATGCGGCTGAACCTGAACATGTAAGGTGTCAAAAATAACTTTATTTAAAAACTTGCAGAGGTTGGCTGGCAGGCTTTGTTGGCAGTGAGGCAGAATGGGCAGAAGAAGAAGACTATAAAAGACGTGTAAGAAGTAGTGGCAGGAAGGCAACAAAACAAAGTCTTAAAGGTAGTTAACAGGGCTGAACTGGAGCTGGACTTGTGACTTAACAAACCATGAATGGCACAGTGTCTTGGTGCAGGGTTCTTGAAGGTGAAGTTGATAGGTAGGCAGACGTTTTGATTGCAGATGCAATGCAGGTGAGTGGGACAGAGTGCAAGGAAGTAGGGGAAAACAAAACACACCAAGCACTCAGCACTCACAATAATACTCAGAGATTAAATAAAAACACACACACCGCGTGCAGACTGAAGTCATGGAGCAGGTACTGTGACAGAACCTGCCTTTTGTACTCTACCCTGTGGAGTCTTGATTTTGACTCATTTGCAGTGTGTCTTTGTATCACACTGCAATACGCATTTTAAACAAGGCTAGATAAACACTACTTTTTATCGTTCTTTGCACATGTGCTTTACCTATTTATGGAACGTATAATTATATGATTTAATGATTTAATGTGAGTCTAATGGGTGTGAATGTTTTTATGATGTTTGAGCCTCTAACCAAAGGTCACTGTCTGTCACAAGTTTTTTGAATCTTGAAGAGCGGACATCAAAAATGTTCCTTCTTTGTCGGCCCCCGTTTGTGAATATACAATGAAACCGAAGTCCCCAGTTTGATGGTTACATAAGTATACACATACACACAGATGATGTAAAGAGTGTCAAAGAGAGGCTCTCAGTAATAGCCTCTCAGTTAGAGATGCAATGTTAGATAGGTACATAAGTACACTCACAAACACATAAACACATATTCAGATAGTTATGACAAACAGGCAAGGTCACCAGTCGAAACAGCTTGCTGACATCTGTAACATACATTACATTAATAATAGCTTCTATCAGATTTCTAAGTCCCCAACAGTCATCCAATAGTAATAAGTAAGTCTTGAGATAACACTTATTATGAATTGGCGCTATACAAATAAAGATTGATGCATTGTGACAATATTAAAGGAGCAATCTGTAACTCTGACACCTAGTGTTTAAAATGGGTACTGCAGTCCAAATTCAAAACATTGTAGAGAGCTGTCTCCCCTCCCCCCCTCCTCTCTAGAGTGGATGCTCACGCAGGTCACCATGTGGTGGACACTGAAGCTTCAGTGTTTAGCCAGCTCTGCATCGGTCTGTAAACCTTTCTGCGTTCTAACCTCTCTCCATTTTTCAAAAGCATCTCCAATATTGATCCTAGTTTGAGCACGTTTCTGCTCGTGGAGCTTATTAGAAACATGCAGAGGCTTTTTAGGTCGGGTACAATCACTTCTATCTGAACCAGTTCTCTTGCCCGCTTCCATCGCTGCAACACCTGTTGGTTTGACCTGATAACTGCTCTCATATCTGGCAAACCGAGGGGCGTCCAAAACGGCCGTGTGGGGGTGCCTTCAAACCGCCTACCTTCTCTGGTCCAAACAAATCCAGACCATTCAGGACCAGAATCTAAAGTTAGAAGGAGGACATACTGGCTGCTGCATTGTTGTCAGAGAAGCCAGCACTTCAACATAGCATGTTTCCTTAATGTCTGATCATATAGTAAGGTCACACAAAAGGCTGTTCATGTTAACGAAAAGAAGAGAGATGTCAGATACTAAATTGAGTTACAGGAACAGCTTTTTAATTTGCATGTTATTGAGGAAGTTTACCTGTAGGGGTTCCACCCTCACTGGTACAGTAACATGAGGAGTTACAGTAAGTCATAATCATGTTAATTCGCTCAACTGGTCCGATGATATAACGAAACCCTCTGCTCTTTTGTCTTCTTCAATCTTTTTTGCACAGATGACTAACTTCAGTGTGTTTATACATTCATGACATTACATCGCCCTCTGGTGGTCACAGTGTGTTGTTATATTGCAATCTTTCAAAATCTTTTACAGGAAGCGTCAGTGTTTGTTGTGCCTACCTATAAATTAGGTACAGTTGTTTACTCATGTGTTTACACTGTTCTCTACTGGTCATAACAAATAACTTTATGTCTTTAAAGCCTAATATGACCTCCAAGGGCATTCAAATACTTCTGTGACTTCAAGTCAATTCACTGCAACATTTTGTTTTACTGACAATTTTTTCAAAAGCAATAGAGGACATTTATTATTCTAACTTTCACCATGAATTATGTCCGTCTGGGACACTTTGACGAGGTTAAGTATGAACATCATAACATTAATATGGATCAGCAGAATATAGATCTCCTTTAAAAGCACACCAAACACTGTGTACATTTGAAGTGTTTTACAGATGATATATCGTTATACCTTTCAGTAAATTAAACTAAAAGCATGTCTTTAAGACAGAAGGACCTGAATGAACTGTAATTTTTCCGCTACTTAATTGTTGAGTTTATAACAACAATGTACTTGAGTTTTATACTTGCTGCTCCTTCTTGTAGCCGGCTCTCTCTGTGTTGGATCCTTTACGTCCCCGAACACTTCTCCTCAGCTGGGCCCTGTAGGATTTACAGAAGATGAAATAGATGAGCGGATCCAGGCAGACATTGAATATGGACACCATGACGGTCAGCTCCTTCAAGTAGAAGAAGGCCTGCCTCCATGAGCACCACCCCCTCAGGAAAGTGTACAGCAGGCGAACCAGGTGGTACGGGACGAAGCAGACGCAGAAGACGCTAACCAGCACCAACATGTTTCTGCGGGACTTGGCGAGCTTCTTGGAGCCGGAGGACGCCGGCTGCCTCTTCTGTGCTGCTGACAGCCTGCGGGAGGTGCCGTAGTAGAAGAAGAGGAGGGAGACGAACACGATGATGAAGATGGCAACAGACCAGGTGTGGATGACTTTGTAGAAGAGGCTGAACTTTTTACTGAGCAGAACATCACAGCTCAATGTATTTGGGAGAGACTGTGAATTCTCAGCGAGGAGCGACAAGGTGGAATATGTGGTTGTCATGGCCAAGAGGACAACCCAGGTTACCGTGGAGATGATGTGGGCGGCTCGCACCGTCTGCAGAATGTGATTCCCTAAAGGATGGACGATCTTTAGATACCTGCAGAGAGGAGAGGCAGGTGTCAGACACAACGATTGATGCATCAGCTCCAATTACAAATCTCTATCGTTCGGCCAGGCCTCACCAATTACAAACACTCATTATAGTGACCAAAGCAAGTCCCTTTCCCAATTTGATCTATTTCAATGCAAAATTTAAACTTTGATTCAAATCTATGTTTAACCCAAGGAGCCCAGCACTTAATGTACCATTTAGATTGGGACACTTTGATAATGTGTTCAACTTTATTTCTATTTAAACGATTTGTAATGGGTTACGAGAAACGTTCAGTTGATTCCACATGGCTCTGGTCCTTTACATTTTAAGATGATTTTACTGTAAACTTTTGCAGAAGAATTGAAGGGACGTTCTCAAAAGAGGAACTGCCAACAGATAATGCAACAGCAGCTGAAATAACACCAAACTGTGCAGCACTTGCAGTCATACAGGTCAGCAAACTGTGGCTCTGCTCATTTTTGCAGACTCAGAAATTGCAACAAAAACAAAAAATCCTGTGGATAAACAAAAGCAGCGGCCATTGTTACAGATGTGCTTACACCTGCCTCTGTGGAGATATGCACAGCCTGCAAAGTGTGAGCGACCAGATCAACCTGTGGTAAAGCATTGTTGTGTCAGGCTGAACCATAAAACAGAGAACCTAAAATGTTTGACCCCAAAACACAGAAAGTAAATCCAAAGTCTGTTCAATCACAAAAAGGTCGGTTCACAGAAATCCAAAAAGCACGTTAAGAGGTATCCAAAACGTTAGGTAGGCCAGAATAAGGCTAATGAGAATGAACACGAAGGAAATCGCTGTCACAAGGGAACAAGACGAACTGGCACAGAAGGAGGGGAACACTTAGGCTGCTTTTCAAACCCTCCTACTTCTCAACTCAACTCAACTCAAACTTTATTTATAGAGCACATTTTAAACGACCAACGGTCGACCAAAGTGCTGTACAGTTCAGTAGACAGTACAATACAATACAATAAGAAAAATACACATAAAATACAGTAGACGGGTGTCTTGCTAATTAAAAGCCAGGGAGAACAGGTGGGTCTTCAACAGGGACTTAAAAACCTCCAGGGTCTGGGCTGATCTAATATGCCAGGGCAAGCTATTCCAGAGCCTAGGGGCAGCCGCCGCAAAGGCTCGGTCACCTCTGGTTTTAAGTCTGGTCCTGGGGACTTCCAGCAGCAGTTGATTTGCTGACCTCAGCGCTCTGGCTGGAGTGTGACAGTGTAAAAGTTCAGATAAATACAGCGGTGCCAGTCCATTTAAAGCTTTAAAAACAAATAACAAAAGCTTAAAGTCAATCCTGAAGCGGACAGGGAGCCAGTGTAGCGAGGCCAAAACTGGTGTAATGTGGTCGCACTTCATACTACTATCGAACGTACTATGTACTGCAGACTCCATACTACGTTCGGGAAAACAGAAGTTTGTAGTATGACAGCCAGTCGGTGGTTAATATGCAGTAGAGTACGGCTTGGGTCCAAAAATTCCAGCCCAAACCAACCCGAGCCCGAGCACGTTCTGCCCGACCCGGACCGACCCTTCTCAACAACTGTAAATATGGGCCGGAGCCCGATTAGAACCCGGCATTCTTCTTTTTTTATAAATTGGCTTTCAAAATGAAAGTTTTACGTTTTCTGATTGGCAGAAACTGGGCTGTGCTCTGGGCTTTGTTTCTGTGAACCAAGGCTGAACTCAGACATCAACACTTTCTCAGCGTCTGAGAAAAGTTTATCGTAGTTAAACTCCAGGCTGCTTGTTATACTCGATACTGCAGCACATTTGACTCTATTAACAAACCACATCCTTGTGCTTTTTAGACAACACAACCACAAGAATCTCACATCCTTATTCTGAAATAAAATATCTGCAGCTGCTAAAACTATGTATTAATAGTCTTTATTCTGTGTAAATTTCTGTTTCACAGCATGCCCAATGTGCAGTCTGATCTTGTCTGGCTGTGTCATGGTGGTCAGACAGCAGAACTGAGAGTAACAGATCACAATCATTTGGTTTAAGCGCCTTCATAAGTTCTGATCTTTTCTTCAGAGACGTTATGACAACTGCAAGTTTCCAGTTTAAACTAATTTATCATGTGAGATCTTGATTCAAAATCTCTTCGCACTCATCGCTGATGCAAGGAAGTAAAAACCTCAGGAGCGAATAATCAATCAATCAATCTTTATTTGTTTAGCACCAATTCATAACAAATGTTATCTCGAGACACTTTACAAAAAGAACATGCAGACTCCACACAGAAAGACCCGGTCCAACGGAGGATTTGAACCAGAAAACTTCTCGCTGTGATGCATCAGCACTAACCATGGCCTCGCTATACAGCCTCCACAGTAAACCATATTATATATTATTATTTCTGACTTAACTTGTGTCATTGTTTGGTTACCACAGAGACGTAAGGTTGTTCCTAACTAGTAGAGAGTGATGTCCAAACTTAAATCTTGAGTCAGAGTGACGTTAACTTGATGTGGCCAATCAGTGAGCAGCATTTTCTTCATGCAGTGTTTGTTCCAGTTTTTGTTTTGTCTCTGAACAAACAAACAGCTGCAAATAATTTCTCTCCACAGACGTTAATCCACAAACAGCTACAGCCTGTGTAAATAACAACAGATACATCTAGTGGTGACATCTTCAACTACAACATAATATATTTTAATAGTCCTCTGTGATTGGACGGATGAAGTGATCTGGGCTCATGGAATAATAAAGAAGAGAATAGAGTGTAAACTGCTAAATAAGAAATTACATTCA
The DNA here is from genome assembly GCA_020745685.1 of Tautogolabrus adspersus. NCBI lineage: Eukaryota > Metazoa > Chordata > Actinopteri > Labriformes > Labridae > Tautogolabrus > Tautogolabrus adspersus. Next base: position 30,280,338 of record CM036545.1, read on the forward strand.
GACTAGACTACAACTGAAGTTACACAGGGCTGCTGCAAACTGGTGCAGGTACTGGTCGATAACAAGCCACTTTAGGAACCAATCTGCTGTCGGCTTAACACATTTAGCTTATGGGCAGACCAACAAACGTTTTCAGCTCCAGGTTTGGCCTGCAGATATCCAGGACTAAGACTTAAGTTTACCTCAACCGTTCATAATTCACAGTCTGACTGCACAAGAACAAACATGGTGTTGATACACAACCTCTGTGACCAGTATTTTATCTGTCCACGTTTGCTCCTGTCAATTTTAGAGATTATTAGAAAGCTAATCCATAGTCAGACCACAGCTAATGGCTCCTGGATTGCATCTTTTAAATAAGCTAAGCTATAATAAGTCACTCCATCTTGTTGAGGTTCTACCTGGTCCTACCTGTTTGCTGCGATGTAACCCATGAACAGGATGCTGGCGTACATGTTCAGGTAAAAGATATTGGCACCAAAGTTGCAGTAGACCAGGCCTATTCAAATGGCGGCCCGCGGGCCAACTGCGGCCCGAGGATGACATCAGACTGGCCCGCTGATCAGTTGTAATTACAATACAAAAATAAATAGAAATCAGGGCCGATCACGTGGTTTTAGACTTGATCGGAATCGGACGACTCGATCAGGGATCGGATATAATCAGCGTTTCCCCTATCATGTGAGCATGTGATTTCTGTCTCGACATGGTCATGAATTTACAATTCTCCTCTGCTCTCTGTAACGTGCACGGCGGAGTTCTGCCCCGATGCACACACAGACACTTGCGCGCACACAGGTGAGCCCACTCTCACCAGTGGAGGCCTGTGTGTGTGTGTGTGGTTGTTTCTTCCCCCTGAGTACACACTCAATAATAATAAGTCCGTAAGAACTACCAGAAAATACAGTTGTTCGCTTAGCTTATTTAAGACTTTTTTGGGCATGTCTCTCTGCCGTTACTCAGGGGATGCGCTGTGAGCAGCATGCTGCATTCAGGGGAGCTCAGACAGTTGAGATGCATTCAGGTGCGCTCAGAAACGGGAGACGCAGGAACAAAAAATTATCTGGACAGACCGTTACAAGTTCAAATAATTGTTCAGTTGAATTTCCGACGTCAAGCTACCTCACAGAAGTGCTACGTTTATAAAAATGATAAAAAAAGGTGAGTAAAATAAAAAATAAGGGACATCCTGGATCTGTTTCTTTGATTTTCTTCATTTTTTCAATGTAGCCTATTATAGAAGTATCGGGACTCGGTATCAGCAGATACTCAAAATTAAATGAATCGGAATCTGATTGGGGCAAAAAAAAAAAAAAGATAGGGACATCCTTATGAATAACTAATAAACAGGCCCCCGGCCCCCGGGTCCTTAGCTTTCTGAAAATGTGGCCCCCTGAACGATATAATTGAATAGCCCTGCAGTAGACCCTGAACATGGTGACTGAGGGGGTGGCAAAGTGGCTGATTCTCATGGGGATGCAGAGGCTCATCAGGAAGTCTGCAGCTGCCAGGTTCTTCAGGTAGATGGTCACGCTGTTTGAGGCCTGCTGTTGAGCGCTGCAGAAGTAAACCTTCAGGGTGAATCCATTGAGGACTAAACCCACCTAAAGAGGAAAAGGATCGGATTGATGTACCTAAAAAATCTGTGTGCTTTCTGCTTTCAGAAGACAGAAACCTGAGTGACTCACCAGAAACACCAGACTGTAGACCAGCATGAAGAAAAGGTGTGCCGAGGTGTCGACTTGATTGCAGAGAGATGAGCTGTTGGTGTTCATCTGGTCAGATGCTGAGGACAGATTAAAGGATGGGGGAACTACGATTCTTTCAAGGTCCGTCATGTTTCTGGATGTGGGAGAGTTGAAACATCAGAAAAGGCTTCAAATGTCATCAGCCTGTAAACAGGAAGTGGATAAACTGGAAAGGAAAAGATTAGTAGCCTGCCCACTGACTGCAGATGGAAACTAACTAATCAGCAAAATCTGGTGCCGTGCATCTCCTCTCATTAAGTGAGATGAATGTATGTTTTACATGAGCCCTGACGAACTACACAATAAACTAAACTGCAGCAGAGTAAACATATACAGAACAGAAACACAGGAACTAAAATACACAACAGCTATCTTTCAGAGCCAATAAGAAACCTCCGACGGAGAGGAGCTTTTTACCTCACCATGATCATAGAAACATGTATTCAAATGTATTCTTTGGTTTATTTAAATAAACCTGAAAAGAATAACCTCATTTAAATATGTTGTAATCTTTGCAACTAAAGAAAACATGAAAAACTTGTATGTGTTAGCATCACTTGTAACATTCAGAGTAACCTCTAACACTGTTACTAACTTCTTCTGGTAATACTCATAATTATGCTGAAAATAATAATGATACACTAACGGAATGAAAAAATAATGTTTAAATCTAATGTTTCTAAACCGTGAGAAATACCACATAAACATCCTAACAGTGATCAAACACAGGCTCCTTTTCCTCTTCTATCCGACTTCAGAGGTGACATAATGGACATCATGGATGTTTCACTGATGTCTTACATAAGTGTTGTAGAATAGTAAAGAAGCGAGTTACCTGCAGCACTCACCTGTCCACGAGTCAGTTTGAGTGTCTGTGTGTGAATGTCTGATTAACTTCTTTTGTCAGCGTTCACGTCAGAAAGATCTGAAGAGATGCAGAGGAAGGAAGAAGGTCTGTTGACCACACACACACACACAACCACACACACACACACACACACACACACACACACAAACACACACAAATAAATGTGAAATGTTGTCATTGCTCGTAATCTAAAGCTTGTTTTTTTTTAGAGCACAATACAGGCAGGATGACATGTTTTTACTAAAGCACCTCTTCAAAGAAACATGAAACACATCCTTCGCACACACACACACACGCGCACATACGTACACACACATGCACAAACCACTCTTGGGGACCCCTGGTAGTCACACGGCTCCATAATATAACTGGCAATTAAAGTACAAGAATTTCATGCATCGGCCTACAATGGGAAAACGATTGAATCTGGTAGAATACAGTAAAAATGTCAAAAATAACTACTTTTCTTCAAAATGAAATGCTGACATTACAGAATGCATGGTTTTATACTGTAATGGCCGTGAGATTTAAAAACGTGGTTTACATGGAAATCAATGGGGCATTTTTGGCCACAAGGGGTACCAAAGGGAGTATCTGACGCTACACAAAAAATACTCATGCAATCAAATCAATTTTGTTGCTAAGCCCTTCCAGAGAGGGGCGTGGTCAGACACAGCTCATTTACATTTAAAGCTACAGACACAGAAACAGCCTGTTCTGAGCAGGGCTGAAATAGAGGGGTTTATAGACATGATCAAATACAGGATCAGAGTGGATTTACAACAAGACACTTCACACACATGTTTAGAGGAGCTCTGAGACTTATTTACACTGAAGAGGAGGAGGCGGAGGATATATGACCTTTAAAGCCTGTCCAAGAGGGGACCCCAGAAATGTTCCCACCAGGTGTTAAGTAGTTTTTTTTCTGTTTCATTTCTTGTTGTTTTTAATTATTGTCATTTTCTGTTTTATTTTGTTACCTACCCTTGTCTCTGTCTTTCTGCTCCTTTGGATTTTCTTTGATCGTGTTTATTCACCTGCCTGTGCATCGAACCGGACTGAATGAACCTGTCACGAATGCGGCTGAACCTGAACATGTAAGGTGTCAAAAATAACTTTATTTAAAAACTTGCAGAGGTTGGCTGGCAGGCTTTGTTGGCAGTGAGGCAGAATGGGCAGAAGAAGAAGACTATAAAAGAGGTGTAAGAAGTAGTGGCAGGAAGGCAACAAAACAAAGTCTTAAAGGTAGTTAACAGGGCTGAACTGGAGCTGGACTTGTGACTTAACAAACCATGAATGGCACAGTGTCTTGGTGCAGGGTTCTTGAAGGTGAAGTTGATAGGTAGGCAGACGTGTTGATTGCAGATGCAATGCAGGTGAGTGGGACAGAGTGCAAGGAAGTAGGGGAAAACAAAACACACCAAGCACTCAGCACTCACAATAATACTCAGAGATTAAATAAAAACACACACACCGCGTGCAGACTGAAGTCATGGAGCAGGTACTGTGACAGAACCTGCCTTTTGTACTCTACCCTGTGGAGTCTTGATTTTGACTCATTAGCAGTGTGTCTTTGTGTCACACTGCAATACGCATTTTACACAGCTACACAGGGCGTAC
>CM036545.1:30287073-30329573 GCA_020745685.1 Tautogolabrus adspersus
TAAATACGTGGGATTGGTTAAATATTGTCAGAAATTTGGGTCATGGTTTTTCATGAAGGAGTGTGTCCTGAGGGTAGACCGGTTGAGATCCAGTCAGTGGTCTTTAATGAAGTAGCAAGCAGGTGGAAGTGTTTCTTTAAGGTTTACAGATTTAACATGTGGAGGCTGATTCATTAACAGGGTTAGGTTTTATTAAAGAACATATTTACCACAAATAATCAGAATCAGAATCAGAATCAGCTTTATTGGCCAGGTATGTTTAACACACAAGGAATTTAACTTGGGTAGACTGTGCTCTCTTTGTACAAAGGTAAAACATTAAATATCAACAATAAGCTAAAAATAAACAGAATTAAAGACTAATATGTACAAGACTAAATAAGATAATAGTGCAGTGGTGAGTAGTGCAACAAGATGCTGAAGTGAACATGAGGTAGATATTTTTACAGTATTTACATTAAGAGGGTGTGTAGATGGTAATTTAAATAAAAATAAAGATACTATATATTTGCATATATGTACATTCACAGTGACAGTTATGTTCCAGGGTTATTTCACAGCAGCAGGTCTGACACTCTCTGACTGCTTAACGTTCATCAGAGTGACAGCCTGGGGGAAGAAACTGTTCTTATGACGGGTTGTTTTGGCGTACAGTGATCTGTAACGCCTGCCGGAGGGAAGGAGTTTGAAAAGTTTGTGTCCGGGGTGTGAGGGGTCTGCAGTGATGCTATCTGCCCGTTTCCTGGCCCTGGACCGGTATAAGTCCTGGATGGGGGGAAGGGTTGACACCGATGATCTTTTCTGCAGTCCTGATTGTCCGTTGCAGTCTGTGTCTGTCCAGTTTGGTTGCAGATCCAAACCAGACAGTGATGGAGGTGCAGAGAACAGACTGGATGATGGAGGTGTAAAACATGATCAGCAGCTCCTGGGGCAGGTTGAACTTCCTGAGCTGACGCAGGAAGTACATCCTCTGCTGGGCCTTTTTCCTTAGAGTGTCTATGTGGGAGGTCCACTTCAGGTCCCGGGAGATTGTGGATCCCAGGAACCTGAAAGAGTCCACAGTAGACACTGTGCTGTTCAGAATGGTGAGGGGGGGGAGTGAAGGGGGGGGCTTCTCCTGAAGTCTACTGTCATCTCCACAGTCTTGAGCGGGTTCAGCTCCAGGTGGTTCTGACTGCACCAGAGAGCCAGCTGTTCCACCTCCCGTCTGTAGGCAGACTCATCACCGTCCTGGATGAGACCGATGATGGTGGTGTCGTCTGCGAACTTCAGGAGTTTCACAGAAGGGTCCCCTGAGGTGCAGTCGTTGGTGTAGAGGGAGAAGAGCAGTGGGGAGAGAACACACCCCTGGGGGGCGCCAGTGCTGATTGTCCAGGTGCCTGACGTGATGCTCCCCAGCCTCACCTCCTGCCTTCTGTCAGTCAGGAAGTTGGTGATCCACTGACAGGTGGAGGCAGGCACAGTGAGCTGGGTGAGTTTACGGTGCAGGATATCTGGGATGATGGTGTTGAATGCCGAGGCTGAAGTCCACAAACAGGATCCTAGCGTAGGTCCCTGGGGAGTCGAGGTGATGCAGGATGTAGTTCAGACCCATGTTGACTGCATCCTCCACCGACCTGTTTGCCCGATAGGCAAACTGCAGGGGGTCCAGCAGGGGGCCTGTGATGTCCTTCAGGTGGCTCAACACCAGTCTCTCAAAGGACTTCATGACCACAGACGTCAGGGCGACAGGCCTGTAGTCATTGAGTCCTGTGATGGCAGGTTTCTTTGGGACTGGGATGATGGTGGAGCTTTTGAAGCAGGAGGGCACTTCACACAGCTCCAGTGATGAGTTGAAGATCTGCGTGAAGATGGGGGCCAGCTGCTCAGCACAGACTCTCAGGCAGGAGGGGGACACACAAAACTCCAGCGCCCAAAGTGAAGCTGTGTACTTTAAAGATTTATAAAAAGTTAAAGAAACAAACAAACTCTGGTCTGATACATTAAACACTCACCACCCACCCATCAGATCAGAAATGTTCACCTATTACATAACTGCTTATCATGTGTTTACACTGCCCTCTGGTGGTGAGACACATTACTTACGACTCTGCTGTTCAGTGACACACTGTGACCACTAGAGGGCACTGCGGTCATTTATTCCTTTCATCCCAAGACTTATTGGTGAGACATTTTCAGAAACACTTTTGACAATGAAAACCTACAACATATAAAAGAGTAGAGTAGAATAAGAAAGGCCAGAACATTAAACATTAGATATACAAATGTAATAATTCATTTGTGTTTTTTATAAACATGATCACTAGTTATCATTTAAGACTTGTTTTCACGTCCTTCCAAGGGCGTGTCCAGATGGGTGAGCAGGAGTGGCATTGGCCCCCCTAGAAATCTGATTGGCCCCCCCATGTGCCTCCCCAAAAGTCCTAAATGGTGATTGGCCATTTTGCGCTAGGTCAGGAGCAGGACTTGTGTTAAAACCAACTCTTAGGTTTGATCCACTGTCTGTCTTGCCATGAACTACTCATCAATGTGTGGGGACCAACATATTGCCAGTTAGTGTATTTTTGTAAATGAGTCTGGGCAGGAGTTTGCATGCACATTTTTAAGTTCTTTAAATTGTGACTTTAACATAAATCTTCTTTTCGTGTCATTAAGAAGTAGAAATGATTGGTGAGGTCAGAAAGGTAGATATTTTATATTTATTTGTGTCTTTGGCGGCAGGAGCTCAGTCTGTAGAGACTTGGGTTGGGAACCGGAGGGTCGCCGGTTCAAGTCCCGGTGCGGACCAAAATACGGAAGTTTGGTCTGGTAGCTGGAGAGGTGCCAGGGCACTTCCCGAGCACTGCTGAGGTGCCCTTGAGGAAGGAACCGAACCCCAAAAAACGGCTCTGGTGCGCTCCCTGCGTAGCAGTGTGTAGCAGCCCCACTCTGACATCTACAGGTCCTGTTTGTGCATGTGTGTGATTCAGGCCTGTGTGTGTGAGACGCATGTCCCTAAAAATAACAGAGTGTAAACTCAAATTTCCCTCAGGGATTAATAAAGTATTTCAAAATCAAAAAATCTAAATGAAGGGTCTGAACTTCTGGTGTCTGGATTCAGTACTTTTTTCCATATTTATTTGTGTGCACATCAAACTTAGGCCACCCCAGTCAAAAAAGTCTGGACATGCCCCTGCTTCCCTCCGGTGGTTGTAGTATGTTACTGCACGTGCAACGTGCACCACTAGAGGGCAGTGAGGAGCCAACAATACAGACATGCTGCCTCCTTCTATGAAAAAACATACAGAACAAACTGATTTTCACCTCATTTACACATATTATACAGGTTACTCTTGTGTCTTTGTCACCTGCGTGATGTGGGGTTAATTATTAAGGACCTGAAGGTTGAACAGCGCAGTGAGAAGGATGACTCATGACCCAATCAGCTGATTTTACTTAGAGAGACTGGCAGTATCGTGATAACAACAGCAGAGTCTGGTCTGGATGGTTTGATGCCAAGTCATCAGAGTTCAGTTTCACTTCCATGTGAGAGCTTCCTTTGCCTTTTTCTCCCTTTACTTACCTTAACATCTTTTGTTTCCTTAACAAGTAAAAACAAAACTGAAACGAAGCCAATCCTACATTTTATAAAGAAAGTTATAAAAGAGAGGAAAATCAGGATTTGTATGTATTTTGAGGTCTAAATGACTTAAAGATAAAAAGGAGTTGGACTTGCAGAACGAGTCTTAGTGGTTGCAAAGTCAACATGCCGACAGAAAATGTTTAATTTTGTCCCTGAGCAGCTCAGGTTGTTATTCTTAGTGTCTGACAACATTATGAAACACTGAAATGAACACTACAGAGGGTTTGGAAAAAGAAGAAGATGATTTCTTTTAACCACAAACAGCTGTTACATCATCTTCTCCATTGATAAAAACAACAAGCCAACAGAAAATGAAGTTGCTCGTGTGTTACAACCTTTGATCACAAGCTCCGAAAGATTTCATTTTCATTGCAGCCACTGAAACAATCTCAAAACCTTCCTTTACCTTAAGTCATTAAGGGCCCAACATTTGTCAGTTGAAAACAATCAAGAAATTACCCTTAAATTAATAACATTATTTATTTACAATGTTCACAGTAAGGACACGACCACAGAAGAACGAGAAATGGTGTAAATGCAAAAAACTATTTACCAAAATTCACATCTGAGTCTGTAAGTAGACGCAAAAAAGACGCACAGAGGCGGTTCAATCAGGGCAAACTGTTATAATTGATTTCCTCTTTAAACTTTACGTATGGTTTTACAGTGTAGATACAGTCTAGTTATTAAAATGTATTTTGTCCTCCTGTGTTTCCTCTCCTTCTTCTCTCCTCTCCATGTCTCCTGACCTTGTTTCCTCTCCTAAATAAATCCGACTCAGACTCTGGCTCTGGGCGGCGGTCTGGGATCTCCTCTCTCTACCTGACAGTTTCCTCATCAGAGACTCTCTGAAGGTTTGGCACATCAGGACGTAGATGATGGGGTCCAGGCAGACGTTGAGCGCCGACAGGAAGAGCATCCCCTCCTTCAGCTGGAACAACAGGAAACGAGAGTGATAACTGAAGCCAGACTCAGGCATCTGGCTCAGAGTGTACGGCACGCGGCAGACGTGGTACGGCACGAAGCAGACAAAGAACACCAGCAGGAGGCTGAAGATGCTGCGGTGCACCTTGTGGCAGACTTTGCTGTTGTTGTTGTTGCAGCGCACACGGCGGTACGACCGGTAGACCTGGCAGGCGATGGAGGTGTAGCAGAAGGCAAGGACCAGCAGGGTCACCCAGAACAAGCTTATGCAGAAGAGAGTTGACATCTGGTGCCACTGAAGACCCAGTGGCGTCTTTAGTTTCATGCACTGCCTCGAGTTTGTCTCGTTGGCAGGCTGGCTGGTCAGCAAGACATTGGGCAGGACGCTGAGGAGGAGGAGGCTCCAGGTGAGGAGCGCCAGCACACGAGCAAATCCGACACTCTGCAGGAGGTGTGGCAATGATACCCGGGCAAACCTGGATCTACAGGAGGGAGAGGTGGTGGAGGAGGAGTGTCGAAACATCTTGATGTAGCGCTCGAGGCTGATGAAGCCCATGAAAAGGATCCCCACATACATGGAGGAGTAAAACAACACAGAGGTGTAGCGGCAGATGACCACATGGAGGCGCCAGCCACCCAAACCCAGCTGAGCCGCCATCCTGAAGGGGAAGGTGGAGAGCATAAGTAGGTCGGCCACCACCATGTTCTTAAGGTAGACCACCAGGCCCGAGTCAGTGGGCACTCTGACGAAGATAAAGGCGGCCATGCCATTCATGAAAAACCCAACGATCCAGATCACAAAGTAGAGAGGCGGGAGGACATGGTTGGTGAAGACGCTGCTCAAGTCTGATTGGTTGGTGGAGTTGAGGCGATCCATCCCTGGAAAGACACAAACAACAAAAGAGCAATTAATTATATTGAAGAACAAACATCCTTAATGTTGTAATGCTAGTGGAAGTTATGATATTCAAGTTTCTCTCCCCCAAATGAAGGTCTAGAACAGCAACATTCAGTGATTTACTATTCTATGAGTAAATGCTGTCAGCTGGGGCCTCCAGTTAGGACAGATTCCTACTGCTGTTACAAACTTTGCGTATTTTGAATCACTGCTGACGTTTAAAGTTTGTCAGCCCTCAGGGGTCCCAAGCAGTTGCCTGCCTTGCATACTGACAAGCAGCGCAAGCAGCACAGAGAAACCATTTTTAGACTGAAGTATGTTCAGCTCTGCTATAGTAGGTGGCAATATGCCCCCTACTTGACCTTTTACGTCCAGACAAAACAATGAACAATCGCCATTTAATGTTTTCCTTCCATCTGTGTACTTCTATATGTTGCACCTGACACAACATAAACTGTGTCCTCGACTAGCCGGCACGCTCAAGCACACGCCATGTTGATTCATTTACTCCAGTTCTAGTTATGCTGTTTGACTTCCTGATAAAAGCCCTTTGTGAAACCTGTGGAGGATGCTAGGCCACTTTGGGGGTGTATACATGCAAGGGTTAATTGAACCCAAACAGTATTATCACGGTGTGTTAGTCCGACTTTGAGATATTAGACTTAGTACGAATTCAGTCTGACTAACATGTTTACATGCATTTTTAAAGACCAGTCGGAACTGCTTGTAATAAGTTTAAAATATCTGCCAATGCAGCAAAGACATCTACTCTGAAAAGAAAAAATTGGTGACATTATACACATAAATAAATCATAAATCCAGTCTCTCCTGTGTAAATGTCTCTCTGAGTCATGACTGTCTACAATGAGTGAGAAGCTCGAGTCCCGCTGGCTGTGTTGTTGTCAGAGCCGTGTTTACATGGACGGGACGGCCGGCTCCTCCCCTTGTGTATAAAAGCTGTTTTAGTCAAGAACTAGAGAGAAGAAGAAGAACATACTCACTGATTATTTGGATGTTACGTAAGAGTTTTTAGATCACGCTCATTCTGTGTCAATTTACATGCAATGTGAAGCTACGAGCTAACTAAAGAGCGCTAACATTAGCATGCTAACACAACAATGCAGGACACAGGGGATTGCAGCTCGAGCAAAGGACGATTCTGTCCATCGCTTGAGCTTAATCATGGTACGTTTTAATTGATAACTCCTTTGTGCAAACGCGAGTGAAGAGGGGTTGGAGGTGTGTCTCTGGAGGAGAGCGGACGCTTCAGTGTGGAGGAGGTGTGGCCAAACAACAGTTTGTTTTGGTGTAATGCTGGAGCTCAAGGGCGACATCTACTGGATCAAAAAGTCGAACATTCTCAGAATCAGAATAGTTTTTTATTGCCAAGTACTTTTACACATACAAGGAATTTCTTCCTTTAAGTGTCTTGAAATTAGATGGATTATCTAAATAAGTTTGCACATCCCATTTCAAGACACTGAAGTAAAATGTTCTTGCTCCTTTGGGAGATATTTTCATGCATAATAGGAACACCAGGGCTAATTAGCTTTTTACATCTTGAAATATGATGGTTAGCTGGACTGGACTCAAAGACAAATGAATAAAATCAAAATGTTGGCCTCATGGTGGCGCTACAGAAACCGTATGATAAATCCTCTGCATGGGGAAAATGAATGTTTGAAACCAATTTCTCAGATCAATCAAACCAATCAGTTATTTTCAGTCTAACAATAGATATTCCCGGCTGTGGAGCCATTTGATGGGTCACTCTGTAACAGTTTGGATTTTATTTAAAGACTTAATAACTCCCTATATATCTCAATAACTCCTGTTGTATTTAAATATCAACAAAGGAGCCAGAAACAGAAGTTTCCGGCTGAAACTCCCCGTTAACTCCCTGCTGAGGTCTTTTATGTTCATGGAGTGAAAACACAGCGCTCTGTTGACACTCGGGCACGTGCACAAATAAAAACACACACTTCCCTCTAACATCGATTCATCACGGTCCAACACACACGCAGGGTCCTCCGCCATACACTCTTATGATAACAGGACATTTACAGTCCAAAGACGACACCAGGATGTCCTGATTTTTTTTTTACCCGCTGTCACCTCAAACAAGTCTCGAGGATCCCGTGACTTCTTCTCGTTCATCCTAAACCTTTCGTCTGTCTCCTTCACGTTGCACGTATTACATCACACTGCACAAACTCACATCTAAGGAAGTGCTTTTGTCTAATGTCTACTCAACATCATTCATTTCTCACTAACCACCCAGCAAGTCAAAGTGAACAGAACTGTGTCAGAGCTCACAACCATCAGCACCGGAGCGCCCCAGGGGTGTGTTAGCTCACCAGTGCTGTTCACTCTTTACACAAATCAGTGTACCAGCAACAGTGGAAATGTACATGTTATTACATTTTCAGACCCATTCACACATATACAGTACATCAACAATCAGCAGCTTTGTGCAGTGGTGTGATAAACACCATCTCCTCCTTAACACCAAAGAAACAAAGGAGCTGGTGATCGACCCTAGGTCTCTTGGTGACCACTCACCAGTGGTCATCCATGATCACACTATAACACAGGTAGAGTCCTACAAATATCTCGGCATCCACATAGACAACAAACTTGTGTGGAAGGCCCAGGTGGAAGCTGTCTGCTCCAGAGTGTAGCAGAGGCTCTACTTCCTGAGAAGACTCAGGACCTTTGGTGTGTCCAGGGAAGGGCAGCTTCTCTTCTACCATGCATGAGTCCATCAACATCCCAGCCTCCAGGACATCTTTCAACAAACCATAATCAGACAGGCACAAAAAATAATCTCAGACCCATCTCATGTTCTTCACCCTGAGTACAAGCTCCTCCCCTCAGGCAGACGATACAGGGTACCCCTAGGTAGGAACAACGTTTCAAAAAATACCTTTGTTCCTTTGTCCATCAAAGCCCTCAACAGTACCTAATGCTGTTAGCCAGCCGTAACGTGTTCTTCTAGTTGGCTGATTCATAGTCTCTGAAGCGGTTGGCCTTCAATCCTTGAGAACATTTTAATTGGTGGAGCAGTTTAGACTTTAGAGTAGTGGACAGACACGTGTACCGTGTAAGAGCATTATTATCACTCCACTCGACCACTTTGTTCACAGCGTGTTGGTGCAACCCGGGGTCGTCAGAGTTACTCAACAATCAGAGATGTATATTCAGAATACACCAGAATGATTTCTGATTGTGTGCATAATCTCTTTCTTTAAAATGAGAATAGGGCTTGTTTTCTCTTTGCTTTTTATACCTTGAAATAAGATGTTTATCTGGACTTCTCAGGTGAAAGTGGCTTAGAATTAGTGTAATTAGATATTTTGACAAAAAATTAGACAAACTTGCTAGGATTTGAGTTTTTGCAGTGTTGGGTCTTTAAACCTTTGAAGGTTTCACTTAACATGGACATTTAATTTTCTCATCACCAACTGGACTTGAGGGAGCAAAGGGGAGTTAATTTAGGGCTGACATCGAAAGCTCTAGACAAACTTTTATTTTCTGTATTTTTTACAAGTTGACTCATACTTTTGTTTTGTTTTGTGGGTGATACAGATCAAGGGGATGCTGATCAACGGCAGAAAACCAACTTCTGCTTTAAGCACTCTACAGATGACCTAGGACGGGAAATGCTGCATCAAGCCTCTGTGGCGTGTCAGCTGGCAGCAGGGTTCAGAGGAAGCTGTTTGTTTGAAAAGAAGATTGTGTATGAGATTAAAACATTTGCAAGAGCAATTTGCAAACCAAAGCCGCCTCTGTCCAGCTCCCTGTGTGAAGCCTGAGCGTGCATGGTGCAGATAACGTTTTTAGTATTCACGTCAGTTATTAGTTATTATCTTTCACTTTTGATACCTAACTTTACGATTGATTTAATCAGGGGTGCCACAGGGATCAATACTGGTGCCACTGTCTTTTCAAACTAAACTAATACTAAACTAATTAAACTAAAAATGAATTGAAGTTATTTGTTGTTTAAGAAACTGGTGTTTTCCTTCAAATCACAGTAATGACATGAGAAAGAAGCCTCCCAGTCGGTGTCTTGACCGGTCTTGATTTAAAATCCGGAGTCCACCCAGTCTGAGAACGAGACAAGACTGAGTAAAAACTACAACACTAGTTTGTGGTTCTTACGATATTTGTGACTTCTTTCTCCGTATATGTTAATGGCTCCACAAAATGCATCATGAAAGTTGCAGAATAAGTCGATGAAATAGAAAACACAGAGCTGTGCACTGTTAGCAGGAGGATGAAAACTCATTTACATGGATTAAAGAGCGAGCTCGTATAGAAAAGAAATGAACCGCGGCGCTTCAACAGAACGTTTTTACACGGTTTGATGAGCGTGTGCTCACTACCTCAAACACCTCCACATTTATCATACAGCATTTATAACGCAGGGCACGACACAGAAACCTCAGTCTGACAAATATTCTTTATTTATTTTCTCATCCGTCAGTTTAAAGTGAAATTACCACTTCTATATTAGACTCTCACGTCAGCCTGATTGATAAAATTATTACAGCTGAAACAAGATGCTCAATTAAAGGTACCAGCTTTAAAATATCAGAGTTTGATATTTCTCTGTTTATAGAAATGTCAGATAATCAAACATTCTTCCACCTGTGGTTGAATAAAAAGTGTCTAACTGCTTACTCATCTATTTTCATGTTAACCAACGTCAGTGTTTCTTAGCTGTGGGCCAGACGCTACATCCTGACGTTTATCTTATCTGTAAACTATTTATGTTTCTGTGTGTTTTCACGTTTCACTATATTTTTGCACTGTGCTTTTTTCTTCTGTTGACTATCCTGCTTTGCTGCTGTAACACTGAACATTTCTCCGTTCGTGAGATGAATAAAGGATCTTATCTTATCTCGTATCTTATCTCTGCGTTGGTTCGTGCTTTATTTCATCCGTCTCTACAGCTGTTGTTTGTTGTTTAAAGGTTCACTTCATAAGTTGGGGAAGTGTACAGATTCTGTGGTATTTGTTTATAACTCTGTACACAAACTGACCGCAGAGGAAAATGTGCTCCCTGGAACTGTTTGAAGATCAAATGCCACGCGAGAAGTTATTGGGGGGGGGGGGGCGCTACAGTGACACCGTAACTCTCCTGGTAGCTTTTTAGCTCCTAACAGTGTTCAGGGACACATTTATTCCTTTGAATAAAGTTTGTGTTTTCAGATCAGAAAATAAAACATAGAATTGTTTCACTTCTCCAACTTTCAAATTTCACCACCAAATCTACACAGTCACCTTTAAAGTGTTAAAAACAAAGATCGAGATTGACTAGAGTTGTATTACGATGTGATGTGATAAATTGTGATTCATACGATAAGACACGATGCGATGCGATGCGATACAAAGCCATGTGATACGAAACTGTATGATGTGATACGATATGATCCGATGCACTTTATTGTCCCTTTGGGGAAACTGGTCTTTGACTAAAAGTGCTGCTGTTAGACGATATTAAATTCAGGTTCAACATTGTATTGGTTCATTTTTCGAGGACGCGCTCAGATCATACTTTTAGAGTTTGGTTCCCTCGATTGTCGTTTTTAATTCTGCAGATTTAAGAAATACTAAAATCAACAAATCCAAATGTCATTCTCCCGTCAGCAGAGCAGGAAACATAAAGACACAACCACATAAAGTCCTCTATCTATCTATCTATCTATCTATCTATCTATCTATCTATCTATCTATCTATCTATCTATCTATCTATCTATCTATCTATCTATCTATCTATCTATCTATCTATCTATCTATCTATCTATCTATCTATCTATCTATCTATCTATCTATCGAGTGTACTCACCATACGAGGAGTCAGATGTTCGGGTCCATACAGATGTTGCCTCTACCTCTAACATGAAGTTCTGAGCTGCGAGCTGAAACTTTGATCCCTTTGAGTCTTTGGACAAGTTTCACTTCCTCACTCTCTCTCTCTCTCTCTCTCTCTCTCTCTCTCTCTCTCTCTCTCTCTCTCTCTCTCTCTTGCCCTCTCTCTCTGAAAAGAGCCATGCTAGAAGATCTTAATGCCAACATCAGCATGATAAAATGCTCAATATGACGATCCCAGTTTCATGTTTGCTCTCTTTTTACAGTGTTTGCACATTTTGCAGCTCTTCATTTTTCAATGTGTCCATATTTACGCATATGCTTATTCAACCCATGACTGTAGGAGCACTGCTGTTAGCTTTCTACTTTTTGTTTTTGCACCAAAAACACCCAGACGTGTGTGTCAGTACCTGCAGGAAAGCTTCAGATTCTGAGGATGGGAACATCTGGGTTAAGTGCTGCTAATCCTGCAGGTATTTGCTCATGAATACAAACCAGACCAGTTAGAAGAAATGGACGTACATCTGATGTGTCATCACTCGTTGGTTTGTGGGCAGCTGTTTTGAAGCTTTATAGTCGGTGTTTTGGCCGTTGCCATCTTGGTTTTTGGAGCAAGAAGTCACAACATGTGTAGGAAAGTTTGAAGGTTGAGAGGACTGAGGGGTTAGAACGACCTGAGCCGACTGGGGGAGAAACAGCTGGAAGCACGTGTGGCTGCGTGTGCATACTGGTGACCAGATTAAAAAAGTGGGATTAAACGGATTCGAGCAAACGTTGAGCACTCAGCGTTGCTTTGCTCCTCAACACTGAGGCGGGGAAATGTCACAAAAATCAGTAACTTGATTGGCTGCTTCGGCCAAAAGTGAAATTGACGAGCGCTGCGACTCTGCGCTTTGAGCTGAAAAGTTGAAAAAGATTTGACTTTTATGCGCGCTGAAAAAACGCTAGAAAAACGTGTCGCGCAGCAGAAGAGAAGCGAGCCCGGCAAGTGCGCTGTACTGGAGGGAAACAATGGTTTTGCTGGCGACGCTTCGACCCATAGTCAGCTGCCCCACAATGCATTGCAGCTCTTCAGTCTATCCAATGGAGAGGCTCGCCATCCAGCCAACAAGCGGCTTAAAACTAAGAAATAACCATGCTGTAATACATATTATGTTTTCAAACACAGCGAACACTGGCATATTTTTTTAGACTAGACTGGGCGGCTGTGGCTCAGTTGGTGGCGTTGTCGTCTCTCAATCGGAAGGTCGGGGGTTCGATCCCCAGCTCCTGCAGCCACATGTCCGATGTGTGCTTAACCCCAAGTTCTCGTTGCTTCGTCAGTGGCATGTGAATGTGTATGAATGGGATTACTTAACTCTGATGGTCTCTTTACTCAGCAGCCTCTACCATCAGTGTGTGAATGTGTCGGTGTGACCTGCGGAGTAAAAGAGCTTTGAGGAGTCAGAAGACGAGAAAAGAAATACTGTATACAAAAGCTCAAGTCCATTTACGACTCACCATAAATGTCATTTTCGAGAAGTGTTTCTACATCTACGAGGAAAACACGAGTTCATCTCTGAAGACTTGACGTCGTCCCGTCTTCACAGTGGCTCTAACAACAACTTGCGGGGGGAAACAGACATGTAACTTAAATAAATATTATCATGAATCTCTATCAAGCTCCTTTTATCACCTGGACTTGATGTCACAAGAGTGCTGCTTTGAAATCCTGAAAAACGCCAAACACGAAAGTGTTTGTCAGTCACCTTTATCTCTCTCTGTCTCACTCTTAGACACTGTGTCCATCTGTCTTTTTGTTTGTTTTTCAGAAGATAACATACTCGTCTCATGTCATCCTGTTTTTAGCTTCATGTATCTATAGAAGAGTGTTGGTGTAACCGCCCCCGAAGACGGAAGTCAGGTCAGGTCAGGTTTCTTTCTGACTGTGCACAAACCAACAGAGCCCAGTGGCAAACCGCATCACTCTGACCCACCACTCTGTTTCCTGCCTCTCATTGTGAATGTAATGCTGCTCATCCAATATAGCGTTATAATGAGCTTTAAGTCACCACACGTGGTGTGAAATCTGGGTCACTCTTCGTTTAAGGATATGGTTACTAACAACACGTTTTTCCCTGTAAAGGGAAACAGGAACTGCACATGTGGGTCGAAATCTTCGTTTTTCAGAGGAACAGCGTGTTTCTAATTTACACTTCGACGGAAACAGGACTGTTTTTAAAAGTTTGCACTCTGGAACCGGAATAAAGGAACAGCCAAAATGCAACAAAAGGTTATCTATTGCGGAGGAAATAGTTGTCATGTAAACGTTGCCTCAGTTTAAGTGTTTGCTCGGTAGACGTGGTGTGTGGTGATCTTTGTTGTTTTTATGCCTTTTATTGACAGATAGGACAGTGGATAGAGTCAGAAATCGGGGGGGGGAGAGAGAGAGTGGGCAATGATATGCAGGAAATGAGCCGCAGGTCGGTTTTCAAACCCTGGCGGCCCACTTGGAGGACTATCGCCTCCGTACATGGGGCGCGTGCACTAACATCTAGGCTACCAGCACCCCGTCATCTGTCATTTTGCTCTTTACTTAAGCCACTTTGTGTATTCAGTCTGATGACGTTTGAACCATGTTCTGATGCACCTCTCTCTTAGATCAAAAACATGACCTTGAAGATGACCCCGCCCTGTCCTCAGCGTTCAACCAGACACGGACACTGCATGGACGAATACTCTCCGTACATGGGCCGTGACCTAATCGCTAGGCCATCAGCACTTCTTGAATCATTATTATTCTATAGATATCTTGGGGCCGCAGCAGTTTCTGTTCTTCTTTTTTCCTTCTCCACTCTTCTCGTGGTACAAAGGGAGGACATGTCAAAGAGGCATTCTTGCTCTCTCCACAACTGGGGCTGTGGCTCAGTAGGTAGAGTCGGTCGTCTCTCATTCGGAAGGTTGGGTGTTCGATCCCCAGCTCCTGCAGCCACCTGTCCGAAGTCTCCTTGGGCAAGACACAAAACCCCAAGTTGCTCCCACTGCTTCGTCTGTGGCGTATGAATGGATGAGTTATTACTGATGGACTCTTTACACAGCAGCCTCTACCATCAGTGTGGGAATGTGTAGGTGTGACCTGCGGTGTAAAAGCGCTTTGAGTAGTCCATTTACAACTCCACCAGTTTGTCCACATTTTCAGTTTTCTGCTCTGCTCAAAAGTTTTCCACCAAGTGCATGATGGGAAATGATCTCTAAAGGAATCTAGTTGTAGTCCTGCAGTTAGTGTTACTGCAAGATCCCCAGTCTCTGCTAAATCTCAGTCTGACTAAAAACTCTGTCAGGTGCTAACACGCTGTCTTAAGATGTGAGAGGTTGTCAGATGTTCTCTTTGAAAAGTTTTTCTTTTAGGGGTGGGATATTTCCCTCGGGATCAATAAAGTATCTATCTATCTATCTATCTATCTATCTATCTATCTATCTATCTATCTATCTATCTATCTATCTATCTATCTATCTATCTATCTATCTATATATCTATCTATCTATCTATCTATCTATCTATCTATCTATCTATCTATCTATCACTCTAACTCTGACATCACTTGAATACATGGTATAAACGGAGAGACAACGTGCCGAATATTGAAAAGTAAGACATTTTTGTTTGTTTGATGTTGACATGTTTTAGAAAAGTGGAGCCAGGTTCATTTCCACCTCTGTTGTGTATATTGGATGTGTAGCGTCTTAAATATAGCTCAGTGAATGAATCTATATTTAGTATGGCATCGTGCTCGCTCATTGTAGTCTGACAAGAAGCAGTAGATAAATAAATGGGTGTTGAAGCCCTGAATTTTGTGCACGCTATTTATTGATTTATTCTGTGTGTGTGTCGTCCGCCCACGCCACTCTGTTCTGGAGGAGAATGGGAGGAAGAGGTGTCCAGCCGGGGAGAGGAAGGTCTCAGACACGAGAGGAGGAAGTGGAGCATCTCTGTTCATCTCCGCTGAAACAACAGTGAACATCTGCACAGCTGCTGGGAGGTGAGACGTTTTCCTTAAGATCAAGAACAAGAAGAAGAAGAACTCATGTGGCTGCCAAATCTACAGGTAACGGAGGCGGACCTTCACGATGTTGCCTCAACAAATTACAGGTCGTTTTCTTCAGATCTCATCTTATCTCTACATAATTAAGTTGGGCCTGCAAGATAGACTTCAGGAGCTCCATAGATAGTGGGTTAGGGCTGTAACAAAAAATCTTGCGTGCACAAGATACTTTAATTATATTGTGCAAACAAGATATAGGCCTATACTTTTGTGCACAACATAATATCTTGTGCACAAAAGTTGGATAACTTGTGGGAATGTGTAAGGTTATGTTGTGCGCACAAGTTTTTTTACTTTATGGGACTTCCTACCTTCCATTTAGATTAGTCTGAAATGAACTGGTTGTAGTCCTGGTCCAGTGTGAGACTCCAGTCCGTGGTTTATCCAAGTCCTCCTCCTGTCCGTGATCCATCCCGGGTTTTCTCTCAGCCCTCTGCCTCTTTCGGACACAGGAAGTTGGTCTATCACAACAACGGAAGCTGAATTTATTCTAAATATGGATTAAAAATCGAAAGTGTTGTTATTGTATTTGGAGGCTCAGACTGTTGGAACATCTGATTTATGAGATGATGTCTAACACGGCGAGGAGTGGAGACATCATCCACCTGAATGTCGGAGGGAAGAGGTGAGGAGCCGGACTGAGGGTCGGCTAACCCCGGCTACATAGCTAACAAGCTAACCGGGAACAATGATGCTAAAGAGTAGAAGAAGTCATTGGAAGTAAAACAAAACATTTACATCGTGTCTAACTCTGTAATAATAACCACTTCATTCATCAAACAAGCTCTATCTTTTAAAGTTTACCCAAATCTTACTATCGTGTGTCTTACTATCCGGTGTTATGGTAAAAAGAGTGACCGTGTTAAATGAAAACTTTCAGCCGAACGGTACAGACGCATTCGGCTGAAAGTCTCCAGTTGACAGGGTCGCACTTTGATCCATAACACCAGCGATAAGCGCTTCATTGTGATTTAGCTCGACTTGTACACCAATATTATCAGCTAATGTTAACTTGTGAGGCCACATAGCAGACAATATTAAGTCACACGTACTGAAAAGTAACTTAACATTGACACATTAAGAAATAAATACCGAGCTCTTGTACTTTGTCCGATAATGGAACTTGACATAGCATTCACTTAGCTAGTAAGCTAATGTGAGATGATGTGCAGACTCTTATGAGAAACATTTATCTCTAAGCAGTCAGGACAGACTGTTCTAAAGATCTGATTTAACAAACTCCATCAAAACATTTTAAACTCTGTTTTTATAGAAGAGTTAATCAGAAGTTATTTGTTTGTTTGTTTGTAGGTTCAGCACATCCAGACAGACGCTGACGTGGGTTCCTGACTCCTTTTTCTCCAGGTCGGTAAAATAAAACATACACACACACACACACACACACACACACACACACACACACACACACACACACACACTAAAATCAGCAGCAGTGTGACTCCTTGCTGTGTGTTTGATGTCTAACAGCTGTTTTTATTTTGTGTTTCTCTCCTCAGTCTTTTGAGCGGTCGCATCTCGACTCTGAAGGATGAAACTGGAGCGGTGAGGGCAGAGGGTTTGTGTTTAATTACCTCTTTATTAAGTGACACAGTGATCAAGTTCTGACATCTTGTCCCTCCTCTCCCACCGTAGATCTTCATCGACAGAGACCCCTCTCTGTTCGCTACCATCCTCAACTTCCTGCGTACCAAAGAGCTGTACCCCCGCTCCATAAACGTGCACATGCTCATGCATGAGGCCGAGTTTTACGGCATCACGCCGCTGGGTGAGGCTCGCAGAGTAGTATGTTGTGCCCTCACTATAATCCAAGTTCTGCTCTGTTTACTGATGTTCCGCATGTTTGTTTTTTATCAGTGCGTAAGCTGCAGCTGTGTGACGAGCTGGACCGATCGTCATGTGGAAACGTGCTGTTTAACGGCTACCTGCCTCCACCAGGTAACCCCCCACGTCACCACACACCTGAGCCACATGGGATCATACCACACACACGTCTCTACTTTTTGTGTTTTTAATAGCACATCCTGTGTCCGACCTCTCAGAGGACACAATCCCTAACACCTTCAAAATGTCTGTTCTCCCATCTGTGACCTCACTTCCTGTTCGTGTCTTCCCAGTTTACCCAGCGAAGCGTCGTAACCGTCACAGCGTGGCGGGATCACAGTTCATGGCGGGTCGAATCGGGCCGGCAGAGCGAGTCCCGGTCAGACGCAGCAACACGATGCCCCCCAACCTGGGGAACTCTGGGATACTGGGCAGAGCCAGCACTGAGGAGAGGACGCCCGGAGGTGAACATACAAACACACACACACACACACACACACACACACACACACACACACACACACTCTCTCACACACACACACTCACACAAACACACCCACACACCACCACCCACACACGGCTAACCTGTGCATACTCATTCAATGTGCTCATTGCACATGAACAGAGTGTTATGCAGCTGTCTGGGGAAGTACTGAAGGTGTGCAACTAAACAGTAAGAAGAGGTGTGGACTTAGTTTCCAGATTGACTAATTATTACAAAAACCAAAGTGCAATATTAGCCACTGAAGCTACTGATGGCTCAGGGTGAACAACGGTCCAAATAACAACCAAAACATAGACAGAGGACTCACTCTCACACAAACACCCAACCTTCACTCGTACAGAATAACACGAGGGTCGGAAACCAAGCGGTAGTTGGTAAGAAAGATGGCTCCACATGAAAGCCTTTGAGAAGTCTTTGAATAAGTGTGTGTGTGTGTGTGTGTTTGTAGGTCAGTTATCAGACACCGGCATGGTTCGGATCATCTGCGGTCACCACAACTGGATCGCTGTGGCCTACGCACAGTTTGTCGTCTGCTACAGGTAAACCTGCTTCATTCAGATTGTGTGGAAGAACTATTGACTAATAATCACTGAGTCAACAGGAAGCTTATACAGAGATGTGATTCCTCTCCATTGATACAGAATTCCTGATTTCCCGCTCTGAAAAGTTGACCCACAAGGCGTTAATTATCCATATGCATTTCTTTTTATCTTTGTGAGATCGCCATCTAAGATCAGTACACTCACTGACCTTCTCCCCTCGCTCTGTGTTTCTCGCACGTTTTAAGTAGAGTCTGATACTCTGCAGGTGATCAGTGAGAGAGATGTCATCTGTTACATTCCTCCTTAAATGGATTGCTTCTGGTGTGACATCTCATGTTAAATATGAAAATAGTAATGCCGTTGTTGCAGCTGGTTGCTGCTGTTGTTAATGTGCACAGCGACGCGTCGTGCAGAGGATCAATGCAGGATTAACAGATGGGCTATTTATCCTCTGTCTCTCTCAGGGTGAAGGAGTCGACCGGGTGGCAGCAGGTCTTCACCTCTCCTCGTCTGGATTGGGTGATCGACCGAGTCGCGCTCAACGCCAAAGTGATGGCCGGCTCGCTGGGAGACAACGACAAGATGGTGGCTGTAGCTTCGGGGACAGAGATCATCCTGTGGGCAATCTGTCCAGACGGCAACGGGAACGAAATAGGTGCGAGTTTGCTTCTTAGGCCTCGGCCCGTTCCTTTTTTCAAAATGACTCCTTTCCTCCAATGAGTGTGATTATACGGACTAGAGTAAACTGGTGATGAGCCTGAGTCAGAGAATACGACCCAGCAGAGATGAATCCAGTCTGAGTCGAGTGCCACATCACACGTCGCACGTTGTCTCAGTCTCTGCTGTTACGTGGTCATTAAATCATCGCAAGGAGAATCAAAGGAGGAAATGAAATTGGGGATTTAAGGCGATTTTTTTATGTTTCAAAGTTTGAGAAATGCTTTATAAAATCATTTTTCTTCTTCAGGTGTTTTCAGTCTGAACGTGCCGGTGGAGGCCCTCTTCTTCGTCGGTAACCAGCTGATCGCCACCAGCCACACGGGGAAGGTCGGGGTTTGGAACGCCGTCACCAAACACTGGCAGGTGGGAGGAGTCACACTCTGGTGTTAAAACTAAACAAACTCTTTGTAAACATGTTTTAATTTTGTCGATCAGCTGGTGTTTAGGATGGCAAACAGCCAATCAGAGTGAAGTGTTATAATGAAGTGTGGGGGGGTGTTCTGCTCTCTGTCGTCTCCCTGCAGAATCAAGACGTTGTTCCCATCAGCAGCTACGACACCGCCGGCTCCTTCCTCATCCTGGGCTGTAACAACGGCTCAATTTACTATATAGGTGAGTCATGTACCTGACCTGTGTATGTATTACACACACACACACGCACACACACACACACACACACTCACACACTCAGGGTCTCTTTCTGTTTACAGCTGAATGATTGTCAGAATAATGTTTCCTGATGTTTCAGATGTGCAGAAGTTTCCTCTGAGGATGAAGGATAATGACCTGCTGGTGACGGAGCTGTACAGAGACCCGACTGAAGACGCCATCACGGCCCTCAGTGTTTACCTCACCCCCAAAACCAGTAAGAAGTCCTGCTGTTGTTCACAATGCTGCTACTTTCTTAAAGTCGTACCACCGTGTACGCTGCGACTGATACTATTGAGGCTGGGGAAAAATACTGGTTTGGCAACATTTACTCAACGTAGATTAATAAAATCTGTTAACCCATCCATCTGGATATTAAACCTGTTTGTTACCCGAGTGTGAAATGTGTCGCTCGTGTGTTCAGGTGACAGCGGGAACTGGATTGAGATCGCGTACGGGACGAGCTCTGGATCAGTTCGAGTCATCGTTCAGCATCCTGAGACGGTCGGCTCGGGGCCACAGCTCTTCCAGACCTTCTCCGTCCACCGAAGCCCCGTCACCAAGATCATGCTGTCTGAGAAACACCTGATCTCAGGTACAGTCTGACAAACACCTGATCTCAGGTACAGTCTGAGAAACACCTGATCTCAGGTACAGTCTGACAAACACCTGGTCTCAGGTACAGTCTGACAAACACCTGGTCTCAGGTACAGTCTGACAAACACCTGGTCTCAGGTACAGTCTGACAAACACCTGATCTCAGGTACAGTCTGAGAAACACCTGGTCTCAGGCACAGTCTGACAAACACCTGGTCTCAGGTACAGTATGACAAACACCTGGTCTCAGGTACAGTCTGACAAACACCTGGTCTCAGGTACAGTATGACAAACACCTGGTCTCAGGTACAGTCTGACAAACACCTGATCTCAGGTACAGTCTGAGAAACACCTGATCTCAGGTACAGTCTGACAAACACCTGGTCTCAGGTACAGTCTGACAAACACCTGGTCTCAGGTACAGTCTGACAAACACCTGGTCTCAGGTACAGTCTGACAAACACCTGGTCTCAGGTACAGTCTGACAAACACCTGGTCTCAGGTACCTGTGTTTCTGCTCCGTCTCGTCTCTGATTGTTTTTGTTTGTGTTTGTCCAGTTTGTGCCGACAACAACCACGTGCGGACGTGGACGGTGACGCGGTTCAGAGGGATGATCTCAACCCAGCCGGGATCAACGCCGCTCACTTCCTTTAAGATCCTCAGCCTGGACGACGTGGACGGACACGGAGGCTGCAGCGCCGGGACGGAGATCGGTAACACACACACAAACACACACAAACATACGGGGAAAAGCTTGTCTCAGGTTTTACCTTAAGAAACCTCCAAAGTTGGAACTAGAGGTCTCTAAGTTTGCATCTCCTGAATCGCACCCTAGTTCCTTTTGTCAAAACGTTACTGTCTTCATTTACTAAGGTCAGGCTGAGAGCGCCCTCTGCTGGATCAAACTGCAAACTACTTCAGACGGCCTTATGGACGTACATATATTGTGATTTTGAACTTTCTCACTAAGGTTAAATGATCGTTCGAATAGCCCTACTGTTCCTCCGGTGATTTTTTTAGTTACTCATTTATTTTGATGATATGAAGACTAAGAGTTCATTAATTTGCACAGTGGTCGGTGTGTTGTAGCTGTCAGGAGGTGTAAGGCTGCCTCAGCTGCACCTCCTTACCTGTTGTAAGGATGAGTGGTAGTTTAAGAAAGCATTTCTAATACGGCGACCCCCATTGTTGGAGCTTTAAACACCTCTTCAGAAACCAGTGGGTGACGTCACTGAGACTACATCCTTTTTATACAGTCTATGGTTTAAGAGGAGTCCAACAAACTTGATGTTTGTTTGTTTCAGGTCCGTATGGAGAGAGAGACGACCAGCAGGTGTTCATCCAGAGAGTCGTACCTGACACCGACAAACTCTACGTCAGGCTGTCGTCCAACGGAAAGAGGTGAGAGAGAGAGAGGGTCATTACTCAGAGCCGCAAAGCACGACATATGACAGGAACAGGAAACTGCACGACAGACACTTATGTCAGACCTATGTTGTTATTGATCAATGCCAATAAAAAAGGGGAGAAAGAAGGTTTTATATTTATGTTCGTTAGCATCTTAGCTTCACAAACGCGAGCATTTAGTCAACCTGGAGCTGAAACCGAAACTAATGTGGGCTAAAACAATAAAAAGGGTTGAAGTAGGCGGTCGATCAGTGGACCTAAACCCCTGCTGTTTGTGTGTATATGTTTGTGTTTCAGGGTGTGTGAGGTGCGTTCAGTTGATGGTACCTCCATCACGGCCTTCATGGTCCACGAGTGCGAGGGCTCGAGTCGTATTGGCTCTCGACCGCGGCGTTATCTCTTCAGCGGCCATGGCAACGGCAGCATCCAGATGTGGGACCTCACGACTGCCATGGAGATAGCCGGGAAGGTTGACATCAGAGGTAAGACACACACACACACACACACACACACACACTGTTGTCTTTGTATGTGGCTGCTGTGAGCTCTGTGATTGGTCGGTAAGTGATATGAGCTCTCATTGGTTGTTCTGCAGCTCTGGGCGGGCCTACAGAGGAGGAGCTACTGGAGCTGTTGGACCAGTGTGACTTGGCTCTGACCAGAACACCTGACAGCACACCGAGAGCCTCTACCTGCAGGTACACACACACACACACACACACACACACACACGGTAGTAGTGTTTGAGGTTGGGGTGTATTACGCTTTCTGTTCAGTTTCTTGTTGTTCACTGTTGTGACCTCCTCTTCCTCCAGTCTTCACTCTCAGCTCAGCGACGCCTTCAGGTCGGAGCGTCACCACTCATCAGGAGGACGAGGAGGAGGCGGAGCTTCTGGTTCTTCTGCCTCCCTGTGTGGCAGCCTCCCCCGGCACGCTCCGCCCCCTGTGCCACTCACCAAACCTAACAGAGACTCTGCTTTATCACCTGGACCTGGATCTGGACCCAGTGCTGGGCCTCAGAATCTCGCCTTCCCCGGCCCTGCCTTCACCCACAACCCCTCCTCCAGTCCCCGCCCCCACAGACACCTGGACAGAGAGTGGGGGTCTGTACGCAGGGGGAGCTTCGTGGAGCGTTGCCAGGAGCTGGCGAAGGGTTCAGAGGCAGCGGGTGGGTCTGGTTTTGGGGTGTCAGCAGGGTCAGAGGGCGTTAGGCGGAGTATAGCGGTTTGCAGCGAGTTAGAGGCCAGATTCGGCCTCAGGACACCGACCACCTTTTCTGTGACACCCGGTGCACGGCACTCTCTCGGAACACCGTCATCAACAACATCCTCATCTTCATCCCAACGCAGGACCACGCCAACTTCCCCAACAAGCCCCGCCCCACCTCCACCTCCTCCTCCTCCTCCTCCAGCAGTGAGCCCGACTCGCTCTCAAGCTCCCGTCTCACCCCGTCGCAGCGCTGCACCGTCTCCTCTGTCGTCTCCTGGGACCTCACCTGCTGATGTCACAGTGTCTCCAGAGAACCCGGCGAGTCCAGACAGCCCCTCCACGGCCCCGCCCACTGCAGCACCCACCAGCCCCAAACCACACATGAACGAGACCAGCTTCTGATTGGCTGTTCAGACCGAGACTCTGCAGCCGATGAGTGAAATGAAGCGAGTTGACGCTTGCAGAGACACGAACATGAGTCTTACAACCGATTAGATTTCAAGTCCTACAGTCCTGTTGCCATAGTAATGAAAAGCTGCTGGCTTCATGTTAACTAATGTGAGGAGGTCAGGACTGACAAGTTTCCTGAAGCCTCATTAATCTATTCTTTGTCATAATGACTCGCTTTATTGTGAAAGGGCTAACTCAGAGTTCTGGATTGACCATTTATCAAGTCCCGCCCCTTGCTAACCTGTCAATCATCCTGTTCTCACACAGTTTACAGTAAAAACATCAGATTTATTAAACTTATACTGAATTCTTAATTTCAAAGAGATGTTGCCGAAGGTATTCTCATCTGACGCCTGAAAATACGAGCTAATGCTAACAGCAAAACTCCCAAATGTACACTGTACGATTGTTGGTCACGGTGGAACGTCACCTCACACTCACTTTTCGACTGAATCTTTTATGACGCACGACCAAAGCTCACGATTTATGTGCTTACATGGTACGACCAGATTGTAAGGCACGACCTTAGAGCTGCACGAGTTAAATCGGGATGGAGCGTTCACAACCGTTATTGGAAAACTAACACAGACGGCGGTTGAAGTCACGTTTGTGTCTTCCAGTCGTCTCATATTCACCGCTAAAAAACAAACACAGGCAAAAACACTCCTACACTTTATCTCTTTTTCTCACACACACACTCAGCAACACAGATAACAACAAGCTAACTAGTAGATAAATCATTAAAAAGGGACACATCAAACAGGCATGCATGCTGTTGCCATGGTGATTTCAGACGCCATGGGTCACTTTTTGTGCAGGCACAATCATGAAAACAACAGCAGCTCGTGGCTTTGCTCTCACTGTTCGAATGTGTGCAGTCGTACGACCAAAATGTGCAAACATGCCAGAAAATCATGTGACTGGTCGGGATCATCTGATCCGCCTGTGATTGGCCGTTGTGCCTAATGACTCGTGAAGTCAGTCCGACTTCAGAATGAGTCGTACGACTCAAAGTTCAGTGTGCGCCCGGCTTTAATGTTTAACAGTGATATTCATCATGATCAGGATATTTGACGTGTTCAGGATTCTTCTACATCATGTCGCTGTTTTTAACTGAGTGAGCTAAAATGTAAGAAACACAGCCGGGGACAAGTTTTCACAAAAGTCAAGTTGAAGCATCAATGTTAGCTTAGCTTGGCTAGCAATGGGTGGTAAAGACTACGGTCTTCTTTTTATGGAAGCCCTAAGCCCTACTCCGATCTCCCGTTATACCGAGTACATGGCGTTTGTTTTCTTTAGATCTTGACTTATTTATTATACGTTCTCTGTGACAGCGAGTTATTTCAGCCGTCTTCTCGAGGTCTCAAGACACTAACTCGTTATCTCGGGAGAGCTTAGGAAACTTGGGGCTTCCGTACTTTTCAAGTGACAAAATCAAAGTTTATTTACTACAAATTAGTAACCGGTTTTATCGTCTTCTGCCTGAAATAAAAAAATTAAGTTTGATCATAAATCAGCTGTTTTTATCACTGAAAACTGCAGAACAGAGATCGAGGGGTTAACAACATCAACAAACATGGATGTGGTTTCATGAACGGTCAGGCGTCCTAGTCTCTGAAGGTCTGCTGAGCCTTTTTAGCCTCTTTTAGCTTCTGGTTTGTTTTCTCGGCTCGTTTTCCTTCCTGTTCCAGTCTCAGTGGTTTTCAGAATAAAAGCTGATTACCTTTCAAGCAGCGAGCGACTGGTCGGCAAACGATGGGGAGCATTCAGCAGCTGAAGGGACGGATCGGGAGGTGGTGGAGACCAAAAACAGAGCTTAAAGGAGAGCGATTATTGGACACAAACAGCTCTCCAATGGGATCATGTTTCTGTGTTTATGTTCTGCTGCCCCCTAGTGGCAGAAGAACAGACACTGCAGCTTTAACTGAGATGTTTTTGTACCCGTTTATCACCAGCAGAGAGAAAGTTTAAGTTTTTGTTCATGTTGAATCTTTCTTAACTTTTATAAAAACTCTTTGTATTAAAAAGTTTGTACTGAAGCTTTTTTTGAATTTGTATGTTTGATTAGTTTGGACACAAGAAGTCGTTTCCTTCAGTCTGATTGGCTGCACGAATTGTCTGAGCCAATCAGGTTTCAGCTCTGCATTTATTCTTTAACGTACAGTATGTCGAATTTTATAACAATGTTTACATTAAAATATAAATTAATTAAAGATTGACTAAACCTATGTTATAGATTTTTCGTTGAGCACGTGTCTTGTCGTGGTGGCTGCCATGATAGAGCCGCCATGCTTATCGTTGCCGTGGAAACACTATGTTAAGTCAAAGACCGAAGCGTGAGCTGCGACTGAAAGCTGCCGTCCTGTTGCTGTATGTGCTATTCTCTCCCTCAGGTCCAAGTTCAAAGTGTTTCATGTTCATCCGGCTGCTCGCTGTCGTTCACCTAAAGCCCCTCCCCCGAAAAGTGATTATCCAATCGAAGCTTAGCAGCCGTTTGTAGTCACAACAGGTAGACTGAGGTGGTTTATTTCTTTTTCAGGCAAAATCAACATTAAGCAGAAGTTAAGCAAGATGAAACTGTTTTATTGACTCTAATAGCTGCTAACATTAGCATTGTTAAGCAAAGCTAGGGGTAGTTTGTTAGCTCACGTACTTCGCTAACCAACATCACAGTTTACATAAAAAAATCCAAATAACACGTTAAAAACCTAGGAAAAATTAAGCTAACATCAAGTGATCTGTATTATTTAATCAGGAGGGTGGTTTACTTCTTGTTCATTTTTCCGCACTTAGGTAGCTGCTAATATTAGCATGTGTGGCTAGCTAGCTTTCTCACAACAGTGAAAGAAGTGTAATGTATGTTGTTAGCGAACTGATACCAGTAAGAATACCAAGAACATCGAATTAGTGGTAGCCATGATGCTAATGTATCATCAGTTTTAAGCCTCTCTGTAGTGCGCTTTATTAGGGTAACCATATTTTCAAACCTCCAAATAGTAAACCGTAAATCCAATTAATCTAGTTCGCTATTTGAACAGCAACTTGCGTTAACGCTCCAGTCTGGGACAAAACATTCAGACTTTCTGAAAATTAAAAGCACGTGGACACTGAAGTCAGAAGAACGACCTCCCAACTTGGAAACTGGCGAGCGTCCGAGGAGCACCTGAATGCAGCGTAATAGACCAGGTTTATTTCATTAGCCTAATTAGCTATACGCTTACTAATATTAGAAGGGATTGCTGGTCATGTTAGAGAACTCAAGTTTGGGACTGAAACATCTCTGCAGGATCTAAGATGCTAAGCTAACTTTAGCATCTCTGTACTGAGCTCTTTTAAAGCATTATGGAGGTTAAGATGTAAAAAGTTGCAGCCAGAGTAGGAGTCACATTTACAAAATAAAAAATATAAGCAGTTAGAAAAATATATTTTCAGTCAGCAGCCTGTGAATCATTCTGTCCTCTCAGCATGATGATTCTTGTCCCAGAGCAATAAAAGTTTCATGATTGTGTTCCTGAGTTGATTAAGATCATCCTGGTCCCGGACTGATAATGATCCTGGTCAAAGATTGATGATGATGATATTAAGTTTCGTCCTGGTCTCGGTCTGATTTGGTTTAGGACTTGGCGTCGAGCATCTCCAGTAGCAGTTTGTGGAGGGGGACGCAGCGTTGGCGGTGCAGCCTCAGGAGGACCTGCACGGCTCGGTCCGCAGTCTGTCTCAGCAGAGGGAGACTCATCAGCAGCCGGCCTGCTCGGTGCTGCTCCCTGCGGGACGACTCGTACTCCTGCAGGGCCTCGTGGAGCTCGTCCTGGAACCTCTGCACCGAGTCCGGACAGTCCAACAGGTCCACATCTGACAGACGGACAAAAGGAGATCAGACATCAGAACAGTCAGAGGTGACGCATTAAAACACAATTAAATAAGAACATTCTGCAGGCTTCAATTCACCACCTCGCCATCTGGGTCGCCAATTTCCCCTGCCTCCAAAATGTACGGGTCAGAGTTTTAGCACATTTTACCGCCAGGTTTGTTTTTTATAGATCCCCAACTTTGCGGAGAAAATGATGTACGCATGTTTCAGAATCCGTAACAGGTATAAATGAGACCCCATGTCACAAATAACATCCAC
Source organism: Tautogolabrus adspersus (assembly GCA_020745685.1). Classification (NCBI taxonomy): domain Eukaryota; kingdom Metazoa; phylum Chordata; class Actinopteri; order Labriformes; family Labridae; genus Tautogolabrus; species Tautogolabrus adspersus. The sequence continues at coordinate 30,314,528 of CM036545.1, forward strand.
ATAGGCCTCATTTCCTCCCTCTTATTGAAGGAAAAGTATCTTATTTAAAGTGTTTTTCAAATGTAGAGAATGAGTTATTCACTTATATTTCATTTCTGTCTCTTTATACACTGCAGACAAAGGCCACCAGAGTGAACAGCAGACTCAATATGACACACAGAGGACATGAGATGGTAGAGTGAGGGACAAAAAGGAAGGTCAAGGTCAGCCTGTGGGTGTTTGTACCAGACACACACACACACACACACACACACACACACAGATGAGCATCTTCCATTGTGTCGTGTATTGACGTTCACTCAGTTAATGGTCTGAGCAGAGACTCTGAGCAGACCGTTAACAGTTTATAGATCCAGAACGAGTCTATCGATACGGGTTATTGATCCGAGGCTCAGACAGTGAGAGACCGACCAGACTTCAGCTGGAAGGACCCACCAGTGTCCCATCATGCACTGCTTCAACAGGAGCATTATTGATCAGTTGCTAACACAGCTGTTAGCATCGTTAGCATCATCATCAACAACAACAACCAATGCTTCACACAACTCTGCGAGCATGTCCTCGTCTCTCTTCTTCCCCATTGTTCTCTGTTATTTTTTGCACGGCCCCTGACAAACTAAACATGAAACTGAACATGAAACTGCGAGCCACAGACGGACGGCAGGTCGCAGAGTCTGTCAGGATTAATGAGGAGTGTGTTTAAGTTAATTAGAAAAGTGTAGATTCACTTCAGAGTTAGGTAACGAATGAAGTCTGAAATAGATTTAAAAAAGAGGAAGTCTCTTTGAGCTGATCAATACCGCGCTGCTTCATCTCCCAGGGTCTGATCAATGTTAATAACAACTGCTCTGGGATCAATAAGTTCACTCCATCAGCCCCAAAACAAAGCCTCTCTTATTAATAATCAATATCTGTGTGTGTGTGTGTGTGTGTGTGTGTGTGTGTGTGTGTGTGTGTGTGTGTGTGTTTGTACCAGAGTTAGCAAGAGCCATGGCCTTCAGCGTCACCGCCTCCTCGGGGCTCAGGTGCATACCCTGGTATTTGGCGGTCAGGTGCCGCAGTGCTTCGTACAGTTCGGCCAATCCGGCATCTTGACACTGAGCTTCATCCAACCGCAGGTTCCCGGCAAACACAAGCTCCTCCCCTGCAGAGCACTGCGACCGCCAGGCCACGCCCACCAGCAGCGCCTCCATCCAACCGCTCTGCAACAGTGACATCTGGTCGACCAATGAGAGCCCAGAGAAGCCTGAGAGGTCGTGGAAAACGTAAAATTTAAATTAAAATGATGCAAAATGAAACTTGTTAAATTAAATGTCTTCAAGTAAAATAAAAAAATATATAAAAAATAAAATGAAAAATTAAAGGTCCAATCAGTGAGCTGTGTAGAGACTGAAATGATAAAGTGAGCTTACTCTATGATCAGACATTAAGGAAACATGCTATGTTGAAGTGCTGGCTTCTCTGACAACAATGCAGCAGCCAGTATGTCCTCCTTCTAACTTTAGATTCTGGTCCTGAATGGTCTGGATTTGTTTGGACCAGAGAAGGTAGGCGGTTTTAAGGCACCCCCACACGGCCGTTTTGGACGCCCCTCGGTTTGCCAGATATGAGAGCAGTTATCAGGTCAAACCAACAGGTGTTGCAGCGATGGAAGCGGGCAAGAGAACTGGTTCAGATAGAAGTGATTGTACCCGACCTAAAAAGCCTCTGCATGTTTCTAATAAGCTCCACGAGCAGAAACGTGCTCAAACTAGGATCAATATTGGAGATGCTTTTGAAAAATGGAGAGAGGTTAGAACGCAGAAAGGTTTACAGACCGATGCAGAGCTGGATAAACACTGAAGCTTCAGTGTTCACCACATGGCAACCTGCATGAGCATCCACTCTAGAGAGGAGGGGGGGGGGGGGAGACAGCTCTCTACAATGTTTTCAATTTGGACTGCAGTACCCATTTTAAACACTAGGTGGCAGAGTTACATATTGCTCCTTTAAAAGGAACGTGTAAGACCAAATTTTAGGGAAGTTTTTTAAATTAGCTCGATATTTATTCATTCTTGTCGACTTTTCTATCTCATATTTAAACATTTTTTAAATTGTGTACCAGGGATCTGTTTGGCCCAGCCAATCAGCAGCAGCAGCTCTCTGTTCAGGAGGTCACAGAGGGTCAGTAGGGTCCTCAGGCTGCCGTCATTGGTCGATTCGTCCTGATTGGCAGCCAGAGGGGCGGGCTCTGTCAGCAGCAAATGGGAGATCACCTTGTTCCCTGAAGGAAAGTCAAAGGCAGGTATTTTAATTCATTTAAATATGATAAGAATTTAATGTTTGAATGAAATAAGGAAGCTTGAGTTTGAACTCACGGCTGCAGACGGGGTGGGGGTACGGGACCTTTGAGTAAAAACTGAGTCCGGTCTCCGCCCGTCTCTTGTACTTCTGTCGTCCTCCTCTCACTCGATCCATACGAACACCTGGAACACAGAGAGAGAGAGAGAGGAGGTTTTCAGCGTCTGGTCACTTTGAGTCTCAGTGTAAGTATGTCGGGCTTCTTTAAGGTCATTTTTGTGGATTTTCGTGGTTTTCTTTTTGGTGGTGAGGTTCAACAACACTGCAAAGGGTTTCACAAACAGAACGACGGACAGATTGATGTGACGTACCCTCCCTCATCATCCCGGCCTGGAGACATTTCCGGAAGCGACAGGCCTGACAGGCTTTCCTCCTCCTCTTGGTGATCTCGCACTCGTTCATCACCGGACAGCTGTACTCGATGTTGCCTAGGTAACCAAGAACAGGAAATGTGTAAACGAATGTCAGTGACATCATCTGAACCCTGCACCTTTTCAGCACACTTTAATAAAACCAGGGAGGATTAATAGTCGGAGTCAGTTCTCTGATCGTTAACTCCAGTAAGGACGTCATAATCCCTACATTAAAAATAGAAAACAAAAGTATGGCTGTCAGGGTTTGTATTTCCTGTGAACAGCCTGGTGACGCTCACACTGTTTCGTCGTGTCATGATGTGTGCACTCACAGCTTCACACACTAATCAATGCCGAGAGCGCTGACATATTGATCAGTTCTGCCGATTAATTCACTTATTGATTACCACTAACACACCCTGCTGTTCTCACCTTGTATGGTCCTCTTGAAGAAAGCCTTGCAGGCCTCGCAGGACGCCACGCCGTAGTGATACCCAGAAGCAAAGTCCCCACACACCAGACAGAGCCTCTTCGGCCCCACGGCGCCCAGTGACGTCAGGTAGTCCCCCCTCAGGATGGAGTCCACCTGCAGAGAGGGAACACATTGTATTAGTTGGGGACTATTTTCAGTGGCGGAGGAATAAATAATTGCTCTAGAGAGTATTCAGGTAGCAGGACAGTTTACAATGATAGATAATGTACCTGCACGGCAAACAAATCTGTCTGTGAAATGGAAAACCGTGCTGAAGCTTCTGACACCACAGCGCCACCTAGAAGGCTTCCTCCACCGCTGGAACGGGATCTTGTCGGGGAGTCGGGCTCTGGTGCTCCACAGAGGAGGCTGTAGGAGCAAGAGGAGGAGGAGGAAGAGGAGGAGGAGGAGGAGGTGCGCCTGGGGAGGAGGAAGGCCTGGTGTGAGGGGCTCTCCAGGGGAAAGGAGGGACTGATGGGGGAGGAGTGGAGGAGGGAGGAGGCCGGAGAGTGAACTTCATCAGTGGAAGAGGAAGAGGAGGAGTCCAAGAGGCTGGAGAGGAAACAGAGAGTGAGATTAATCAGCATGCTAACGAGGATGTTTTCTAATCTGTAGGTGAACGTCTCCTTCAGAGGATTTGACCTCTTATAGAGCTGTGGAGCCGTGTTAATGACCAGATCCTTGTTCTGTTTGTTGTTCTGCTGCAGCAACATACCGCTTGTAAACGGGGGTCAATCTTCACTTCCATGTGCACTCTGGTTTCTATGTAGGTAAAAAAGCGACACGAACCAAACGAGGGAAGTGAAACAAAAAGCAGTGCATTGTGGGTGGAATTCGGCAGTTTGTAAACTATGTCAAGTAGGTTGCTGAGTGTGGCTAATGTTAGCATCGCTAACAACACCACAACCACATGCCTGTCCTTAATGTGGTTACACATCGACCCAGTCGATATGCCAGTTTAACCTTACACAGACGCCATAAGCAAGCGGCAACCTCCGGTGTAGCCGAAGCTGAAGTGTAAAATCCTGCAGTTCCTCGAGTGTCCACTAGAGGCTGGCTGCAGAAGCACAGGAAGTCACATACACACCCATTCAAAAAAGCTGAAATTAAGATGTTTACAGCTGGTATGAAAAATAGTAAATACCAAATAGGTCTGATTAGCTCATGTCTCGATTGGCACACACTGTGCGGGTTGTTTTCATCAGCAGACCTGAGAGTGTGGGGTGCAGGAGCTCAGACAGGTAGAGGTATTGTCTTCTAAAGCTTAGCAGGAAACGTTTTGAACTGCATTAGTCTTAAAGTATATACAAAGTAAAAGAAGTAAACGTAAAGTTTGTCGTCACTACAGAGAGTTAAAAGTGTTGGTGGAAAGTTCTAAATAAATAATAAGAGACAGGAAGTTGTTTTTTTCTCACCGTTGTGGACTCAGGAAGTGATAGTCATCCGTCAAACAAAAGTCCTTCAGCTCCATCCTGACCGGATTCAACAGCCAGAATCACAAAGTTAAAAAAAAATCTGACAAATCCAACAAAACAAAAACAGTCAATGATGCATTCACAGACTCAGCTCTCAGTGTGTAAAAAGGGTTTTTTTGTGATGCTGCTTTAAGGTCCAATAAAAAAGTGGGAGAAAGTTCCAGAGAGAGAAAAGTTTCCTGTTGGACGGATGGATGCAGACATGTGAGGCTCTGAGGTGTCTGCGGTGTTATTTATGTCTCTCTCCTGTCATTACAGGAGAGAGGAGGGAGGGGCCAGGCACAGAGGATCAGCCTATCAGCACGCAGCATCATCAGGCTGAACGAGCGATTGACTTCTTCTTCTTCTATCATCTCTATTGATTGGGACAGTGACAGATGTAGGCCACGGCAGCCCCAGGCTCGTCTCTGCTCATGAAAACCTGCAGCTTTAAAACATTTTATACGATCAATACAATAAAAATCTGCAGACAGACGAAGTTCAAGTTCACTCACAGCTAATTAAACGTCACAATAATCCCCATTTAATGAAGATTTAGAGCTAGTTTGTCTGGTTTTTGCATGTTTTGGGGTTTAAATGACTAGTAAGTAAAATATGGGAGCTGCTGTAGATCACTTCAACCTGCAGGACTGAATCAGGCCGTAATGGCTGCAATGCAATCCTTTGGGGCAATTGCACCAAAAAAAGTTGGGTTTAGGTTGTTATTCTAAGTGTGTGACGTCATTACAGAAAGGATCCCTAAAGAGAGAGACCTTTTAGTTACAGAGGAAGAGGATTGTTTCAACCACAAACAGTCATTTTAACTTTCAGGACGCACAGGTTAGACCCCCGTGTCCATCTAGCTTTTTTGTCGGGTAGAAAAGTTCTGGCTGAGCGCTCGGGAGCTCTTGCATGAAGGGTTAGAGTAAAAGCGCTGCACGTCCGTCTTGTCTTTATGACAACTGTCTGTTGACCGACACTGCTCCGTTACTGTTTACTGCATGTTTTATATTTCAGATCGTTTTTTACCCGATCAGACACGGAGCGAGGAGGATGTGGGTACAAGACACGATCTGTAGGAGGCAAAACTACGGGGAATATCAAACATTTGGAAAAGAGCGCCAGTTGAAAGATTTTCAACTTGAGTGCTCGGAGCGGCCGCACCAAAAACGTGGAGCGCTCAGAAAAAACACGCTGGGCGCTGCGCTTTTTCTCCAGACGTCCGCTTTCTGCTGCGAACGCTCTCTACTCATTGAAAACAACTGTCGAAAGACGCTGGGTGGACACGGGGCCTTAGTTTGTTTGCGTCACTGTTTACTTTGATGCTTTAAAGGGTTTGCCTGAAGATCTAAAACAACACGATGACACAAAACAACCCATGGTGGAAGCGGTGGACCACCAGCTCCCGTATCCTTTAGTAGATTAAGTACCAGAGGAAACCAGTTACTTTGAGAGTTATCTGATCACAGGAGTTGCTTCATCCTGTTCTTGGCTCTTACACTGAACTATCTGTCCTGAGTTTCTCTTTGTTTGGTTTTAGTTGTTGTTCCGACTGTTTGGTTGAGTAGTTTCTGTTATTTGCTCAGATTACAAACTCCCTGCCTGTGACTTTCTACCGTCTTAGTCCTGACGTAGTTTAGGTTTTCCTGTTTTATTGTGTAGTTCTTGTCCTGTTTTGCTTCCTGCCTTTGTGTGTTTCCCTCCTGTTTCATTGGCTGCCACACCCTCTTAAGTTTCACCTGTTCACCATCCTGTTGTCCCCTTCACACACACACCTGTTTGACATGTTCTCTGTCAGCTCCTCTGCGTATAACCGGCCAGTGTTTCCTTTTTAGTTTGACAGTTTTTGGTATTTTTTGCCTGCATGTGTTCCCCAGCATGAAGGAAGTCATTTAACAATCTATTTTTAAGAGTTGCAAATTAGTTTTAAAAGTCTGGAGTGTAAAAGCAGCTTGTTCGAGTCAGAGGTGATGATGGTGTCATCAGCATAGAAATGTCGAAACATGCTGAGTGTAAGAGTGTTGCATTGTGGGTAAACAGTGTCCATAAAGACTACAATAAAAACATCCTCATACTGTTAATTGGATTTACCTCGACACATAGATTTCTCTGGTGTGAACAGAGAAAGTATTGTTGAGGATGACGGGGAGGGGATTAACACACACCTGGAGTACGCTGAAGCAGCATTTTCAAACAGGAAGATGTAACAGGCACACACACACACACACACACACACACACACACACACAATCCCGCTCCGCCCTAATCTGACCCTCAGACGCTCAGATCAGTCTCACCTACATCTGCTGTTTCATAAGAGCTGGATCATCTGTCTGATTTCTGTCCGTCTGTCTGGTTTGTGTGTTTTTCTTTTAGTTTAGTTCATGCTTAAAGAATGGTATCCGGTAACTTCTCAGTTTCGAGTTGTAGCAGAAGTCAGCTTATGAAAGGTTAATATGACATTTTCGTCTCGTGGAAACCATCGTAATCGATCTCATGTGAGATTTAAGAGCAGAGACAGTTGAAAGTGGTCAACACTGTCGTCATCACTGACTTACGGAATTCAGATTTATTAATGGAGTTAAATATGCCTTATTACTCAAAAACATCCATCCATTATCTATAACGCTTTTTCATGTTTGGGGTCATGGGGGACTCGAGCCGATCCCAGCTGTCATTGGACGACAGGTCACAGTCAATCACAGGGCCACACTCACACTCACACCTACGGGCAATTTAGTCACCAGTTAACCTAACGAGCATGTCTTTGGACTGTGGGAGGAAGCCGGAGTACCCGGAGAGAACCCACGCATGCACGGGGAGAACATGCAAACTCCACACAGAGAGGCTCCTGTCAGACGGGGATTCAAACCAGGAAGCTCCTCGCTGTGAGGGGACAGAGCTAACCACTGCACCACTATGCAAAAAGATATCATTAAAAAAAGACTTTGAATCTTGTTTGGATCTTCATTATTTGGGCTGTGACACACTGAGTATGAATGCAGCATCTTTAGGGAAAATAAAAGTCTCCTCCATCAGATGACAGGATGTATGAACTTTAAACAACAAGCATGTTTGCTTCATGCCACCCTGTCAGTGAAGCAAAGAAATGATCCTCGAGCACAGTGAGTAAAAATATCCTGAGATAAACGGAGTAAATCTGGATCCGCTCTGTGAAATCCCTCTGAGAGCCTGGCGGCGCTCACACAGCTGACACACTCACCTCCGTCAGATGTGGGTCACAGCAGCTGCTGCGGGTCAACGATGCCGCTTCACCTCACGGCAACTCGGATCTCTGCAGGACCTCAACGTAAACCCCCAAACTTTATTGAAGCTTTGGTTTACACTCAACACTGTTAATGCGAAGAAAAGCTTGGACCCTGAGATCACGAGGGATACATTAATCAAAGTGATCATTATTGATGTATATACAAGCTTAGATAAAAAGTTAACTCGTGTTGACTTCATTAAAAACAGCTCTATTCATATTCATAAAGATTCATTTGAAGATTAATCATCTTCATTTAAACAAAAGCACTTTTTCCTTTTCACAATCTCAAAAACTCCAAAACTGAAGCCATTATAGTGGAAGAGCAAAGTGCAAAAATACTGCAGTTCCTCCAGTGTCCACTAGAGTCTGTCTCCTGCAGTGAGTCAGTCCCCGTAGAGCCCCATGTTAAAATGTCCAACTTTACAGCTGCAGTTCCTCCAGTGTCCATTAGAGTCTGTCTCCTGCAGTGAGTCAGTCCTCATAGAGCCCCATGTTAAAATGTCCAACTTTACAGCTGCAGTTCCTCCAGTGTCCACTAGAGTCTGTCTCCTGCAGTGAGTCAGTCCCCATAGAGCCCCATGTTAAAATGTCCAACTTTACAGCTGCAGTTCCTCCAGTGTCCACTAGAGTCTGTCTCCTGCAGTGAGTCAGTCCCAATAGAGCCCCATGTTAAAATGTCCAACTTTACAGCTGCAGTTCCTCCAGTGTCCACTAGAGTCTGTCTCCTGCAGTGAGTCAGTCCTCATAGAGCCCCATGTTAAAATGTCCAACTTTACAGCTGCAGTTCCTCCAGTGTCCACTAGAGTCTGTCTCCTGCAGTGAGTCAGTCCTCATAGAGCCCCATGTTAAAATGTCCAACTTTACAGCTGCAGTTCCTCCAGTGTCCACTAGAGTCTGTCTCCTGCAGTGAGTCAGTCCCCATAGAGCCCCATGTTAAAATGTCCAACTTTACAGCTGCAGTTCCTCCAGTGTCCACTAGAGTCTGTCTCCTGCAGTGAGTCAGTCCTCATAGAGCCCCATGTTAAAATGTCCAACTTTACAGCTGCAGTTCCTCCAGTGTCCACTAGAGTCTGTCTCCTGCAGTGAGTCAGTCCTCATAGAGCTCCATGTTAAAATAAACATGTTTACAGTCTGGTATAAAAACAGTTTGGGTCTCTAGAGCTCATTTCTCTCTTCAACTGTACGGGCTGAATGTTTATACAACTCACCTGTTTACATTATATTAAAGCTTAAAGCGATTTACAATTAGGAGGCGTGGCCTCTTTGAGTGACAGGTGGGAGCTACTCGCTGTCTGATAGGTATCACCTCAGCTAACTCAGTCACTGACCTTTAACCTCTGGGCCATGTTTGTGCTGTTGGAGCCTTTTGGAGAAAAATCTGTCTTTCTGTGTGTTCTGACTTATTTAGAAATAAATACTTTTTAACCACAAACCAACAGTGATAACGTTTGGTGTTTATTGTTTCATCAAAATCTCGAAGTAAAGTCACAGAAGGAGCCTGACAGCTGAAGTTTTCTAAATGCAGTGCGTGTGTGTGTGTGTGTGTGTGTGTGTGTGTGTGTGGGTGTGTGTGTGTGTGTGTGCAGTGAAAGCTGATATTCTGCTGGTTCACACTTTCAGCTTCAGTACTGGATGAAGCTCTGTAATCCCTTTAATGCTGCCTGAGGATGAACGTGTGTGTCTGAGTGTGTGTGTGCGTGGGTTGTGTGTGCTGTACAGATTGGCCTACAATATAAAGTGGCTTACAGGTCTGGATCAACATTAACAGAACAGGCATTAAGGTTATGGATCCAGGTGGAGGATTAGAGTCCTCACATGAGCATCACCTGAAATGACTCTGCAACAACAAACACTCACTGCACAATGCTAGCTGGTTAGCAACATGCTAAGGCGGAGTCTTATCAGGGGGGAGGGGGGGGGGAGAGATAGATAACCAATAATGAATTAAAATCTGCCAAAAAATTCATATTCAGACATCTGGTGACAAAAGTTCACGCTCTCCTCAAACCGTGTGGACAACAAGCACAAATACAGAGCGCAATAAATATCCATTTGTGCTTAATTAGATTCAGGTGTTGCTGGTCTACCCCGGCCTCCTCCTGCTCTTTACATGTTTAGTTACACTCTACTATCACCTGTACTTGTCCTCATTGCACGCTTAGGGACTGGGATTTGAACCGGCGTACTTCACACCTGCTACTCGTCCTGTCAGATATCCTGCCTGTCTCACTGTTCAAAAAATAAAGACCACACAGACGAGTTTCAATAAAAGTGTGCAAATATATTTCCATTTTTTTGTCATACAAACAACAAAGATAAAAAAGTGAATAATTAAACATAAAAAAGAACATTTAAAAAAAACACACGCCAGAGACTGAAATTCAAACAATGTACAAAATGTCCCGTGTGGGAGGCAGATCTCTGGCAGATACAGTGCATGTTAAACATCAAACTTCAGGTGCTGAGCAGGAAAACGTTCTTCATGTTGTGTTCAGCACGTTAACTACATCAGAAAGTTAATTCAAAAAAACACAATGAACACTCAAGCTGTAACAGCTGCATGTGTTTGGTGACAGCGAGGATTACTGTGACTGACTTTCACTTCAGAGGCGGACGCTCGGCTAAAACAATGAATTTATGGTCGGGGGGGTTCTGACAACAATTATAACAAGAACAAACATGTTAGTAGAAGGACAACACATTAAGGAAAAACAGTGTGTTCATGATGTTGGAAGGATTGAATTTGAGTTGTGAAAATTCAAGTGAACGAAAGGTCGTATTACGCAGAAACGTGGCGGACCTTCTCCTGACATACTTATTGGATATCTTCATGAGAGTATTACGACCAGGTTTAGAAACATACATCAAAGGAAGAAGATTTTTCTGAAGGGAGGAAGTATGAGGATTTTTTATTTGACACCAAATACTATTTCACCTTTTCAAATTGGAAAAACAATAGGTATGAAAAAATAAATTAAGTTCAAATGTTACACTCCGTGTAACTCTTCAACTTCCACTCCCAAGCTAACCCTTCCTAGCTTGTTAATTAGCCAGTGAGCTAACAGCTGATTAGATAACAAGCGTTTTAAGGATAAATGTAAATGCCCACGCATGAAGGACCTCGCATTATTTGTTCGCTAATGTGCTAACAGCTACTGAGTATGCTAACTAAAGCTATGTCTAGCTAGCTGATAGCTCACTGTCTTTTCCCCTTGTTGTGAATAAATGGAATTGACATCTTAGCATTTTGTCGTTTCTAGATATGACCTAACAAAATGATGGTGTCTGCTTTGAAGCTAACGTAAAAAAAACGTCACGTTAGCTTAACTTTTTCTGTTGACAGAGAAATCTTTGGTGTAACGTGTGGAATAGAATTATCAAAAAAACAGTCTATAGAGCTCAACGGTGAGCGCCCACTTTTTCGGCGGCTCTTAATCCTCTGTTAACATTTCACAAAATCCATTTCATCAATAGATTGAAGCCTGTAACCATGACAACCAGCTACACCAATACTCGTGACTATAGTAATTTGATTCGGCGCAAAAACGGTTTAAAGAAACGGCAAAGATACTGTAGACTGTACATCATTTTGTTGAACTGCACATCCCACAATCCATTGCGAATGATCCCTCTTCTTCTTAAATGTAACTTTAGTCGTTGTTATCGTGTTTATTCTGTTAATGCAAGTGTTGTACTATCTTGTAGTTTGTGTTGTAGAAAATATAAACTACATTGACTGCGGCATGACGAGGTTATTAGTACACTTTGTGTTAGCTAACTAACTAGCTAGCCTGCTAGCGAAACTATCCGTTCGCATTCGTCAGGAAACATTGCCATGGTAACAGCGACTCCACCAATCAGAGACGTCGCTGTGACACTCTATGATCGTGTTGTTCTTTTCCCCGATATCGTGAATAATCCGTGTTTTTTAATCTTAAAACGAGGTCGATATCAGACGAACTTGTGTCTCCTACAGGAACATAAACCATCGTTTCACACTTGGGTAGCTCGTGGTCAGTCGACCTGTGATGGTTATGACATCACGGCTAATAATCAAATCAGCCATGGAGAAAATGAACGGGATTTTTATGTCTGGCACCACACTTTTGAGCTCTACAGTATTTACTCCATTTTATCCGTTTTTAGTCCTTCGCTTCAGATGACGTCAGAGAGTCTTTGTTATTGAACAGTTTGGTGTTTAAATAATGAACTTGGTGTGTTATATTAAGAAGATATCTTGTTGGCACTTGTGATCTCCTAGAGTAATCCGAAGTGGCGGTTAGACTGAGATAAATAAATCCTTGTTAACGTTACGGCAGCTCAGTGTTTCTCTGCGGGTCGGGTTAGTTTCATAAAAACAAAAACACACACTCAAATGTTTCTTCTTCTTCTGTTGCACAACTTCACACGCTCGTGTCTGTCACTGAAAAACCACCTACGAGACTTTAATACGATCAACATTCTGATGAAGTCATCGTGGAGGAGACTCGTAAAGATGAACTTTGGCAAAAACCTGATCCCCAAAAGGGAGACTACTTCAACTTCTGGGTCAAACAGGGCTGGACTGGTTTAGACTGAGAGGAGAACACGTGATATGATCCATGTTAGTGCGGAAACACACAACGCCTGATTCAGTTTGACTGGTTTTGTTTGGTCACAATGAAGACTCGTGGATTGGACCCGGATCAACAACGCTTTTATGTGAAAACAATCCTGAACTCAGCTGACAGTTTGGAGTAAAACACGCTAAGTGCTCTTTAAAAGATTTTAATCTGGGGAAAACTTTGCAGTATTTAAGTCGAATGAGCTCAGTCGGGTTGAGTATCTCTAAATTGTCCTTTAAATCTAATCTAGTCCAGCCCAGTCTGCTGTTCTGTAGTACAGTCCTGATTGTCTAAACCAGTTTAAACTGGTCTAACAGAGTTAGTTTGGTTCGGTCCAGTCTGGTCTATGCAGCCACACAGTGGTTCGGTCTGCGGGACATCACGTATCCTCTCCTGCAGACGCAGCGGAACGAGCCGTCAGTGTTCACACAGCGAGCGTTCACACACGGAAACTCCGGCCGGACGCCGTCCTCACACTCGTTTATATCTGTAAACACACGCGTAAACACACACACACACACACACACACACACACACACACGCACACACACACACACACACACACTGTAAGAATCATAATATTTGATCTATCAAGTATTTTTAGTCAAACTGGGACCATTAAGAAATCTAACCTCTATTATCCATGTTAGTAATCACACTACTGTCTGTGGTTAGTTCAGTGACTGTAATAACAGTGGGATGTTTTAGTGTCTGTGGTTAGTTCAGTGACTGTAATAACAGTGGGATGTTTTAGTGTCTGTGGTTAGTTCAGTGACTGTAATAACAGTGGGATGTTTTAGTGTCTGTGGTTAGTTCAGTGACTGTAATAACAGTGGGATGTTTTAGTGTCTGTGGTTAGTTCAATGTCAGTGGGAAATACCAGCTCCAGGCTAATTAAGATCCTACATGTGAAGGTGTGTTTCTGCGTACCTATACATGTCATCGAGGTCATGTCCAGTTCGTATCCTTGGTAACAGTCACAGGTGTAACCTTCTGCAACACGAATACACCTGCCGTTCTCACAGCCGTGCAGTATCCCACAATCCTCTGCTGCACTCAGGCCGCCGTACGACTCATATCGCCCTAAAAAAAAAACAAGAAAAGAAGACACGTCGATCCATCGGGAGTTTTTATAACATCAGATTAATTTAAGAAAGCAGGATTAAATCAAAACGACTCACTCTCATACACCCTCCTCGGTGCTCCTCCTCCTGCGCCTCCTCCTGTGCCTCCTCCTCCTCCTCCTCCTCCTCCTCTGCTCCGGTCGGTAAAAGGAGGAAAAGGTGGGCCGGGCCTCCATGCTTCCTCCTCCTCTTCTTCCTCCTGCTCCTGGTAGGGAGCTCCAGGCAGCGGGGCCAGGCTGAGAGGAGCGCCGTCAGCCCGGGAAGGAGGAGGAGGACGGGCACCGAACGCCCTCTCTGCCCGGGGGTCCAGAGGGAGGCGGTAGGATGGAGATCTGGGTTGTGAGCCGACGGGGGAGCCGAAGTCTCCTTCAGAGTAGTAACCCGTGCTGAGAGACGTAGATAGATAATCATTAAAGAGCGCTTCACGAACATGCCACACATTTCTGCGGCTGTCTCTCCGATGTCCCGGTACGTCTGAAAACTAGAGCTTAGGAAAGTGGGACACCGTTTGTTGTGATCTGATCTTCCCTCCTATTGGACGAGCCAAGGTGTAGTCACGATGGTGCGCTCAAGTTGAACATTTTTTTAACTTTCATGTAACACGGACGGCAAGCGTGACGTTCTCTGCACTGTGCAGCGCCAACGCGTCCTATCTAAAAGGCCCTTTAAGATGTCGTCTTAAATGACTTACATCTGTGTTGCAATTTCCTCCAACATTTTATAGAAAAGATAATTTCTGTAGAAAAGAATTGGAAGATTTGTTCATTATAAAAATAAACAAACATAAAATCCGCCTGTAAGAAAAGATAAACGGAAAAAGTCAAGCGTGTGTTTTTTTAAATGATCGTCTGGGACTCAAAACACGACTTCAAACATGAACAATCATCGTTACGTTCTCTTTAAATATCCAGATATAAATATGACCCATGATCACCTGTACTCAGGCCGGCCAAACGCTCCGTCAGGCAGGCTGAAGGTGGCCGGCGTCCTCCCTCTGAAGCCGGACCTGCTGCCCCCTGCTGGAGAGTAATCTTCATAGTCAGGAGCACTGAAGTCTCTGCCTGGAATCACAGCTGGAGGGAAGGAGTCCGGGCTGTAAGGAGGGAAGTATGGAGGAGCTGAGGAGACGAGGAGAGGAGAGGGAACAAGGAGCAGAGGGAGGGGAGGAAAAGGAAAGGAAGAAAAGGAAACAAGAAGAGAGGAGCGGAAAGAGGAAACGAGTGAAGGAGAAAAGGAGTGGAGAGGAGAGGAAGTTAGGGTAAATGGATTAATGAGCGAGGAAAGGAGACAAGAAGGAGTTAAATAACGGTAAAAACAGGAGAAAACATCAATAAAAAAAGTTTGTGAGGCAGACGTGGAATAAACAAACATTCAGCTCTTTATGGATAACTTAGAGATTAAAACAAGATAAATATTGATTTTAAAATC
>CM036545.1:30334573-30374573 GCA_020745685.1 Tautogolabrus adspersus
AGCACAAAAAGGGTTTCTCATAAACACATCTAACAGCAGTGTTTCACATTGACTGTAGGTTTAAATGTAGGAACTCACTGTCTAGGTCCGCTGTGTGATCCTGGGAGAGTGCGAGGCTACAGCTGCATCTTCAGTTGTGTTTTTGGATAGATTTTCACTGTTACAGATTTACTGGATGGATGCACAGAGGCTTTAACAAACGAGCTGCGCATCGTCTTTAGTGTTGATTTTAAACAGCGCCGAAACACATCAGCCAGGTCGCTTCTGGGTCAAGCATCTCAGTAGTTCCTTACTCTCCTTTAATTAATCCCACTGCACTTCTTAACTGATGCTAACTTCCAGCCTGACCTACAGAAACATGTCACTTCTGCAGCCGTTAATTTGCATGTGACACTTTGAGTTAAGAGCGTAAGGTTTCTGAACACGTACCCAGACAGGCCTTCCCGTCAGCGGTGGAGAAGAAGCCCTGGTCACACACACACAGGTGGGATCCTGCCAGGTTCTGACAGAAGGCGTGTTCCCCACACACCGTCTCATTGGCACATTCATTAATGTCTGAAACAGAGAACAGAGCTCGTCATCAATCATTCGGTTGAGTCTTTACACTTTGGCTCTGAAGCCTCTGCAGGAAACGTTGAGCTTGTGTTTGTGTGCTTCACTCTCCAGTTAATTAACAGTTTATGTTTAATTACTGTTGACTCCGAGCCCTAATACAGTTTCAGCGAGGGTCGACACGAGACGATATGATTCTAGTGAAAATCAAACACCATCCATACCTGTGTTTACAAACACAGAAGTCTTAGGCTCCCCATATTTGGTCATTTATTGTTTTTTGTGACCAAAAACTGCGAGAACTCTCCTGTACGTTGTCTAGATTGAACAAATTAGTTGACATCAAACGTTGCTACCTGACTCTCTCTCTTTCTCTTGAGGCAGCATGTGGTTAAGAACACGATGGGTATATGCTGAGGGAAATGACCTGTAGTCAGACTCACCTGCACACCTGCCGTTCTGTGTCAGCTGATAGCCAGGCTCACATGTAGTGACACAGTGGTACGAACCAATCGTATTCTCACATCGCTTCGACCCGCAGACCGACCGACCGGACGAGACACACTCATCGACATCTGAAAGAGGAAATAGATGATGCTGTAGTGGACATGATTCACCACAACCAGTGTGTTAGAGCAGGGAAAAGACAAACAGTTATGTTACATGTTTGGTCGGGTCAGCTTGACACTGTCCCTTTAAGATGAAGGGCAAAAATGTTTACATGCATCTTGTTTACTACTGCAATGTAGTTTTACATTTAGAATACTTTTGTCTGTAGGTGTGTGTGTGTGTGTGTGTGTGTGTGTGTGTGTGTGTGTGTGTGTGTGATAGTACCGAGACAGGCAGTCTCATCTGGGTTGCTGGTGAAGCCAGTTTGACATTGGCACCGGAGGGAGCCGTCAATGTTCACACAGCGACCGCCAAAGCAAACACCTGACTTCACACACTCGTCCACATCTGCAGGGAGCGAGAGAGAGAGAGAGCGAGAGAGAGTTAAACGTGAAACACAAACACACACACTATTACATGTTATCGTGAGCACCGGCCAGAGATGACATCATCATTACATCAGCTCTGAGAGCAGAAACAGAGGAGGCCAAAACAGAGCTGTGAGCTGCAGAACGACACACACACACACACACACACACACACACACACCCACACACACACACACACGTACAAACATGCATGCACACACACACACACACACACACACACACACACACATAGACACACACATACATGTACAAACACACACACGCACACACACAAGCACGCACACACACACACACACACACACACACAACAACATTAACGATTTAAACGTTGACAAACCTCTCTCAGCAGCGATCTGATGTGTACCTGTTGCTGCAGTGTTGACACACCGCCTGATGGTGGCGTCGAACTCGTATCCCCGTCTGTCACATTCACACATGAACGATCCTTCCACGTTCTCGCAACGAGCTGAACCACACACACCTGGACGCGACTCACACTCATCCACGTCTGAGGGAGAGAATGAGACAAAAAGAGCAACACATGTTAAACCACAAACATGCTGATATGTAGAGTTAAAGGTTTGTTATGTGTGGTCTCCCTCACCTGCACACCCGCCAGACTCTGTCACCTTATAGCCCGGCTCGCAGGAGGTGACGCAGTGGTATGATCCAATCGTATTCTCACATCGCTTTGACCCGCAGACTGACCCCGCCGACGAGACACACTCGTCCACATCTGAGAGACAAATAGAGACGACAGACTGTACTGAAAGTCAAACGTGCCTCCATAACTACACAGGAGTACAATCGGAGGCTGCACTGCTCCTCACATGTCATCCCTCACTCTCTCTCCTCCCAACATTTCCTGTCTCTCCTATCTAATAAAGGCAAAAGCCCCTAAAATATGACTGAATATAAATTAAAATTGTTGCTGGCTGTTCAGGAGGAGATAAACTTGCTTTTAATGACGTGCTTGTGACACGTAAATAACACATAAACCCCTCTATTTCAGCCCTGCTCAGAACAGGCTGTTTCTGTGTCTGTAGCTTTAAATGTAAATGAGCTGTGTCTGACCACGCCCCTCTCTGGAAGGGCTTGGGTGGCTCGGGCTTTCTCGCTCCATGTCCTATTGTTTACGGTGAGAAGGCAGACTCAGAGGGCAGAACAAACACCTAGCTGTGGGAGTGTCACCCACCTGGGGGAGGGGTTACTGCCCTTTGTGATGTCATGAAGGGAAAATCTCCAAATGGCCTGTTTGAGCACACATTTTCTGAAAAGTGGAGCAGGCAAAAGACAGAGAGGATGGACTTTTCTCATCATTGGGGGGTTTGTAGACAGACTAGGGACACATATTAGATTACTATATCATGGTGTGTATTTTACATCATATGTGACCTTTAAAAAATTAACATGAACACTAGGTGGCAGTATAGAGGCAGAGGGGTTGTGACAGAGTCGACACAGCAGCAGCAGGAACAATGACAGAAAGTTTTGAAGACAAACTGATGGATCTGTAATTCTCCACGTGTGTGTACGATGTGTCGAACATGTCTGTCAGAATATCTGGGAACGATCGGTTCAGTTTGAGAAGGCGACGTGGAAACATGAAAACACTAAAAGAAACCAGATCAGTGTCTCGGTTCATCTAGTGACTGTTTAAGTTTTCAGCAGCTGCTGTAACGACATCATCTACGGACGCATTCATCTGAAGGTCACCAGTTAACACGGTCACTCGTTAAGCTGTAACACCGGGACTGTTCTGTCCGTGCACGGAGTGCAGACGGTCATCAGTCTGAGCTGATCAGTCATTATTGATTATTGTTCCTTCTGATCTCAGAGTTAACGTAACAGTACATTTCTCGAGTGTCTCCATGTCTGTGGGTTACATCCCACCCGTCAGGTAGTCGTAAACGGCCTGGGCTCTCTGTGCCCTCTAGAGGTAACCTCCAGTAATACATGTAGCACATAGTAAAGTATATATTTAACTATGTTCATGGCGCAGCGGGTCACGCAGGCGAACACACGGTTAAACAGCACGCATATCACCAGCTTTATGTCTGTGTGTGTTTGTGCGTGTGTACCGAGACAGGCAGTCTTCTCAGGGTTGGTAGTGAAGCCGGTTTGGCATTGGCACTGGAAAGAACCATCAGTGTTCACACAACGACCGTCCAAACACACACCTGACTTCACACACTCATCCACATCTAGAGGGAGAGAGAGAGAGAGAGAGAGAGAGAGAGAGACAGAGACACACACATTTGGTTATGTTCGTTAAGATGTTGTGAGCACGAGCCAAAATGACATCACCATTACATCATCGCTAAAGGCAGAAAGAGAAGAGGCCAAAGCAGAGCTGCATAAACAGGCTCAACACTGAGCTCTGTGACACATCTGTCTGCAGACACTCCAACACACAGAACCTGGATTATTCACCGCTGTGAGTGAGCGCTCGGCCGCCAGTGTTCATGGTTCTGTTTGGAACAGGATGACATCAAAAAACCAAGCAGAGGGAAAGTTCTGCATGTGTCATTAAAGCTGTTTTATACACGTGAAAATGTGCATTTCAGGACACGCTGCCTCGGAAAACTTCCAGAGTTTCTTGTTCACATTTCACAGCGTACACAAGAGGCTCTCTCTGTCAGACGGCTCTCCAAACTGGTGTGCAGAAAACATAATGAAGCTGTTTCATCACGGGCTCCTCAAGCCGGTCGCAGGATGTAAACTTCAGCAACCTTCTCCGGCTCGCTCACGGTGAATTTTCCTGAATATTCGGGGTGAATAAATTGGCCGCTTGTGTTCACACACGTGCAGCTCACCCAAAATATTTCAGAACGTTTTCAGGAGTTCTGTGTAACATTGTGTTTCCTTACAGCATGCAACTCAAGCGAGCGTCAGCGACAAACTCAGATTGATTACGTTGTTTCCTATTTGAGTGTCCTATCAGCCCGTGAGCGACGCAGCGCTCGCATCCCTGTTCCTCGAGTACACATGCACGAGGAAGGAGGAGACTCTACAAGGCCCTGACACTCGCTTTCCTGCCTCAGCAGAGCTCGTTAGCTTGTCTTACAAAGTGGATTAAAGAATCCACATCCTTGACTGAAATGTTGACCTTTGACCTGTGTCAACACCGGAGAAAAATTTATCCGGCTCACCGCGAGCCGTTTATTGACGAGCCTCTGAGTGTTGTGATTTGAGTCGACAGCTCGTCAATACAAAGCAACATACTTCAGTTTGTTTGTCCACCTTCAAAATAAAAGCACCACAGAGCAGAGAAGTAAGTATTTAACGGATGCAGTGTGGTCAGAGAGCGTCCGATGCTGAGCGATGCAACATCAAATGCTCTGTTGCTGTTCGGACACGATGTCAGTGTGAAAGCACAACATGATTTAAAGACAAAAGCAGAAAGTACAGAAAGGAAACGATAAAACTCGTCCA
This sequence comes from Tautogolabrus adspersus, assembly GCA_020745685.1. Taxonomy (NCBI): domain Eukaryota; kingdom Metazoa; phylum Chordata; class Actinopteri; order Labriformes; family Labridae; genus Tautogolabrus; species Tautogolabrus adspersus. The sequence continues at coordinate 30,339,559 of CM036545.1, forward strand.
TGTATAACTTCACAGCTTCATTGAAAGAGTTTGTTGATGTTATCAAACATTAGCTGACAGCAGTTTCATCTTTCTTTGTAATCTTAAACAGACATGTCATGGTTAGGACTCTTGTTGTTTATTTTGGTTGAATTGTTAGCGTGGGTTTCATGATTTAGTGCTGTGTGTTTATTCCTGGGTGTGTTCCGTTCAGCTATGGGGAGGATTTTGGTTGTTGTCTGTGCTTCTTGTTTTGCTGCAGAGGCCGGGAGGTGTGCTGTCAGAGGTGCTCATTGGGCACAGCTGCGACTCATCAGCTGCTGATATACTCCCACTCAGGAGGCCTCGGGTTGCCAGTTCACTCCGGCTTCTTCAGCGGTAACTCGGCTCTCTGTGAATGCAAGTATCTCTAGTTTTCCTGACTGCTTTGCCAGGGATCTAACCCTGTGCGTCCCTGTTTCCCTGGGGTCTCTGTCCAGCAGGCCTCAGCGCCTCCACCCCTGCCCAGCCTCATTCCACCAGCACGAGTCTACCTACAGCGCTCTCGTCACCATGGTTTCCTTTGCATCACTTCTAAAGTCTGTAATAAAGTCCTTAAAGCCATCCCCCTCATCTGAGCCTTGCTTTTGGGTCCAGCTCTAGTAATCATCACAAATATCTTTGACCTCAAGTGAAAGGAAAATATAAGGAAAAAAGTACGGGCTGAAACACGTGCACACACACACACACACACACACACACTGACTCACCGAGGCAGGCGGTCTTGTTGTCGCTTAGTTTGAATCCCTGGGAACACACACACGTGTAGGACCCTGGTGAGTTCACACACTCTCCTCTGGGGAAACAGAACTCCCCCTCCAAACACTCGTTAATGTCTGAGGACACACACAAACACAAACACAAACACACACACGATAATTAAACTCTGTATTCAACATTCAAAGAGCTGTAGGAGAGGTTTCTCATCATGATCTTCATGTTCCCCTCAGGCTGTGAACTCACCCCGACACTGTCTCCCCAGGCCGGACGTTCGATACCCCGGTGCACAGTCGCACCTGAATGAACCCACCGTGTTCACACACAGCCGCCCTGCCTCACAAGCCCCGCTGCTTGCACACTCGTCCATATCTGCAGGAGAAAGAGAGAGAGAGGGGCTACATTCAGGTGTTCAACATTCTGGACCTAAGCCGAACGTCAGAGCAGTTTATGATCTCTAGATTTGTAATTGAACACTTCACTGATTTATTTGCACTGTTCTCATCTTGTCGTAGTCGAGTATCTGTTCAAGATGTGCCAAACTGAGCAACAAGAATAAAAACCTATATACAATTTAAATCACAGAATACAATAATACCGTTACAAGTTAAAGGAGACTGAGGTTGTACAGTACAGCTGCACAGCAACATTGACAAGCTGTGTATGTGTGTGTTTGCGTGTGTGTGTGTGTTACCTTGGCACGAGCCGTCCTTGCTGCTGTACCCGGGCCGACAGGACACACAGCGGTACGACCCCACAGTGTTCACACACTGCTGACCGGGACACTGAGAGGTCTGCTCACACTCGTCCACATCTGAAACACAACCGATCACCTTCAATTATCGTCACCTCACGTTTGACACAAATCAAATTCTACAAATCATTTATCAGATGCTTTCATCCAAAGTGATGATGTCATTGTCATCATCATCATTAAGGTTGTAGGTGTTCATAAAGAGCTGGGTCTTTAGCTTTTTCTTAAAGGTGCAAAGGGACTCTGCAGATCGAATGGAGTTAGGAAGTTTGTTCCACCACCGGGGGGCGACAGAGGAGAAGAGTCTAGTTGGAGACTTAGGACCCTGTTGTGGAGGTTGGATCAGACGCCTTTCATTGGCAGAGCGTAGTGGGCGGGAGGGAGTGTAGACCTGGATCAGAGAGTTTTAAATTTGATGCGAGCAGTAACTGAGAGCCAGAGGAGGGAGATGAACAGCTGAGTGACATGATGTCTGGGGAGGTTGAAGACCAGACACACTGCTGCGTTTTGGATCATCTGCAGGGGTGCAAGGGTGTGTTTTTTTATTAATAATTGTGTGTGTGTGTGTACCTGTACACAGTCCGTTCACACTGCGGTATCCTTGCTGACAGTCAACACAGCTGTACGACCCTTCAGTGTTCACACACTGCTGACCAGGACAAGAAGCACTGCCCTCACACTCGTTTATATCTGCAGGAAACACAGAGACAAAGAGAGAGAGAGAGAGCGCAGGATGAGTGTGTGAGTGTGTGTCTGTGTTTGACTGAGTAAGAGGTGTGTCTGTGAAGGTGAGCGTACCTGTACACAGTCTGTTGATGAGTGTGTATCCGGGTCGACACGACATACAGCGGTACGATCCCACAGAGTTCACACACATCTGACCAGGACACTGAGACGGCTCAGCACACTCGTCTACATCTGAGACATACACACACACAGCTAGCCTGGCTACCTACCAGCTCCACCACAATGGACTGATTCAATTAGTAAAAGTGAAAAATAACAGTTCACATTTTACAGCATTGAAGCGTAAGAGTACCTCGTGAACACTGATCCACATGTGTGACTCCAGGAAACTGCTTTTCTCCCTCTTTGTGTCATAATCATTAAAGTAGGGCTGTCAGCATTAACTAGTTAATCACCATTAATCAAGGTCTGACATTAATGCGTTCTTTTCTTAATCCTGATTAATCTCATGTTATTTTGTCCCTTCATGCTCACCGTAGATAGTCGTCCTCAGTGTCTCCCTGTAGTCTCAGTGATGTAAAAGAAGGACACTGCTGCATCTTTGAATGTCTCATTTCACTTTAACAAACTCTCAGACAGCTCAGCTGACGAGTCCAAAGTCATATCCACCTGATGACATCACACATTGACCTTTGTTAACTTCCTTTGAGCTGTTTGACCTCACTTTGGGATCCCTAACCACTTCCTGTTTCTGTGCTTAACTTCATGTCCTAACCTTCATCTACCAGAAGGGCCTTACTGTATTTCAAAATAAAAGCAGGGTTGAAACATTCTGATGGTTCGACAGCCCTGTTTTTAAGTAAATAAACCTTGTGGGGTGCGTGTCTGAGTGAAACGACAGTTAGCCACACGACGCCTGTGAGTCTGAGCTCAGGGCAAACAAAGCATCGCAACCCGTACTTGTGGATCTATTTACGCTTTTGCAACAACTCCAAAAAAATAAAAATAAAAATATATATACGTATCTGCACCGCTTCCACTTTACCTGTACAGGTGTTGTTTTGTAGCTTGTAACCATGGCGACAGACACAGCGGTAGCTTCCTGGTGTATTTTCGCAGCGACCGTTGGAGCAGGGAGCCTGACGACACTCATCGATGTCTGCAGACAATCACAACAACACACCCATGAGACCCACATTTTATGTGAGGATCAGCAGAATAGGTCACCTTTACCATTAAAGGATAATTATTTTCGTCACTCTGTGGCGTATCGAGCGTTCTGTGATTGACAGGACGTAAACACAGTCCAGGTGTGTTACCTGCACACCGCCTGTTGAGGAGTCCGTATCCAGGCTGACAGGACACACAGCGGTATGAACCCTGACTGTTGATGCACTCCTGACCAGGACACTGAAGAGCGTCCTCACACTCATCCATATCTGAAACACACACACAAGCACACACACACACACGCACGCACACGCACACACACACACACACACACACACACACGCACACATACAGTGTTACAAACGTTACACACACTGTCTGCAAAGAGTGTGTTTGTTAACTTTTTAAAAACTGTTTATGTTGACATGAAGGCTAATTATTCATATTTATTTACCCCCATGGTCTGTTAAAGGTTTGCATGCATCTTTACCTGTGCAGGTGTTTCCACTGAGTCGGTAACCAAGGCGACAGACACACCTGTAGCTGCCCGGTGTGTTGTCACAGCGACCATTGCTGCAGGGATTCTGCTGGCACTCGTCGATGTCTGAGGGTGTCACAGTTAAATGTTTGTGTTAGTGATGTTTGTTTGTTTGTTTGTTTGTTTGCTCAGACTGAAGTGCACGTTACCTTGACAACTGGTCAGCTGGCTGTTGCTCCTGTATCCAGAAGGACACACACACCTGTAGCTCCCCATGGTGTTCACACACTGTCCCACTGAACACACAGCCGGAGACTGAACACACTCATTCACATCTACACGCACACGCACACACAAACACACGCACACGCACAAACACACGCACACACAGACACACACACACACACACACAGACACACACACGCACAGACACACACACACACACACACACACACACACACACACACACACACACACACACAAACAAACATTAAAAACAGACTCTCTGGGCTACATTAACGATCTCTCAAACAGGGTCAAAGGTCGGTGTTACCTTGGCAGTACGTGCGCTGGGAGTTGGGCTGGTATCCCTGATCACACACACACGTGTGTTTCCCACCAGGCTGATCCACACAGCGGCCACGCCCACACACACCTGGTCTGCTCTCACACACACCTCGCACTGCTGCACAAACACAAAGATTATCACGTGTGACTTCAAGTTGAGTAAAACTGTACGTGGATGATCCCGAGTTCATGGTTACAGATGACAGTGGAGAGAGAGAAAGAGAGAGACAGAGACAGAGAGAGAAAGAGAGAGAGAGAGGGTGGGGAGTGACATGCAGGAAAGGACCCACAGGTCGGATTTCATCCCGGGCTGTGCTCCATGCAGAGGCTGTAGTCCTCTTCATATACAGGAGACTACAGCTCAGCTAACCATCCACCAAGCCACCGGCGCCCCTTCATGTTTATGTAATTATTGATCTGAGTTACGGCCCGAGCATAGAAACGTTGCGAGGACCTTACTGTAGTGTATATTTTGCAAATGTTACTAATGTATTTCACTATGTTGTTGGTGTCAGATTAATTATAAACATGAAGGATGATGAACTCTGGTTGGAGGGGCCCCCTGTGATGTTTTACCCCGGGCCTCTGCAGACTCTAGATCACCCCTGATCTCCCTTTAAGTCCCTTTTGTGGTCTTCTTCAGTCTTATCCTTCCTCAGGGTCAGATTGAGCTGGCATTAAGCTCAGGTGCAAACACATGTGTGTGTGCGTGTGTGTGTGTGTTTGGTACGTCTCCACTAACTGAGCACAGATGCGGGCCTCCTCAGAGTCTCTTCAGCGTCCAATTAAAATGAGAGAACAGAGTTTAGGACGTCCTGGTGGTCTGAAGTTTGAAACAAACACCACACGCTGTGATTTAAGTGTCCCTGGAAGATTCCCCCCTCAAGTAACACAACTATGTTTTAATTCTAATGATGACGATCTTTATGATTTTTACTAAACACTATAAAACTTTCAACCTTTAATCCAAACTTTACAAGCAACACATATTTATGGAGAGCATGCATTTCATATGTTGTTGATGTTGTTGTTGTTTCGTTTAGATCCTAAGATCCCTCTGATCTGCAGGTACTTACTCTGGACTCGTGCTGGGCGTGTTGTCGTGGTCGTCACGGTTACAGCCGGTCTGTTCTGCAGAAGAGGGAGTCCTACAACGGGCCTCGACCCACGCTCAGGGCTCTGGGGCTGGGCCGGAGCGTGGAGAAAGTCCCCTCGAGCTGCTGTCTGATCCGGCCGGGACACAGAGGAGGAGGAGGAGGAGGAGGAGCGACGGTCTGCTGAGGAGAGACGAGGAATAAGAGCATTAATGTGACTGCTTTCAGGAAGCTCAGTGAGATTTCTTCTGTCCCTCTGAAAGTCAGTTTCTTTGTACATCCCCTGATTAATGTACAAAGATGGCGGTGATGGCCTAGCGGTTAGGTTGCACCCCAAATATGGAGGCTTCAGTCCTACAAGCGGGCAGCCTGGGTTCAAGCCCGACCTGTGGCTCCTTCCCCACTCCCTCTCTAAATCTTTGAAAAATAATGGACTAAAAAACCTCTTGAGCCGCTGGGTGCTTGTAGGTGTGGATCGCCAAGACAGATACAACAACAACAGATAGCATGTGCGAAGTGTCTCTGTCTTTTAAGGAACTGCAGATGTAGATTTCACACCGACAGAGACGGTGATGTTCCTAAAACTTTGCATTTTCAAATACTGATATTGTGTAAACAAACACAAAACACATCAAAAGGTAACCGCTTTCGCCTGAAATGGTTGTCGTGTAAACAGGAAGTGATGTAACCGGGCAGATTAACTGTGATTTAACACAGCTTTTATTTTCTCTCAGAGCTGGTGGTACCTTGACTCCCAGTTGATGGAGGCTGTGGTCTTTGTTGTGTTGTGAAGGACTGAGCAGTGTCAGGCCGGCTCTGCAGGGTCGCAGGTCGCCCTGAAGTCTGGGGTTTGTCCAGCGTGGTCAGAGTGTTGGTGCTGCTGGGGTGCACATGCCTGGAGGAGTCACCTGGGTGGGGCGGAGGCTGAGGTTCAGGCCGGGAAGGAGGCTGGGGTGGACTGGGTCTCGTGTGGGTGCTGCTGGAACCAACTGCTCCGACACCTGAAGCAGAGGAACCGGATCCAGCAGCTGTCGCTCCAGTGGAGGAGGGTTTCTGAGGAGAACTGGAGGCTCTGCTCGAACTGGATCCAGAACCAGGACCTGAAGGGAGGAGAGCTGGACGGAGGTGTGGACAACACAGATGAATTATTAAAAGTGTGCTTCTAAGAGATCCAGCTTGTGTTAGTGGGTGGACACCTCTAAATACTACAATACCCATGAGCCTCAGCTGCTAATGCAACAGATAAATGTTTAATTGTAACAGTCAGAAGCTTAACATGACCCTATATTTACTAAAATTGTCCAAAATTAATTTAATTAAATTAAAGAACCCAAAGTTAAAGCTGCAGAATATTCTGCTCTGATTGGATGTCTGTTATTGAAATGCACCATGGGAGTTGTAGTTTACTTCTCACTTTCCATTGTCGTGCCTGCAGCATCTTTACTTTTTAATCAAAGCATAAAATATTCTTAAAACAAGTTTGTTCTGGGTTAAGTCAGGTACCCTGGTTATCCTGGTTGCCGTTGGTTACCAGCGAAGCTCCTCGGCTGCCCAGCTGCTCGTTGGCTTTCTGGATGAACTGCAGGGCCGAGGAGGAGTAATGATAACCTGGACCGGCGGGGCAGATTTCCTTAAAGGCCACTGCAGGAGGACACGGAGAGACGAGTTAATATTCTGTATATATCCTAAATTAATATCCTACATAATCGTGAACGAACAGACAGCATGAAAGACGTCATCCCTGGACCCTATCACCCACAGTCTCAGGTGATAGGGCTGGGCTGTTGACCCGTACCACAGAGACATCGAGGTACTCAAATACATTTTACCTTGTTAGCAACAACATGCTGCAATAAGAGCCCATTGACTGCTATTGTTGTTAGCTAGCTCGGTTGCCAGCAGCTTCTCTTGCCACATGACGGACAGTTCGTTTTTATCCATTGGTCACCAACCTGAGCCAAAGTAAGGACACCTCTGACAGTCGGGTCCCCAGGCTTTCCCGACACGGCTGCAGCAGCAGATCTGTTTGGTGATGTTCCTGAGGATGGGCAGGGAGCACGAAAACGGACCCTGACCCGAACCCAGGACCCGGTGACACTGACCCTTCTCCTCTGAGATCACTTTCTGAGCTGAGGAGGACACACAGGAGGACAGGGAGCAGTTAGAAACACATCCTGGAGTCTTTCTGGGAGTCCAGACAGACTTGAAGCCGAGACACAAGCAGAGGCCTGCATGCAGAATCAGAAACATGCTGCTCCCCCGGTCTACATTCAGACAGGACAGCCTCAGCAAGGACTTAACACAAATCAAGCATGCTCTGACATCACAGACCCCAAACTTTTCTGTGGCGTGATTGGACGAGAGGAACAGAAGATAAGATGCAAACAGGAACAGAGAGCTTGTCCATGAAGCTTCTTAAAGGTGCATATCTATCTCCATTGTGACCCTGCTGGTCAGAAACCAGACTCTCCATCACATGGATCAGAGCCGACATTATACTGTTCAGGTTTGTTCCTGTAAATGACTAAGCTTCTCTGGTCTTACGGGCAGACAGCACTGGGTTGCATCAGTTTAAGTTAGCTGAAATATTGCAAAGTTTCAAAAGTTATTTAGAACTTAAGTCGGTTACGCACTGAAACCACAAGCTCTGTGATTGGTCCGCTGGTTAACATCGTATTTCCTGCATTAACAACTTTCGGATATCGCCGGCAGTTTCAAGAATTCTGCAGAAGAAAGAACGCTACAAGCCAGTTAAATCAACTGCTGCCCAATGTTTATCATCTCCAACTCCAACATCATACGCTCAGCCTCTGTTGCCATGGTTACCTCGGCACAAACAAGCAGAGAATGTGCAACCAGAACTGTCATTGGCGTAGATACGACACTGGCTACGTATGTAAGCTTCTGCATTGGTACAGGGCGACTCTAACCTTCGTCATCAGCACAGATTCGACGCAGAAGTCAAAATCAGGCTTTCTTGTGAGAAAGGATAAAACTTTGTGATTTCTAAGAGGAAGGTTTTCAGAAAAGGAAAATACATTTTACAATACAGGCAACACAGAAACACACCTGAGTGTCAGGTGTCAGCTACGAAAACAGAGACAGGTTAGATCATGGTGAAGACTTTACAGGTAAATAAACACACTTCATACAGACCCGTCCACGAGCATTCCCAGACAGTTTGGAAGCAGCATTAAGACGAGACATGTTCAGAATTCATTAATCAGCTTTTCATTATTATTAGAGCGTAGTCGTGGTTACCAGCATTCTCCTCCTCCTCCTCTTCGTCAGTGAATGCCGGTCAGAATAAGCAGAACACCAGTCAGACTTCGTGAACCCATCTGAGCACCAAACGTCCTTCAGATTTCTCTGATTTGACCAGAACAAAGAGTTCTTCTGACTCTTTAGAGAACAGAGAGCCCACACACATCAGAGCGACTGAACACACGGACTCTCTGACTGCAGACAAAGACGCACACTGACCTTCAATAGAATCAGAGGTCATGACCTCTGAGGGTTTTCTGCCGACTTTGAGTTTTTCTGTTAAACTCACGCCCATCGTTTTATTGTGTTGTCGTCGTCTTGGTTTGTTTTGTTGTGATTCCGTTGTGTTAGAGGTTTCTCTGCCCGAGCCCGACTCGGCACAGGGCATGAAGCTGGATCAGGCCAGGACCCCCCCCCTCCCCTCACCTTGGGCGCGGGCCAGTCTTGAGGTCTTATAAAAAAGGCCCCTAGGTTGTATTGAACACTTGCTCATGTGGTTCTGGAACCAGTGGACGCTCTGTGGTCGACGTGAGGGTGACGACGTTGTTGTTATCCAGTGAAAACATCGGGCGACAGAAAGAGTCAGCAGCAGAGAATAAAGTGTATTGGACTTCATGTCAACAGATATTAGAAACACTTTGAGCTCAGATGGATCCATGAAGACCTGACCTGGAGTCTGCGTCATTCCTCGATTCATTCCCATGCCGGCGGCTGTGTGTGTGTGTGTGCGTGCGTGTGTGTTTATATGTGTGTTACTCACAGATGCAGATTCCATGTGAGGCGTCGAGGATGAACCCCGCCCTACAAACACAGCTATAGCTCCCCCTGGTGTTCACACAGATCCCGTTCTCACACAGCCCCGGCTGGAGGCACTCATCCACGTCTACACACACACACACACACACACACACATTACCACACAACCATCTCTCCCTCACTCCTCCTTTAGGTTCTCCTCAGTGACACGTTTACTGACAGACTTACGAGCTCATTCTTACGTTTTAGGACGCTTTGTGTCCATTTCTGGATGTGAAATTAAGCTTTTAATTCAGTCATTAAAACAACAAATAAATATAAAACACAAAGAGGAGGAGACACCGCTTTAAACCAGGGAGTAACCTAATCAGTTAAAGGAACAGTCACGCTTCCCCCTCTGCTCCCCCTCACAGACGCTGGGCGCTGAGCTTTTTCTCCAGGAGGTCGCTTTCTGCTGCAAACGCTCTCTCCTCATTGACAACATTTTCAAAAAGACGCTGGCGCTCAGAAAAAACACCAGGTGGACACTGGGCCTTAGAAAACTTGGATTTTGGTCAAACAAAACATTTTTACAATAATGTTGACATTTCAGACATCTTTAAAAACACTTTCCTCTTGAATTGCAGAGTAGATAAAGTACAGTCAGGGTTGGAAAAACATTTCACCAAAACAGCATCATTATAAAACATAAAATAACTTAAAGCAGCGGGGAGGATCCTTCAGTGTGTGTGGGTTTTGGCGCCCCCTGTGGCCAAAGTATGGCGCCCCCTTTAAAGTGATCAAATCAGGATTTGGTGGACTTTCAAAGTCTGCAGCTACTGATCCTGTACGAATGATCTAATCCAGTTTTACTAAGAAAAACCAGGACAAAAGTCAACTGAAGGATCTGATCCTGGACGGAATAAAAGTGGAGTACCAAATCTAGATCAATCTGGACACCGTCATCCACCTGACCGTGACCTCTGGTTCTTATTGTGTGTGTGTGTGTGTGTGTGTGTGTGTGTGTGTGTGTGTGTGTGTGTATGTGTGTGTGTGTGTGAAACTCACCGACACAATCGGTTGCGTTGGCTCTCTGGAAACCAGCGGGACAGCTGCTGTTGCTGTTACCTGACGATGATCAATAACAGATAAATGATTATTAATAACCTGAAAACAACGAAAAACGAATTAGAGCCCGACCAATAAGGGGCCGTTATTTTTCTTAGATCTGTGTTCGATCTGTAGAGATAGATAAACACATTTATTGTGTTGATCCCTCAGTTATCAAACACTTGAGGAAAAGATATTTAACGAAGGCAAGATGGTCACTCAGCTGAAAGTAACTGAGCATGTACGTGCATCACCGCTCGACACTCTGCAGAGTGATGATGCTTGTTTTAATCCATATAGCGCCCTCTGCTGGTGACAGAGAACTGCTAGTGTAACACAATGAAACTCAAATTAAATGATGTTTGACTGGTGAGTAAATCTAGAGATATCTGCGCATATCTGCGATAAATAAGCCGATACTGACAGTCACTGGATATGCTAATATCGGCCGGTATTATCGGCTGGCCGATTATTTGGTCGGGCTCTAGCAAGAATCACACAGACAGATGGACGGTGTGTGTGTGGTTCATGTATGTGTGTTTAAAAACAATAGAGCTCTATGGCACAAAAAGCAGGAATACATCAAACTCTCTTTCACTCTCTCTGTCGGCTCCATGTTTGGTTTTTTAAGGTGCCTCACGTCATTTTCTCTGAGTGACAGACTGATGCGAAGTTGGGCGCCAGCAAGTGAGCTGACACAACTTCCTGTGTGTAATACACACACACACACACACATTAACAAAAACACACACACACACACACACACGTGCAGATCTCTGGTGTGTGTGTGTAACAGGCCTTCAGTCCAACAGAGCACATTCCTTTACTGTTAGTCAGTTCTGCTAGAACATGGAGGAGACATCATTACTGTGTGTGTGTGTGTGTGTGTGTGTGTGTGTGTGTGTGCGTGTGTGTGTGTGTGTGTGTGATAATATCAGATAGTTATATAAGCAGCTCCTGGTGGCTAAATTCCAAAATATTTGCGTCACAAAGTATCAAATCTTCACCGAGCGAGGGGCAGAGGAATATTCCTGTGTTCCTGCAAGTGTGTGTATGGGTGTGTGTGTGTGTGTGTGTGTGTGTGTGTGTGTGTGTGTGTGTGTGTGTGTGTGTGTGTGTGTGTGTGTGTGTGTGTGTGTGTGTGTGTGTGTGTGTGTGTGTGTGCGTGTGTGTGTGTGTGTGAGTGGGTATGAGTGTGTATGTGTGTATGTGTGTGTGTGTTTACCCGTATTATCAGGACAGAGGACACAGTCGGTGGTACCCCAGGCCTTCCCGATTCCTCTGCAGCAAGTTTCCCTGTTCCTCAGACCAGGCAGAGGAGAGCTGCACTACACACACACACACACACACACACACACACACACACACACACACACACACACACACACACACACACACACACACACACACACACACACACACACACACACACACAGACACACACACACACACACACACAGACACACAGACACAACCATTAATATACCGTATACATAATGAATAAATTACAGCCTCTACACAAACATATGAAAGTGAATTTCATGAGTGTGAGAGTAACAGGTATCATTCTAACTATGCTGCTCGTCACAGTTTAGCATGTTAGACATACGTGAATATTGTTATTATTCACTTGTTTTTAATTTAGAGACAGAACAGTGAGATCAGAAATCAGGGAGAGAGAGAGTGGGGAATGACATGAGGGAGAGTAGCAACAGGTCGAATTCGAACCCAGGCCACCGGCCTCGAGGACCACGGCCTCTGTACATGTGGGGCGCCCTGATTAATCACATGTTTAAATTCCATCATTTTGCCCGCCTTGTACTGTTTGACTTCCTGTTAAGATACAAACACACTTTTATTCTTTTACATCACTACAGGGAGACACTGAGGACGAGTATCTACGGTGAGCCTGAAGGGACACAATAGCATGAGATTAATGCAATAAAAAAAGGATTGCACAGAGTTCGGACCTTAATTGCTTGATTAACGTGTTAACCCTCACAGCGCTAATAAATGTACACATGCACATATACAGTATATATATATATCTAATATCGCTGCACTGAGAAAAACTGTTTCAATGATGTGCAGGTGGATTTTTCTATTTAGTTTCATTAAAGAGGATCTATCTGCCCGAGATGTTTTTGTTTTTGTTCTTTTCCTTCTTTGGCTCTTTGGACTCTGCAGCTTTGTGCTCCAGTCTGAGCCTGTTTACGTTTGTACTCCAGCATTACGCATCACGCCTGAAGTGTTTATCTTGACTCATGGTTGGACGTCGATAAGAATCAGTGGGCGATATTGGAGATGACGGACGGCTGACGGTTCAGTAGTTGTGAAACTTGTTGATGTAGTTTGACGAGTTGGACATGAGGTCTGCGTGCGACAGCAGCTACTGCGGCCCATTAAGACAAATCTGCGTTTTATTATCCGCATGAATTATCACCGCCGAGGGGTTTTCTATCAGAGATGTGTGAACACGCTGAACGTCTGCAGCCAGAGAGCTAATGTGAACCAGAGACTTTAGTCTGTAGTCACAACTCATTACAGCAGCATTACAATAAATCACTCGTTTAGTTTTACTGTTTAAGATTTATGCTGCACTGCAAGAAAATACACAAAAATCCCACAAACAACAAAAGCTGTTTTTTCGATGTCCAACATACTCAACGTCTTTAAGAGGAAATCTGCACTTAATGCACACATTTAAACTCAATCTGGTTTAATCCAGAAGTTTCTCCTAATCAATTCATTTCCTGTTATGTTTCACATATAGTAGTGTTGTAGTCCAGACGCCGATAACCGAGACCAAGACATACCCCAGACCAGGGTGCTCCGAGACCGAAACAAGACCAAGACATTTAGGGATCGAGACCGAGTCAAGACCTAGACCAAGGCAGGGCGAGACCGAGACCATAAATATCTGTGAAAACACCGGGAAGGTTGCGGTGGTAACCAGGGGATAAAAATCAATCTTTGAATGAAGTTATGAAGTTATTTGTTATTTTAGAAAGAGGCGTTTTCCTTCTAATCACAGTAATAACGTGGAAAAAGTCCACCCAGTCTGAGAACGAGACAAGACCTGGTAAAAATGCTTTCAATTCCGAGGCGAGACAGAGGGTGTTTGGTGTCTCGGCTCCGACCTCATCACTCCTCGCAGTTTAAATTTACATGCAGAAGTTTGAGGAGTGATGGAATAATGTCTTAACCCCCACCCCCCCCACCCCAGTCGGAGCCTACAGGTGGAATCTCGGGTTGAGGTGGGGCTGAGCCAGAGTGCAGTACTGGTGCTGGTCAGATCTGGCAATAAGGGAGCAGAGGGAGAGACCGCAAATCTTGCAGACCCCTAATAGGAAGGAGGTGTGATGGAGAATGAGGCATGTCAAGTGTGAAATCAGTACAGCTTCATTTTTGGTCTCTCTTACCTGTCCGTCCTTCACCTCTCTGAAGCAGTACTTGAACCCGGACTGCTGGGTGTACGTGCCGCCCCCCCTCACAGTCTGAGCCTGGACCAGCCTACCTGCCGGAGCGGGAGCACCTGCAGACCCTGATGTGGAGGAGGACGAGAGGGTCTGCAGGTTTGAAGTGAATCCAGACACCTGGGAAAAAGATTAAAAAAATTGAGTGTAAATGCTCAACAAGAACCAAAACATCAGACTATTAGATCATCGGACTAAAACGTTGAGTTTGCTCGTTACCTTTAGCACCTGGTGGATTTTTATGCTGGCCTCATGGGGATGCTGCACTCGGACTTTTACAAGGGAGGGGCTGGGCGCTGCACAGACATAAATACACACACACGCACACATGTTTAACAGGTTTAACATTTTGACTTTGACCTGGAGCGAGATCCCTTTAATATTAGTGTAGGAGTTCCTCAAGGCTCCATTCTTGGTCCTCTTTCTTTTACCATACACGTAAACAAAATGATCTCGGCAACAAAAGTTGTGATGTACCTTAAAATTGTGTGTTTAAGATGCACATTTTATCACCTATGTTTTCATCTAAAAAGTATGATGAGTCCTATATACCAGTGTGACCAATACACCAGTACACACCATCACACACTCCATGATCTAACAGCTAACCCGACACATCCTTTGTAACGAACATCTGTTTTATTGGCTATATGTAATTAACACTGTTAACCTCTCTGCTTCCTGTTAAATATACAATTATATGAATTCATCTTTACTTTTTAAAGACTTGTTTTTCTCAACGTTTCTCACCTTTTAGTGACATATCAAATTTAGACTCACCTCTAGACATTCCTGTCTCCTGTCCCAGTGGCAGGAGGAACTCGGACTGTGTCAGCCCCTGATTGGCTGCCATGGCAGGGAGTTGAGCGGGCTTGACGATCTCATTGGTGGAGGAGGGTGGAGAGGCGGCTGAAGCAACAGCAGTGGGGTTGACGGGGATCTGGCAGAACTTCCCGGTGAAGCTTGGCGGACAGAGACAGCGATCCTTCTGCAGGCAGACGCCTCCATTCTTACAGACCAGAGGACAGAGGACTGCAGGGGGACAGAGAGACCCGATCAGCTGCCAGCGTTGGACTCAGTGTTCTTTCTTATAAAGAGTTAAAGTGAAGGGAGTAATGGAACCAAGAACCCACTTTCAAAACATCAGCTGGCTATCTGTGTGTTGCAGCCGGAGATCTGCAGCTTCTTAATTCACCATTGTTACAATCTTCAAAAATGCTAAATCAACCAGATGAGTCTACAGCAGTTGTCATGAATGGGACGGACAATATTGAAATACATGTTTTCTCGGATACTATGACTGCGATATGATTCAGTAACTATTTGAATCATATCGCAAGACATTTAGGGCTCGAGACCAAGTCAAGACCAAGAAAAATCCTCATCCTGTGTGCCCCCTGCGTGTCACTGACTAAGACCGTAACACCGGGAAGGTTGCAGCTGAAGGTGCACACACGCACACTCACACACACACACACACACACACGCACGCACGCACGCACGCACACTCACACACACACACGCTCACGCACACGCACACTCACTCACGCACACTCACACACTCACGCACACACACACTCACGCACACACACTCACGCACTCACGCGCACACACACGCGCACACACACGCACACACACGCACACTCACGCGCACGCACACACACACACTCGCACACGCACACTCACACGCACGCGCACGCACACGCACACTCACACACACACACACACACACTCACACGCACGCACACGCACACACACACACACTCGCACACGCACACGCACACTCACTCACGCACACGCACACACTCACGCACACACACACTCACGCACACACACTCACGCACACGCACACACACTCACGCACTCACGCGCACACACACGCACACACACGCACACTCACGCGCACGCACACGCACACGCACACACACACACTCGCACACGCACACTCACACGCACACGCACGCACACGCACACTCACACACACACACACACACTCACACGCACGCACACGCACACGCACACACTCGCACACGCACACGCACACTCACACACGCACGCACGCACGCACGCACGCACTCACTCTCACTCACACACACACACTCACACACACTCACACACACACACAAACACACACATTCATCATGTTTACTGCCGGCCTGGAAACTCTCTCACTCTCGATTTCACAACACCCTCCACTTTTTACTTTCAGGCAGTGCACAGATGCATTCTGGGAGGTGTTGTTGGGTGTGGCCCCTTCTCCTCTGTTGCTAGGAGACCACTGAGTCCATCATGAGGTCAGGTGACGTGTGGAGCTCGCTGCCCTGATGGGACGGAGGTGAGAACCAACCGGGCGCCAGCAGAACCAGCCAGCCACTTCCTACTTCCTGTTTGAGCGGGTGCAACAGGAAGCTGCTGTATTGTTACCCAGAGTTCAGCGGGTGTTGAAGCGGCCGCTAATGAGCAGATAATACCCAGAAATCTGTGCAGCAGGAAGGAAACCTGCAGCTTTAAAACCAGGTTCTTCTCTGCCCCGTGATCTCTATCAGCAGCTCTGAGATCTGACCTCAGAACAGCTCAGAACCAGTTTGAAACGAAAGAGACTATATTTGTTTAAGATGAACTGTTATATTTTGTACGGTTTCATGTGTAAAATCTTAAATAATGTATCCGCTGTGTTGTTTTGGTATATTCGTGTCTGTCTTGAGTCATGATTACGGTTCAAGAACTAAAAAAATGTGTTTTCTGACTGCTGTGATACGATGCGACAGAAATCGCCATATGATGAGATACGATTGGATTTACGAAGTGATACGAAAGTACACGGTACAATATCATAGGACATAACACAAATATATACAATACTGTGCGATATTCACCGTCAGCCCATCACAGGAAAACTACAAGATCACAGGAGAACTACAAGATCACATGAGAACTACAAGATCAGAGGAGAACTACAAGATCACAGGAAAACTACAAGATCACAGGAGAACTACAAGATCACTGGAGAACTACAAGATCACAGGAGAACTACAAGATCACAGGAGAACTACAAGATCTCAGGAGAACTACAAGATCACTGGAGAACTACAAGATCACAGGAGAACTACAAGATCACAGGAGAACTACAAGATCACAGGAGAACTACAAGATCACATGAGAACTACAAGATCACAGGAAAACTACAAGATCACAGGAGAACTACAAGATCACAAGAGAACTACAAGATCACATGAGAACTACAAGACCACGCGGGATTAAAGAGAAAAACGTGTAAACAACATGTTGCTTTTTCTCTATGGGGATGAGTTGTTGTTCGTTCAGTTTTGACGTCATGTTGATAAAGTGATGGAAAATACGATCGTGAGTCTGTTTATTGTGTTTCCTGCGTTTCCTTGTCTGACCTCCTGTCCGCGTGCTTGCAGTGGTCTCCATCAGAAATAGACCCAGTGCGTAGTGGCGCTGCCACGGCACGCTCTGGCAACATGCTGTGGAAACACGAGCAGTGACTAAGGTGGCAGCGAAGGCGCCGTTGTGCGAGACGCTGACGGACTATGTGGAAGTTGCGGGTGTGGCTTAACTCTGGATTACTTCATGAACCTGAAAATAAACAGATTTTTAAAAAAGATTCAAAATAAAAAGTCACGTTTCGTCAGTTCGAACGATGCCTGTTTGACATATCGACTGTGTCGCCTTTCATGTGACGTTATAGAAACCAATGAAGGAGAAACAGCTGATTATTTGTTGGGAAGATTACGATTTAAAGCACCCTGAATGTGTCAAGCTGCATTTGTACCTCAATCTGTTTCACTTCACAGTGTTTGTGGGTTTAAGTCATCCTGTTTGTTGTACTATAGTTACAGAGTGCGTTCATGTCCACGCCCTTTAAAGAGAGAGAGAGTAAATCTGTGAAATGTTTGTTCATTCTACAAGCATGTCTTGTGAAACATTACACACACGTTGTATTTCTGCGTGTGTGTTGGTGTAAACACCGTGACCTAATTATTATCGTGGACATCGCCCTCCAGATGGCCTGCATCAGCACTCACACACAGATTGGACGAGGTCTTTGGAGGAAAACTGGGGCAAAAAAGAGCTAAGAAAAAGAAGAGATATGGAAAAAAGGAGTGTACAGGCATAAACATGGAGGGATGAACTAGATGAGATGATGTAAACACATGAAAGACGTCGAGAATAAACAGAGAGAAACATAAAAACTGAAGGATTCATGCTGAGCTGATGAACAACATGTGACGTTAATCAGCTGATAGAGTTGCGGTTTGGAACATGTAAGCAAACAACTAGATCCAGTTTACACACAGAGACGTAATTATTCATTCAGGGCGTTGTCACACCTACAGTTCGACTCCTGATTGGCTGCTCCAAAGACACTTTACGGTTTCTAAATGGACAGACAACTACACGGAGTGATGTCGGCTCAGCTCATCAGTTTTTATATTGTTTGCATTTATCACTGTAGGCGAACGATACCGTTTGAAAATGAGGCGCAGCTGCAGCTCGAAAATACATTGATGTACTGAAGACGCTGATCAAGACAGTTTAGGAGAAGGAGCACGTTAATCCTCCTGAACCAGGACCTGCTCATCCACCCAAACTGTTTCTGAAGCTCCGTCAGTTCTGCCCTGAATGTCACAGAGGTGTAATGGGGGCAGGAAGTGATCCCCCCTCTGTACCGTCTTCAGAGTCGTTACAGAGGAGAGACGGGATCAGCTGAGCCAGCGGGGGAGCGCAGCGCTGTGTGCGTGCATGTCTGACTGTGTGTGTATGTGGAGCTCCCACAATGTGAATTCACAGACTGGGTCATCAATATTAAGCCATCGCCGAAAAACACAAGAACGTGTTGATGCCTGAGCTTAGTTAGGATCTCTACGTCAGAGAAGGGCTACACTCACACACACAGATAAAGGGATGATGGGTTGAGGGGCTGATGAAGTTAATTCAGCAAAAAAGAAAACCTAAGTGTGAGAGGCTGAGGAGGGTGGACGGGGGGGGTGACCTTTCAACCTGATGATGTCATCATCTCCTCTGACGCAAT
Source organism: Tautogolabrus adspersus (assembly GCA_020745685.1). Taxonomy (NCBI): domain Eukaryota; kingdom Metazoa; phylum Chordata; class Actinopteri; order Labriformes; family Labridae; genus Tautogolabrus; species Tautogolabrus adspersus. The sequence continues at coordinate 30,358,685 of CM036545.1, forward strand.
ATGCATCAGTTTGTGTGTGTTTTTGAGTGTGTGTGTGTGTGTTGCTGTCCAGTGTTACCTCAGCTTTACTTTAAACATTCACACATTACCCACAAAATATCCTGGGCATGTGTGTGTGTGTGTGTGTGTGTGTGTGTGTGTGTGTGTGTGTGTGTGTGTGTGTCTTAACTTAATGATAAATGAGAGCCATATGTCAGGGTTGTTCCTCCTCCCTGTGCTCCTCTTGGTCTCTTCTTTGTTTCTCTCTTTGGTCAACTTTAAACCAAACTGCAGCTTCAATAATTCACATCGTTGCAGAAAAATAAATGCACATAATTAGCCGAGTTCGCTAGCGGTGAAACAGCAGATGGAGCTAATTTTCCAAACAGGTTACATTATTCATTTAAAGAAGAGGAAAAGGATTGTGTAACATAGAAAGGACGGCCGGCTCCTCCCCTTGCGTATAAAAGACTAAAGAAAAGAAGAAGAATTATTTGGATGTCAAGTTAGCGTTTTTAGATCACGGTCATTCCTTGTACGTTTACATGCAATGTGAAGCTACAAGCTAACTTGCGAGCGCTAGCATTAGCATGCTAACACAACAATGCAGGCCATGGGCAATTGCAGCTCCAGTCAAGGATGATTTTGTCCGCCAATTGCGCTAAACTTCTTCGTGCGAACGTAAGAGGAGAGGGGTTGTAGGTGTGTTTCTGGAGGATCGCGGAGCCTTCAGAATAACGGAGGTGTCGCCAAACAGCAGTTTGTTTTGGTTTCATGTAGGGGGCGACATCTACCGGATCAAAAAGTCACTCATGGTAACTGGGAGTATCATTGCATTAAATAAGTAGCTTAAATTTGCTTAAGTACAAATTGCATCTGTATTTTAAAATGTAAATGTTGGTATGATAAAAAATGATGAAAGCTTTCATTTATTCTATCGTCCCTTTTGTTACCCAAAGCAGCTCATCTCTGATCTAAGGAAACCATTCATCAGATTATATGATGTCTACATCATCCGCCTGATAACAGAGATGAGCTCTCCTTACATGAGTGTGACGTCAGAGGAAAAGGTTTGACTTCTACACAATAATCACAGGTGAATCAGTGATTCTGTCTCTGGAGGGAAACACGAAGCTTTCAGCTCCAGAATGTGAAGAGAAGGAGATCAATCGAACAGCCTGATGGATTTGATTTGATAAACCGACCTGGGATCAGATCAGAACCCAGAACTATTCGCTGGCTCCGCTTCAGATGGCGAGCTCGGCCAACCATCAAACAGCTGCAGGTCATATGAAGCACAGCTGGAGCGGCTTCACACGCTTCACATGAAACCTCACATGTTGACTTTGACTACATCTTTCCCGACCCTGAATCTCTCGTTGTGTGGTGCGTTTGTGTTCTTCTTGTTTTGTGCAAAGAGAGTTTTTAGTTTTTTGAAGAAAAGAAAAAAACAACAAATGAGATCTGTGTCTGTTTGAGGTTCTCGTTGAGTTGATCAACGTACAGAACAGTAACGTCAAGAAACCAGAATTGTAAACTTCCATATGATAAAAGCAAAAATCAGAAGACAGCCATACCTGATTGGATCCAATGGCAACAAAAATAGAATTCCTAGGCACCCAATATTGAGTAATTTATTGTTTTATGACCATAAAGCCCTTGTAAACTTTTGCACACCTGCGTCTCATTTGCATAAAAACATTGGCAACATTCTCAAACCAAAACAGTAGCAGAGAGAATCACTCCCAGGATTCCCCGCCAGCCTCAACGTCATCTTTTGTTATGGTTTTAATTGAGGGAGCCCCCTAGTAGTGGTATTTACTTTTTGATGACATTGATCATTGAAAGAAAAGGGAGGTTGTATTATTTGTCTCTAAATGTACTATGGGAGGTAGAGCCTTCAGTTATCAGACCTGCTCGTGGTACCTACAGTCTCTAAATGTACTATGGGAGGTAGAGCCTTCAGTTATCAGGCCTGCTCGTGGTACCTACAGTCTCTAAATGTACTATGGGAGGGAGAGCCTTCAGTTATCAGGCCTGCTCATGGTACCTACGGTCTCTAAATGTACTATGGGAGGTAGAGCCTTCAGTTATCAGGCCTGCTCGTGGTACCTACGGTCTCTAAATGTACTATGGGAGGTATAGCCTTCAGTTATCAGGCCTGCTCGTGGTACCTACGGTCTCTAAATGTACTATGGGAGGTAGAGCCTTCAGTTATCAGACCTGCTCGTGGTACCTACAGTCTCTAAATGTACTATGGGAGGTAGAGCCTTCAGTTATCAGGCCTGCTCGTGGTACCTACAGTCTCTAAATGTACTATGGGAGGGAGAGCCTTCAGTTATCAGGCCTGCTCATGGTACCTACGGTCTCTAAATGTACTATGGGAGGTAGAGCCTTCAGTTATCAGGCCTGCTCGTGGTACCTACGGTCTCTAAATGTACTATGGGAGGTAGAGCCTTCAGTTATCAGGCCTGCTCGTGGTACCTACAGTCTCTAAATGTACTATGGGAGGTAGAGCCTTCAGTTATCAGACCTGCTCGTGGTACCTACAGTCTCTAAATGTACAATGGGAGGTAGAGCCTTCAGTTATCAGGCCTGCTCGTGGTACCTACAGTCTCTAAATGTACAATGGGAGGTAGAGCCTTCAGTTATCAGGCCTGCTCGTGGTACCTACAGTCTCTAAATGTACTATGGGAGGGAGAGCCTTCAGTTATCAGGCCTGCTCGTGGTACCTACGGTCTCTAAATGTACTATGGGAGGTAGAGCCTTCAGTTATCAGGCCTGCTCGTGGTACCTACGGTCTCTAAATGTACTATGGGAGGTAGAGCCTTCAGTTATCAGGCCTGCTCGTGGTACCTACGGTCTCTAAATGTACTATGGGAGGTAGAGCCTTCAGTTATCAGGCCTGCTCGTGGTACCTACGGTCTCTAAATGTACTATGGGAGGTATAGCCTTCAGTTATCAGGCCTGCTCGTGGTACCTACGGTCTCTAAATGTACTATGGGAGGTATAGCCTTCAGTTATCAGGCCTGCTCGTGGTACCTACGGTCTCTAAATGTACTATGGGAGGTAGAGCCTTCAGTTATCAGGCCTGCTCGTGGTACCTACGGTCTCTAAATGTACTATGGGAGGTAGAGCCCTCAGTTATCAGGCCTGCTCGTGGTACCTACAGTCTCTAAATGTACTATGGGAGGTAGAGCCTTCAGTTATCAGGCCTGCTCGTGGTACCTACAGTCTCTAAATGTACTATGGGAGGTAGAGCCTTCAGTTATCAGGCCTGCTCGTGGTACCTACAGTCTCTAAATGTACTATGGGAGGTAGAGCCTTCAGTTATCAGGCCTGCTCGTGGTACCTACAGTCTCTAAATGTACTATGGGAGGTAGAGCCTTCAGTTATCAGGCCTGCTCGTGGTACCTACGGTCTCTAAATGTACTATGGGAGGTAGAGCCTTCAGTTATCAGACCTACTCGTGGTACCTACGGTCTCTAAATGTACTATGGGAGGTAGAGCCTTCAGTTATCAGGCCTGCTCGTGGTACCTACAGTCTCTAAATGTACTATGGGAGGTATAGCCTTCAGTTATCAGGCCTGCTCGTGGTACCTACAGTCTCTAAATGTACTATGGGAGGTAGAGCCTTCAGTTATCAGGCCTGCTCGTGGTACCTACAGTCTCTAAATGTACTTTGGGAGGTAGAGCCTTCAGTTATCAGGCCTGCTCGTGGTACCTACAGTCTCTAAATGTACTATGGGAGGTAGAGCCTTCAGTTATCAGGCCTGCTCGTGGTACCTACAGTCTCTAAATGTACTATGGGAGGTAGAGCCTTCAGTTATCAGGCCTGCTCGTGGTACCTACGGTCTCTAAATGTACTATGGGAGGTAGAGCCTTCAGTTATCAGACCTACTCGTGGTACCTACAGTCTCTAAATGTACTATGGGAGGTATAGCCTTCAGTTATCAGGCCTGCTCGTGGTACCTACAGTCTCTAAATGTACTATGGGAGGTATAGCCTTCAGTTATCAGGCCTGCTCGTGGTACCTACAGTCTCTAAATGTACTATGGGAGGTAGAGCCTTCAGTTATCAGGCCTGCTCGTGGTACCTACGGTCTCTAAATGTACTATGGGAGGTAGAGCCTTCAGTTATCAGACCTGCTCGTGGTACCTACGGTCTCTAAATGTACTATGGGAGGTAGAGCCTTCAGTTATCAGACCTGCTCGTGGTACCTACGGTCTCTAAATGTACTATGGGAGGTAGAGCCTTCAGTTATCAGGCCTGCTCGTGGTACCTACGGTCTCTAAATGTACTATGGGAGGTAGAGCCTTCAGTTATCAGGCCTGCTCGTGGTACCTACGGTCTCTAAATGTACTATGGGAGGTAGAGCCTTCAGTTATCAGGCCTGCTCGTGGTACCTACAGTCTCTAAATGTACTATGGGAGGTATAGCCTTCAGTTATCAGGCCTGCTCGTGGTACCTACAGTCTCTAAATGTACTATGGGAGGTAGAGCCTTCAGTTATCAGGCCTGCTCGTGGTACCTACAGTCTCTAAATGTACTATGGGAGGTAGAGCCTTCAGTTATCAGGCCTGCTCGTGGTACCTACAGTCTCTAAATGTACTATGGGAGGTAGAGCCTTCAGTTATCAGGCCTGCTCGTGGTACCTACAGTCTCTAAATGTACTATGGGAGGTAGAGCCTTCAGTTATCAGGCCTGCTCGTGGTACCTACAGTCTCTAAATGTCCTATGGGAGGTAGAGCCTTCAGTTATCAGGCCCCACTCTCCTTTGGAATCATCCCCCAGTCAGGGTCTGGGAGGCAGACACAAACTTTCCTTTTTGATAAAACTTATAGCTAGGACTGTCGCAGGTATGGACCAGCTCCTAGTTACGCTGCTATAGGCTTAGACTACCGGGGGAACTGGCTTCCCATATTTGTCATAACCTGGCTCAAGGGCCATGACACGTACGGGAAGGACACAAGTTAAAATAATAATTATTTATTGTGAGAAGGTAAACCATTGAACATATAATTGCAAACACATAGTGTGTCCGTCAGTAAAGTCAGTAGTGTGAATTTGGATGTTTGACATAATGAAGTGTAGGATGTTGTGAAGCAAAATTTAACAAAGATCGTCCATGTGGCATGAGCGATAGAGGCAGAGCTTCACTGTGGTCACTGGAGAGCAACAGGCCCAGGTGCTCTGAATAGGACTGACCGATTCCTCTGAGAACAAGCGAGACTGAACCAATTAGTAGAAGCCCGGCAATAAAGGTAAGGCATTGACCGTCATCACACATGCACCTCACAGCAGGAGAGTGGGAGTCTTAGGACGGACAACACGATTTAAAAAGGACAGCTTGGAAACGGCAGCCAAAGCAACGTCGTCAGATTCCATAATGGCAGTTTTTGCCTTTAAACCAATGCTAAGTGTAATTCGACCTTTTCACCGTACCAATGAAGGAGTGGTAAAGACTAAGAGCATCAATAAGTTTCACAACATGCACAACCACCTCATCAGTCGTGTGTTGTAAATGTCATCACCTCCTCAAATTCGCTTGTGGGGAATGTTTCCTGATGCGTTTGAATATCAGCTCACCTCGACTTCACATGGAAGTTTTACAAGGAGGCTGGTAGGAAAAAGTCCAGGTAATGTAATGTAAGGAATGACGCACACATGGAGCTCAGCCGTGAAACATCAGGAAATATTCAGGGTTTAAAAACCATGAGGCAGGATTCAGGTGAAGGATAAGTAACTCCTTCAGCACAAAGGTCAGTTATTCCCAACCATGCAAAGACTGTTTGGTAAATACGTTTATCTGCTCGAGAATTTGCAGTAAATCCTTATTCGGTTCGGACAGCATGTTACCTGCTGCAGTGTGTGGTTTGAGGGATCTTAACATTTTTCTGAGGATTTTAAGTCAGTTTTCTTTGACTTTTGTTTAATGCAGCACATTTCTTTTACACTCTTACCCAGCTCTAAACTTCAGCCTACCTGGGACCAGGTGTTCTCTCTGCACATGCATGGAGGATAAGTGGAAGTGAAAAAGTAAACTTACAGACTCTGAAGCCTGGTCCATGGGAGCTGTCTCTCCGTCCTCCTTCTCCTCCTCCTCCTCCCCCCTCAGTGCTGCTGTACAGCGTGGTCACGTTGCCTAGCTCGCAGTAGTTGACACATCGATCCTGGCTGCAGCGCACCTTGCAGATGGTCGGTGTGAACATCACCTGGATCCTCTCCACTCCTCCTCCTGCGACCGTCTGTCCATCAGCTGACAGAGGAGAGAAGAAGACGATGAGGACGGACGACAGAAAATAGCAGAGATGAGGCTGCAGCATTTTCACAATTGCAGTCAGAGTTTGTGTTGCATCGTCCGAACTCCCAAACCTCTCCCCTCAGTCGTCCCCCTCTCTCTCTCTCTTTCTCTGTCTTACTCAGTGGTGGAGTAATAGTGAGTGTCGCAGGAAAAAAGTTTCAGAGAAGAAAATGCTTCCCCCTTCTCTCTCTCTGCACTCTGTTTTTCCCTAAACACCCCTGAGTGTGAGCGAGCGAGCAACAGTGTGCCTGAGCAGAGAAGTGAGAGAGAGAGGTAGAGAGATAATTGAAAGCAGTGTGCAGGACTGGGCTCAGGTCCAAACAAAATGTTTAGCAGGGATCTGGTCCATCAGTCCACACTGAGAGAGAGAGAGAGAGAGAGAGAGAGAGAGAGAGAGAGAGAGAGAGAGAGAGAGGGAGAGAGTATCAGTATCTGACTCTCTCTCTTTATTGGCAGTTTCTCGGAGCGAGCAGGGAGCTTGTATCTCTGCACACAGTTTCATAACAGACCTCAGAACAGTAGAGGATGTCAGGCTGATGATGCAACCCTGGTTTGAGTTTCAGAGGTCGACATTCACAAAACATGCCAAGGCTTGAATCGGCTCCTGACTGCAGGATGAGGAGGAGAAACTCCTTTAACTAACTTTCAAACCACATTTAAAGGTGTTTACAGCTCAACAAACACAATACTGATTTATAGGCTGAACTGGAGATCTGTGTGAGTGATGACTTTAGTTTTTACTCTCCACCACCTCCTGAGGGAAATATCTCTTCAGTTGCTTAAAGCTCCACTATGTTTAACCACTCTCTCTCCCCATCTGTTTGCTGCTGAGCAGGTTGTACACAGTGTCAGCTGTCAAGTAAGTGCAGTTCCTCCAGTGTCCACAAGGGGCTGTCTCCTGAAATGAGTCATGATAATGCCTCGTGCAGTCTGTACGATTGATGACAAAAGATGATCAATCGTGGTTACAGCACATCTGTAGTCCTGGCTCATAAACTGTGGACCTACGTCGCACTGTAAAAGAAGATCAAAGATTGCCGTTCTCACGATCTCGTAACCAAAGATTGCCTGCAGCATGAAACAACGCAACTAATCAGCGCATCCACACCGAGCTGTTCTAATAATAACATGACTTAGCTCAAGCTCTCTTTGCAACACTGGCATCACAAGTTAGCCTCTTTTCCCTCGCCACGGCCGTGTCCACATTTTTCTTTCCTTTTTGCAATTGAACCCGGCTAGGGTGAGAGCTCGCTTTTAGCTGACAACCATGGCAACCTCAGCTTGATCAGGTTGATGCACACTGATGGCGCTGCGTGTTGACTGCCTACGATCGACACCTACCTCGTCTCACAGTGAACATGCATCTCGTACCAACATTATGAGAGCCGCGTCGCTCAGCGTGGCTGCAATAAACGTACAAGATTACAGAAACCGTCTGTGGAGGTTTAAAGGGTTAATTGTATTAGATTGGGTTCTTATGGTGGGCCTCGTGAGAGTTGAGTTAAATATGATTGTTGGGTATTTTGCTGTTGTTGATGTTCTTCTGTGTTTGGTTTTCTTTAACTTTGTTCTTTTCATGCTTTTGCTGTTTGTCAAAGCACTTTGTAAACCCGCGTCTTTTAAGGTCATATAAATAAAGTCATTTATATTATTATCAGATTCTCTGCATGAGTCCGAGACCCCTTTTGTTTATTCAAAATAGCTCAGATGAAATAAACCTCCTTTTCTTTTTGTATACAGTATATTTTTTAACAGCAGCTTCTGTGATCAAACTGACTCGGTGTGTACCGACAGCTTAACAGCGAGCTGAGACTCACCATAATACGGCTCAGTTTAAATTCGGGGTTTGAACATTCGAACCTGGGGGAGAAAGTTCACACGGAACTGTAATCAGCACATCAGGCCGTCTGAAGTAGTTTGCAGTTTGATCCAGCAGAGGGCGCCCTCAGTGTGATTTGCACTCTTGACCTCAGTACATGAAGACGGTAATGTTGTCGTAAAAGCAGCGAGGGCGCGATTCAGTAAATGCGAACTCAAATCTATGTGACGTAAAAATGAGTATGGTCTTAACCTCCTTTTTGTAAAGTGTCTCGAGATAACATTTGTAATGAAATGGTGCTATACAAATTAAGATTGATTGACGCTGGAGACTCGTCTCTCTGCAGAGCGCAGAGAAACAGGGTTACTACAAACCTGCAACTCTCCAAACTGGCTCGCAAACATTTGTGTACCAGGAACGTCGGTGCGCTCTGAGCGGATGTTCTCGTCAGCGGGTAATATCGTAGATCAAAAGAGAGCCACACTCGACCCTGATCAACTGTAAAAGACTTGTTGGAGAATAACATTTCAAAAATGAGTCGTCCTTTTGGATTGTCAACGGGCTGACGGCGGGGGGATGATGTTCTAATTCGTAAAGTTGTTTTACTAAAAAGCCCTACACCCCATAGAGCTGAAGGGAGCTGAGGATTATTTCTCTCTGCAGGTTCATCATTATCAAAGATGTCGACAAACATGTCAGCAGACGTGCTAAGCTAGCAGCTCTGTTAGGTTGTTCTGAAGCACATCAAGCTAAACGCCAACCAGGCCAAAGTAACAGCGGCGTGCTGATGTTCAGAAGATAAACGTGTTCGTGTGAAATCATCACAAACATTATTCAGAGGCAGTTCTGCTGCATCTGGTCACGTCATACATTTAAAAAAACTGTCGTATAAATGACTTATTTAAAAACACTTAAAACTAATATTGAAGATTTGTTTAACAACAACAACTTAATCCTCCGACCTCGACCAGTCAGAGTCCTGATCAGCAACAAGGGATTGACAGCTGGGGTCACTGGGAGCTGTGTGTGTGTGTGTGTGTGTGTGTGTGTATGCGTGCGTGTGTGTGTGTGTGTGTGTGTGTGTGTGTATGCGTGCGTGCGTGTGTGTGTGTGTGTATGCGTGTGTGTGTGTGTGTGTATGCGTGCGTGTGTGTGTGTGTGTGTGTATGCGTGCGTGTGTGTGTGTGTGTGTGTGTGTGTGTATGCGTGCGTGTGTGTGTGTGTGTGTGTGTATGCGTGCGTGCGTGTGTGTGTGTGTGTGTGTGTATGCGTGCGTGCGTGTGTGTGTGTGTGTATGCGTGTGTGTGTGTGTGTATGCGTGCGTGTGTGTGTGTGTGTGTGTATGCGTGCGTGTGTGTGTGTGTGTGTGTGTGTGTGTGTATGCGTGCGTGTGTGTGTGTGTGTGTGTGTGTGTGTATGCGTGCGTGCGTGTGTGTGTGTGTGTGTGTGTGTGTGCGTGTGATACTAAGGAAATGTTTGTGTTCTTTAAGAAGTGAGTGGGATTCTTCAGGGAATTTGTTTCGTTGTATTTGTGAGCTAATCTGAGGTCTTTGAGTCCACTGAGCTCTGTCACACACACAGACTCGCACACTCACAACATCGGGGGCCTACAGTATGACTTTTATTTTGTTGCCGTGGTATTAAAACAGGTGTGTTGTGTGGCGGGGGGGAAGGTTATCTGGAGATTTAGTTCTTACCCATGTTTCTCCGTCTGTTTTAATTTCTGGTGTGCCTCGCTGCGCTCTTCTCCCTCAGGCCAGCCAGCGCCCTGCCACCGCCGCCTGCTCTTTTGTCTTTTATCATTCAACTATCTACCTGCTCCAGTCCTTGCTGAGGGGTTCCCTCTAAACCAGAACCTCACATCATCACATTCTGTGTATATTTACATTTAGGTGGTTTTAACTTGTCTTCTCCTTTTCTGGAGTTACTTTTTATGAGCAAACGTATTCAAACATCCTGTTTCACCTGATTTGTGCTTTGTATAAGGAGAAATCTTAACACTTCTATGGACAAAAGTATTTGATGCAACTGTGTCTTAAACAGTTCTTCTCTTTGCTGTTTCAATGCAACAACATCTCTGCAGACGATGTGTGATTAGGACAGTGTCCTCCCATGAAGAAGGACATGGTGTTTATGTGTGAGAGAGAGAGAGAGAGAGAGAGAGAGAGAGAGAGACATCCTGCAGCTGTTTGTCACTTTAATAAAGACAAATGAGACGGATAATGAAGAAATCGTCTGAGTTTGAGTCACAGCTTGAAAAAGAGGTCAAAAAGCTCATCGTTCATCATCAGATGGAGATAAGGAGGAAAAAGAAGAGGCCAGAATGAACTCTTTCCCTGTGGGACCCCGTCCTTTAAGGCCCCTCTATGTGGAGCAGTGGTTCTCCACCTCTCATAAAGCTTCAGTTTTAATAAGAAATAGCATCATGCAGGCTGATGAGTCTAAAAAGCTCGACAAACGGCACGTTGTCTGAAATCATCTCGGACACGTGAAAAAGGTACAGACAACAATTTCATGTTGGCTTTAAGAAGCTCGGGGGTGCCGGTAGCCTCATGGTTTGCACGCCCCATGTACAGAGGCTGTAGTCCTCTAAAGCCCCGTTTCCACTAATGGTCCAGTTCAGCTCCGTTTGGTACGATACTCATTTATTGGTTTCAAAAGTTGGGCCAGAATAACCGATCTGTACCGTCCTGCTTCTTTGCCTCTTCTGTTAGGGGGCCATGTGTACGGACCCGACCCCTAAAAAGTGGAGTCCGTTGATTGGTCAAAAGAATCATTGCTTACTACCGCGGTAATAAGGGACAAACACAAAACAGACCACTTGGTTGAAATGAAGCTTAAGTGGGCGGCCCGGGTTCGAATCCAATCTCTGGCTCCTTCCTGCATGTCGTTCCCGACCCTCTCTCTCTTCTTTAGGCTTTCTGTGCCTTTATTTGAGAGACAAGACAGCGGATAGAGTCTGAAATCAGGGACAGAGAGAGAGAGTGGAGAAGGACGTGCGAAAACAAGTCACAGGTCGGATTTGAACCCAAGCTGTCCGCTTCGAGGACTACAGCCTCTGTACATGTGCGTGCACAAACCACTCAGCCACCAGCGCCCGTCTGTTCTGACTCAACTACTGTCCTGTCTCTAAATAAAACAAAAAAACAAAAAATAAATCTTTGAAAAAAGTGAACATGCCGAGAGAATGAGTCAAAGAGAAACCTAAAACAGCGAAGAGCTCGTGTCGGAGGTCTGACCACGAAGACGGACGAGTAGCAGGTCAAGCAGAAAGAAGTTATGAAAAAGAAGAATCTGCTTCTGTTGAACTCTCACTCCGACTCTACACATCATCGTTTGATCTATATTCATGAATCTATAGATGGTTCCATTTTTAATGTGGTTAGCAGTGAAGCGGGCTGTTCTCCGGTCCGGTCTCTCCTCGGACTCTGGACAAAGACAGGAAGTGTGTGTGCGTCTAATCACAGTGATCAGGGCTGAGCTGTGAGACTGTATTAACATTCAGCTTATCTGAAAGTGTCACCCTGTGAAAAACACACATTCCTGCTCCGTTAAATCACCTCCAGCTTGTTTGTCCGGCTGACAGATATAACCTGTGTGTGTTCATGTGTGTGTCCTTTATCTCCAGTTATCACACTATGACCCGTGTGTTGTGGTATGTGTGTTAAACACACACTGAGCCCGGGTTAACACGCCTGATTATAAAGTCTGCTCTCATATCTTAACGCCGCCAGATAAACATTAAATATGGAACACACACTCTCATACTAACACCTACATCATACCTGTACACCAGTTTTATCAGGATCCAGTACGATACAACACGATACGATAAATGATCTCATGATCTGAAACTTTGCCCACGTTTACTTTGGGCATCCAGCATTGTAACACTAACCTGGATCAGCACAATAGTTCACCTTCAAACTAAGACGGTGATGCGTGGCGATGGAGATGTGATGCGTTCACTGACCTGCTGGTGCCGTGAAGTAGACGGTGTACTGTCCCCTCTGAGTGTGAAAAGTCTTCATGCTGGTTTTCCCTGATGATGAGGAGTTAGAAGAAGAAGAGGAGGTCACCGCGTTTAGTTTCTTCCTCTCCTTCTCGATGTGCTTCATCAGCACAGCGGCCATCTTGTCTCCTCCTCCTCCTCGCGACAGAGTCTTCCTCAGCAGCACCGCCTGGGCCTCCCTCAGACTGATACACATAACAAGGATGAATAAAATAACACACATACACCAAGTACTCCGAACACGCTCATGAATAAATCAAACACAAAACACGGATCATAGTAAACCACAAACCAGCTCCAAGCTCCTCCCCCTCTCTCTAAGGCCCAGACACCCTCCAGAGGAAACCCAAAGCTCATGACCACAGGTGAGGGTTGGCACGATGATCGACCGGTGAATCGAGAGCTTTGCCTTCAGGCTCAGCTCCCTCTTCACCACAACGGCCCAGCGCAGCGCTCCCTGACGCCGCACCAATCAGCCTGTCAATCTCACGACCCATCGTACCCTCACTCGTGAACAGGACCCCGAGATACTTGAACTCCTTCACTTGAGGCAGAGACTCACTCCCAACCCCAAGGGAGCAGTCTTCTGGCAATGATACCTCTCAATAGAATAAAACATAGATATGAATGAGGACAATTTAAGTCCATCTGACAAAAATATATACTGCACTGTTCTAGTTTAACCAGCAGAGGGCACTATCTGCTGCTGGTTTCTCTTGTTTGACTGAAGAAGAGAGGCGTACGGACACGGACGAAGAAAGTGAAGATGATGAAGAGGATCTAAACAGATGATTAAAACGTTCAAGCTCGGTTTAATGACTCAGCTTTTCAAAATCATGGACATGAACTTAAATCAGGCTGCACCTCGTTTATTTAAAAAGGTTTGAACCATTCGTGCTACACTTTATTTGATTAAGAAGTTATTTAAAAAGACGGGTTATATGGGAGGGTTACTGTTCCCTGGGAGACTGTTTGAACTAAGAGAATGATTTAAAATCTTCTGATGAGTAGCAGCTCCGAGCTGCTGCTTGAATCTGTGCTGGAGGTCGGAGCTGATGTCGAACACACTCGCTTTGTTTTTCTGTCCTGTTGTGTATCTCAACTCACATGTTGCAGCTGCTGGTTTGTTAGAGAGCAGCTTCTTTAGTGGTTACACCAGTGCTTCTCAAAGTGTGGGGCGTGTCCCCCAGGAGGGCGCAGAGACATTACAGGGCATGTGGCCAGGGAAAATGTAGTGCCTGTAACTAGTCACATATCTACTTGACAGACTTTCGAAGCCCCTGTTACTCGTTACTTGACGTGGATTGGCCGAGAACTACATGAGATGTTGGTTTATTGACATCGATTCTGCGAGCGAGGTTATGCTAACGTCAGCACAGTAGCATCCTGGGAGAAAGAGTGTCTCTGTCTCTGAAATACCAACATAATTTTTCCTGCTCAAGTTAAACATCAAGATTGTAGCGGTGAGTTGTCGTCCTTGCGCAGAAAGGGAAACTTTGTCCACCGCTAAGAAAAGTGATTCTAATCTCATGGAGCACCGAGCTAAACAACTCGCTTGCACTTGAACTTCCTGTTTATTCCTGTCCATGTCTTTCACCTTAACCTCTAAGACTCCCTCCTCAGAGGCTCCCTGCGGTCAGTTTTCCCACAGTCCGTCCTGACCCTTGCTCTGAACCCTTGACCCTAATGACCTTTGACCTCTGACTCAGAGTGGTGTTGACTGTTGACACTGAGGAGACTTTAAGGGGAATCTGTTTTCACACTCCGACAGAAAACTTCTGAACATCTTCTCTGAGACGAGCAGGTACGTAAAAGCTCGACATTTTACCGTCGTCTTGTTCTCAACTAAATCAGTAACGCTGCTGATTTCACTTCATCTCTCCTTATTTTTTACTTTGTATATCGTGACTTAGGATGTTTATCTGGACGTGTCCGATGGGAGCGGCAGACATTTACGATTACACTTCATTAGATTTGAGATTTTACAGACGAGAAACTAATTCAGCCTTCAAAGAGACATCATCAACTTAAAGGACTCCAGCCCTCCAAGAGTAAAAATCATCTCCATCCCTGTTCTTTGTCTTCATACGTATTTGTTTTAAAGTCAAATAAACATACATGTCATGTGTCTGTGTGTTGTAATCTTGTTTTTTAGGTTCATTCGTATGTTTGCAGGTCAGTGAAACAGTTCTGTGTTGTTATCAGAGCAAGAGCTCCCCCTGCTGACTCAACAGAAAACTGCAGCTTTGTTGACTTCCTTTGCCAGTAAGAGTTTGAGTTTGAAGTTTGAAGTTTAAGAAGGAAGAAGATGTACTTCAGTAATCCCACGAGGGGAGATTCAATGTGACACTCTGTTGTTGAACATGCTACACACACGTAGACTGAAACACACACACACACACACACACGGGATCCTACAGGACGGAGAGATGTCAGAGAGGGGGGGGGGGGGGGGCTGCACACAGCGAGCTGCTGAGCTGGTTGGAGGGAGGAGGTTTGTGCCTCGAGAGACCAAGGGAACCTCGGCAGTGCTCAGGAAGTGAACTGGCACCCCTCCAGCTTCCAGACTAAGTTCCAAACATGGTCCGCACCTGGACTTGAACCGGTGACCCAAGGCCCTGCAGACTGAGCTACTGCAGCTGTTTGTGTCCTTTTCTCTAAGCATTAACACTCATCTGTGCTTCAGGCAATCCAACTTTAACTTGTTGTCACAGAGTATTTGAACACTGTGATGTAAGTCATTTAATTTAAAGATAAAATACCTCCTGAGACACTCGTATCAACATTTGAGGTAAAAGTTGTTCAGCTGCAGAGAAAGTACAAAGAAACATAAATAAGTATAAACTCAATTGAAAGGGGATTATGCAAATTAATTCATGCTAAGAAGAATTAAGAAACCATTCAGAGTTGATCTGCTTTTGTTTTTTTGTCTTTGTTGTATTAAACTTTAAGGTTGTTTGGGATAAGTAAGTTGAGTTTCAGCCTTTTCCTTTTTTGGTCGTTGCTTGTTTGAATTTTATTGTGTAAAATGGACGAGTGAAAACAACAGACTGTAAATATGAATGTTTGAAGCCTGAGTGTTGTCACCCGTCTGTTCCTGCAGGGGGCGCTGGAGTCCCATCGATGGCGGTCTCCATGCTGGAAATGCTGTCTCAGCCTAACTTTCAGTCAACCTAACGACAGGCTGAGAGCTGGAGCTGAGGCGGGTTTTAAGCCTTCTGACAAACCGTTACACCGCGCCCACCTGTCAATCAGGTCAGCTACACGCCTTATTGTGAATAACTCTTATCCTTCATCAAATCAAAACTGATGAGCCATCAAAACATTCACCCCCCCGTACAGTGTGTGCCGATCGAGACATGAGCTAATCAGACCTATTTGGTTTTTTGAACCAGGCTGTAAACATGTTAATGTCTGCTGTAAAAACAGGCTTTTTAGAATGGGTGTGTATGTGACTTCCTGTGCTTCTGCAGCCAGCCTCTAGTGGACACTCGAGGAACTGCAGGATTTTGCACTTCGGAGTTTGCCGCTTTGTGTAAACATGTAGAAGTGTTTTTGCAAGTGAACTATTTACACAAACGTTTTTGACCAAAATAAAAAATATTCATTGAGAATAAGAGTTTGTTTTCTTACCTCAGTGAAAACTGCTTTGCTCCTCCCGTCTTCTCCTCCTCTTTCTTCTTCTCCTCTGACTTTGTTCTGTCCTCCTCCCACTTCTTCTTCTCCGCTCTTACGCCACCTTCCACACTTTTCTCCGCTCTTACGCCACCTTCCAC
>CM036545.1:30379573-30444573 GCA_020745685.1 Tautogolabrus adspersus
CTTTTCTGTCTCGTTGGCGGTTTGTGAACGTGAACGTACTACGCTGAAGAAGCATGTGATTAAAGTCAAAGAGTGAAGAGAGATGATGGAGGAAGTCTGACTCACGTTTGGTGCATCGTTTGGTTTTGGGTGACAGAGTCCATCCGACACAACACCGACCTCCGCAGACGTGAGGCCTGCAGAGAGAGAGAGAGAGAGAGAGAGCGAGAGAGAGAGAGAGAGAGAGGTGTTGCTCTTAAATTATCCCAAAAAAATACAAAAACAGGATGAACGATCACATCAACAGATACATGAGGGGCTTCAAAAATCCCAGAAACTACTTTGAAACAACAACATTTAAAACGTCTTTATTTAAAGAACGGCTTATCGAGTAGAGTCCGTCTAGCTCAACGTGGCCGTGACCGAGTCAGCTCAAAGACCGACTGCGTCACTCACTCATTACCCTATTAAAGGAAGTCGTCGTTTTGTTGAAGAACTGCAGATATTTGCTTCGTCTGCTACTTCCGGGTCATTCCTTTTACTTCACGCCTTGCCTCAGGAGCCCCCCCCGCCCCCTCTCAGGTCCGACAGGGATAATCTCCCGCTGTGAGGTGCATGTGTGAACAACCAGATCAGGAGGATTTCAGGAGCAGTCCTCCTGAAATGATCTCGATATGTTCAGGAGTGTGTGTGTGAAAACAGCTCTGGGGTCACTTACCAATAGTGTTGTCATCAAGACCACACCAACTGAGACCAAGACATACCCGAGACCAGAGCCCTCCGAGACCGAGACAAAACCAAGACAAGGGATCGAGGCCGAGACAAAACCAAGATGCTTCGGGATCGAGACCGCCTCCTGGTGTCCATGTGAGGAAGTAAACCTGTAGTTGAGGGACGTTCTCTGAGCTCGCAGCTCTGTGTTAAAACAAACGGCTTGGACATCTGGCGTTGATTTAAAGATCGTTTGTACTTTTGTCATCAGGTCTCCTTACTTTAAAAAAAAACATCCTGGATCTGTTTTCATTCCTCGAGCAGCCGTTTGGATCCTTATGAATGCTGGAGTTGGAGTTTTATTAAAATCTGTGTTTTGCAGCAAACTGTCAGCCCATCGGCCCTCTGGGAAACGTAGTCAATTAGCAGATCAATACTGGGTCACCTCCCCCACCACCCTCCTCTCACAGAGACTTCACAGATGTGTGTCACAGGAAGTGTGTTGTTTAAATGGAATCCATCCGATATATGAATCAGGTCCGGCCAATCACAATCTTTCAGCGGCACATGAGGGAGCTCGGCAAGAAACATTTACTCGATGTGGATATGGTGTTGGGCTGCACGCTGGTGCCTCACAGCGAGGAGGTAAAATGGTAAATGGACTTTTCTAGTCTTCTGACTACTCAAAGCGCTTTTACATCGCAGGTCACATACTCATCCATTCATACACATTCACTCACTGATGGTAGAGGCTGCTGAGTAAAGAGTCCATCAGTATTAACTCATCCATTCATACACATTCACACACTGATGGTAGAGACTGCTGTGTAAAGAGTCCATCAGTATTAACTCATCCATTCATACACATTCACACACTGATGGTAGAGGCTGCTGAGTAAAGAGTCCATCAGTATTAACTCATCCATTCATACACATTCACACACTGATGGCAGAGGCTGCTGAGTAAAGAGTCCATCAGTATTAACTCATCCATTCATACACATTCATACAACGCTGAAGAGCAACTTGGGGGTAAGTGTCTTCCCCAAGGACACATTGGACATGTTGCTGCAGGAGCTGGGGATCGAAACCCTGACCTTCCAGTTGACGACTGACTCTACTGACTGAACCACAGCTGCCCCTGGTTCCTGGTTTGAATCCCCGTCTGACAGGAGCCTCTCTGTGTGGAGTTTGCATGTTCTCCCTGTGCATGCGTGGGTTCTCTCCGGGTACTCCAGCTTCCTCCCACAGTCCAAAGACATGCTCGTTAGGTTAACTGGTGACTCTAAATTGTCCGTAGGTGTGAATGTGAGTGTGTCTGGTTGTCTCTATATGTCAGCCCTGTGATTGACTGACGAACAGTTAAGGGTGTAACGCCGCTGTTCGCCCAATGACAACTGGGATCAGCTCCAGCCCCCCCGCGATCTCGGACGGGAATAGCGCTAAAGATAATTGTTGGATGGGTGGATGTGGTGTTGCATTAATAAGCACTTCACTAGTTTAGTGCCCCTGCTGTTAGACTTTTACCTTTAGGCTTTTAAAGCAGCACTCTGTTGACACTCAGTCTCTCAGTGCGTGCTGAATAAACACAGCGACACGTTTGAGCCTCCATGAAGAGTGAATGGGAACGTTGGAGCTGAGTGAAAGAACTCAGTGAGCCGTCTCCGTATCAGATTGATATTCGATGAATTGAAACGGGACGAGAGGAGAGTCTGTTCTTTAAATGTAGACAGAGTCTCTCTGCAGAGGATTTAATCATTACTCACAGTGAGCTGGTCGTATTGTAGCCGCAGAGGAGGCCCCACTTCACCCACTGACACACACACTGTCACACCAAGACCTGTGTGTGTGTGTGTGTGGACATGAGTGTGTCTAAACAGAGCTTTACCATTAACACACACACACACAGGATTGAAGCTGTATACACACAGACAGTTTAGTCACTCAGAGTCTCAGTCTGAAATCCCTCTCTTACGTAATAGAGAGCACGAACATGCCGTTAATCTGAGCGTGTGAATCGATTACGTTTATAAACACATTCAGTTTTAATTTATGACGTCCTCATTGGTCAGAACTGTACCTCAAGTTTTAGGACTTTGAGTCATTGAGATCAACAAACGTTTCACATGTGGAGAATTAAAGTCATCGGCCATCTTTGGTGTGCACTATTACTTTACAAGAAGAAGATATCCTTTGTTACTCTCTTTATTCACACTTCATGTTTGAGCCACCAGAGCCAGAATCAGAACCTGAGGACGCTGACCTCCTCATCTTTAGGGAATCTTAACAAACTCACAGAGCTGTTCTTCAGAAAGTCTTTTAGAATAAGATTAAGGGTTGTCTGTTCTTACAACCTGGAACTAGTGTTGTAGTACTCAAGAGTCTTCTTGGTCTCAAGACCCCTTTTTGAAGGTCTCGGTCTCGTCTCAGAATGGAAAGCATTTTTACTCGGTCTTGTCTCGGTCTCAGACTGAGCGGACTCTGGATTTTAAATCAACACCGGTTAAGACCACCACTGATCGTCATCACTGAGATTAGAAGGAAAACGCCTCTTTCTAAAAGAACGAATCACTTCAATTCATTTGTAGTTTGATTTTTATCCCCCTGTTACGGACGCAACCTTCACAGTATTGCGGTCTAAGTGAGGGACACGCCCCCTGCACATAGGAAGATGATTTTTCAGTGATATTTATGGTCTTGGTCTTGTCTCGGTCTCGGAGCACTCTGGTCTCGGGTCTGTCTCGGTCTCGGTTGGTGTGGTCTTGACTACAACACTACCTGGGACACAGCAGCATCACATTGTGTCAGCGTTTAAACTTCCGACCCCGAGCGGCCCTTAAATATGATGAGAGGACGGTTTTTTAAAGTTCACAGAAGCTCTCTTGTTCTCTTCAATAAAAAGAAATCACTTTGAAGGAATTGAACCGCTTCAGCAGAGAGTTATCCTGAACAGTGTGCGGTCTGTCTGTGGTCGTCCACGCTCTCAAACAGAACTTCAAATAAAATGTCTTCCTTTCTTCGTCCTGCAGGAACACTGAGCCTCTGTTGGTCTTCACTTTCATCGGCTGCCTTTCTTTAAACACTTTGGTTCAGATTCTTCAGTCAGAGAAGAAACTTGATCTCACCGGACTTTTACTCTTTTCAGATGTAAACAGTTGATAAGTTAACCAGGGGCGTGATGTATCTTCGCCATTCCCCAGCAGCGTTAAATTGGTGTCCCAGTCTGTGAGTACGCGGTGTGAGCACACAGCAGGAGCTCCACACACACAAAGTGCTGCTCTCCAACGATGACTCAGCAGATCCTGTCTCACCTCTATAAGGCCGGCTGCACACGTAACGCTTTCAAATCTTAACCGATTATAGAAACGTGGGAGCTGTGGGAGTCAAACTGCGACGACATGGGGGCGCATCGTCTACCAACTGAGCTATATCTACAGTATGCCCCCTTTTTTTGTCTAAATACAGGTAGATAGAAAGTCCTAGAAAGGCCGGGTCGACAGAACACAAGACCTTAAACCAGAGAAGTAAACCACCTACCTTCTCTGGTCCAAACAAATCCAGACCATTCAGGACCAGAATCTAAAGTTAGAAGGAGGACATACTGGCTGCTGCATTGTTGTCAGAGAAGCCAGCACTTCAACATAGCATGTTTCCTTAATGTCTGATCATAGAGTAAGGTACATATTTTACTGATTGGACCTTTAAGTTTTGAAACCAGTTTCTACAGTTGACCTCCCACGTAGTCTGGTGATACCATCAGACGTGTCGGGTGCACTCAGGTGTAGAAAGTGCCGAAGGTGCATGCATTAGCGCACGCTCAAACATGCGGTGACCTTGAGGATACTGGTTTGGCAGTTTGACCCGAATCACATGCAAAACTAAACTTGACGTCTGTGCCCAGGTTCACTGTGCTGACAGCAGGTTTCATTAGTTACCATTTTCTACATCTAGGTTTGACGCTGAAGACAGAACAAAACCAAACTACAACCATGTTTCAGCTCTCAACACCTTTATAATCTTACGTGAGATTATAAAGGTGTTCATCTGTAAACGTTACCATAGTAACCAGACGACACATTCAGCTCACCTGTGTGGATTTAACATGAGCACCCGAAGGCCGTTAAACTTCAACATGTGTGAGACCCTCAAACCTAAACAAAACCAGACTGTGTGTGTGTGTGTGTGTGTGTGTGTGTGTGTGTGTGTGAACAGTGTCACAGCACTTTGAAGTCAAGCGGGACTTTTTCCCCTTTCACACATTCATACAAACATCTTACGTCTTTAAATGTGCTCTGTTAACACCCCCCCCACACACACACACACACACACACACACACACACACACACACACACTTTTATAAACCCAGTAAGTTCACTGGGTTTAGGATTAGTGTGTATGTTTGTGGTGTGTGTGTGTGTGTGTGTGTGTGTGTGTGTGTGTGTGTGTGTGTGTGTGCTTGTTGACTTTGCATCCATCAGTTGACTGTCAGTCAGACTTGCACTTGAGGCTGATCACACACACACACACACACACACACACACACACACACACACACACACACACACACACAGAATTTCACACATTCCTGAGGTGTCTGCAGCCTGACACACCTGACAGATGCTGATTGGTCTGATGTTTTATGGGTTTGTTACACACACGTGCACACACACACACACACACACACACACACACACACACACACACACACACACACACACAGGTTGATAACAGCTGGATATGGTTCACCATTACTACCACCTCTGGGACCGAACACCTGTATCAGCTTACCTTTATGTGACACCTGCTGCTCAGGTGTTCACCTGGCTGACAGGACTACAGGATATCTGTACTCATATTGGCACGTGGATTAATTAGTTTAGTATACTTAAACACAGTTGAACTTTTTAAATAATGTAGCAGTTACAGAACATATTGAGTTGAATAGAAAGAAGTCCTTAAGACCAGACTGAGGGGGAAATCTGTTCTCTCTTAAATACAGTAAATATAAACTTCTTTCTTCTTGTGTTTCTTTGCTCAGAGAAACTCAGGATACAACTGAACTTGCAGAAAAAAACAACAATTGTCCAGTGAAAAATATAAATTAATTAGCATCGATGTTGTGGCTGCTGCTCACCCGGTCAGAGGTGCCTTCTTGCCGCCGAGCCTCTCCCCGGCTCCCCTCACCCCCGCCGGCTTCCTGGCGTCCTGCCTCCTCCTGTGGTCCCGTTCCCGGGGCTGCACGCCTCCCTCCTCCCGGTCCCGGGGCTGCACGCCTCCCTCCTCCCGGTCCCGGGGCTGCACGCCTCCCTCCTCCCGGTCCCGGGGCTGCACGCCTCCTTCCTCCCGGTCAGGAGGATGCTGAGCAGCGGTGTGAAGAGTAAAAATCCAGGTGGTCCAAACAAACCAGAGGAAGAGCCGCATGTTGACTCACACAATTAATGAACTTTAATTTAAACGTATCTAATTAGGACCATTAGGAGTTCATGGCGTTTGTGTTACTCCACTTCAGGCTAATTTGAATGGTCCAGCTTCACTGACCCCTCAGAGACCGGCCTCTGACTTTATTCTGCTGTCAGCCAATCAGAGCACAGAGTAGCACCATCTCGGCTCCTTATTGGCTGACAGCCTCAGAATATGACTGGCCAATAGGAGCACAGAATAGGGGGAAACAGGAAGTTGTCTTTTAAGGGCTTTTTAAAAAATAAACCCACCTTCATGATTATGAAATATTTTAGTGATATTGGCGTTTCAGGATTTCTTTATTTGATTAATTTGTGCTTTAATGTTTGTTTTTTAGTACTTTAATGGATAATCATGCAACTATAATCAAATTAACTTCCTCATGACTTTTATTATTTTTTTATAAGATTTATTTTTGGGCTTTCAAGTTCCTTATTATAGAGACAGGACAGTGGATAGAGTCTGAAATCAGGGAGAGAGAGAGAGTGGGGAATGACATGCAGGAAAGGAGCCACAGTTGGATTTGAACCTGGGCTGCCCACTTGGAGGACTACAGCCTCAGTACATGGGGCGCGCGCACTAAATAATATAAAAAATAACTATAATACTAAAATAACCCGGAACCCTTGGAGACCTTCACTCTTCAGCCACCACAGTTGCTGTATAGTGTGTGCTAGGACGAGGACTAGAATTCATGTTAAGCTACATTCTAGATTCTTATTGAAACAAAAAATGTGTAGGGTTTAATTCTATTTGGGACTTTTGTTTTGAAGTCCGGGACCGGAAGTACCGGAAATTGCTGCTACCTTGATGGTCCTTAACGCTGGAGCTAACTGTCAATGTTTTTAGATAGAAAGTAAATGAATGTGTTAAGTAGTTGAATCTTAACGTGATTGGAGATCTTTCAGGAAATAGTTCAGACAGTTTAAGCTACAGCAGACACACACACACACACACACACACACACACACACACACACACACACACACACTGAACTGCAGGTGCAGACAGGAGGCTAGCTAACTAGGGTTAGAGTTAGCTAGCTAGCTAGCTAGCCGTTAGCTCGTCCTGACAGCTGAATGGATCTTTTCGGCGACCTGCCGGAGCCCACACAGACCTGCGGTGAGTTCGGACAGATACACGCTTAAGAATGTATTTAAAAAATGAATGGAGCGATGTTTATTAGGCCTACTGATGATTTTTGAAAAACCAACCCCACTCATTAGGTTCATTGGTGACTCTAAATTGTCCGTAGGTGTGAATGTGAGTGTGGCTGGTTGTCTGTCAGCTCTGTGATTGGTTATAACCCGCCTAATGACAGCTGGGATCAGCTCCGCGACCCCGAACCTGAAAAAGCGGTATAGATAATAGATGTGTCCCTTATTGATTTCCTTTGTGTTTGTATTTTAAAGCGTCTTCATTTCAGCTCATCTCCTTGTTTCTACTTTGGTTCTTCTTCAGGTCTAATTTCAGCAGCTTCACCAAAAGAAGAAGAACACAAGGAGGAGGAGAAAAGACTAAAACGAAAGCACGACGATGCAGATTGTCACACTGACGATGAAGAGAAGAGGGAGGACGAGGAGCAGGGGGAGATCAAGAAAGTTTGCAAAGAAGGTTTTCAGCTCTTCCACCACAATGTTTGTTTGCTCTTTTTCCTCAATTTAAGCCTCTGAGTAGTTGGAGTTATGACCTGATGACGAGTGTGAGGACTGACATGTGTGTTGTGGTCCAGGCCTCCCCGTGCTGAAAGGCTTCGTGGCGGCGAGGCGGGGCGAGCGGGAAGAGATGCAGGATGCTCACGTGCTGCTGCCGGACATGAGTGTGTGTCTGTCTGCTCTGCCCGAACATGTGTAAGACATCACATGAACAGCAGTCAATCAGAAATCATCAGTGTGGTAGGGGTGTGTGTGCGTCTCTCTGATGTGTCCCGTGTGTCCCGCAGGTCTCAAGTTTCATACTTTGCGGTGTTTGACGGTCACGGAGGAGCTCGAGCGTCTCGATTCGCTGCAGAAAATCTCCACACCAACCTGGCCAAGAAGTTTCCAAGCGGTGAGTTTGAATCATCCCTGCAGGTGTGACGGTTCTCTGATGCTTCAATAATGATGCAAAATAACTGAATCACGACATGGAAGAGCAGATCGTAAGTATTTAAACTGTGTCATCTCTTCCAGGAGAAAAAGAGACTTTTGACAAGTTGATGAAGAAATGTCTCCTGGACACTTTCAGACAGACGGATGAAGATTTCCTGAAGAAAGCTTCGAGCCAGTAAGACAACGCAGCTTCACACCGGGCAGCAGGCAGGACTATGCACTTCAACACATCATTGTTTTGACTAAATCTAGAGTTTCTCCTGCTAGCCCACTAGTATTTTTCTAAGTGAACTCAGCAGGATATAATCAGGAGAATTCACCTCGAGCGAGTGGGAGGGGGTGGTGACGTTTATTCCCTGTGATCGCTGCACGACCATAGACTGTCTGCACGCCACCTCTACGATCTCCGTGCTCTAATGAACCTGCTGCATTCTGTTTCCTGTTCTCCAGTATGTTCTTCTCCACTCTTTAGTTCAGATTGTGATTCTGTTGAACTACACGTAGCATTGATAGAAAGACACATATTCTCATTGTAGCATTGTGTAGAGGACTCTGCTGCTTCATCTGCTAGTTCTGCGTTGTACTTTTTGCGTCACGTCTTGTCTTAGTCATCGTTTAATCTCAATAATCATGAAACTGAAATTGAAACTCGATGAATTGCCCAGCCCTGCTGCAGCGTCAGACTTCAATCCCTCTGATGTACAGCATCAGATGTTTTATATTTTGTCCTTAGTTTAATTGCAGTTTGCATAAAATGACCGTTCTCTGCCGCCTGCTCTCTGTCCGTGTTGTTGAACAGGAAACCGGCGTGGAAGGACGGCTCGACGGCCACCTGTGTGCTGGTGGTGGACGACTTGGTGTATGTGGCCAACCTGGGAGACAGCAGGGTACGCTGGGACTCTATTTATGTAATCACGTTTGACTAAACATCAGTCAGATCGACGTGTGAGAGACGCCGTGGTGTTGTGTCTGTGTGTTTCTGTGTGTGCAGGCGGTGCTGTGTCGGGTGGAGGCGGCAGCAGGAGCAGACGGAGAGAAGAGGTCGCTGACTCTGTCTCTGAGCAGAGAACACAACCCGACCATCTACGAGGAGAGGATGAGGATCCAGAGAGCAGGAGGCACCGTCAGGTGCAGCATAAGATTCAAGATTATAAATAAAGTTACTGAAAACATTCCTGCTAATCCATCAAGCTAACGTTGATCTGTGTGTGTTTGTGTTTCAGGGACGGCAGGGTGCTGGGTGTCCTCGAGGTGTCTCGCTCTATCGGAGACGGTCAGTACAAACGCTGTGGAGTCATTTCCACCCCCGACCTGAGGAGGGTCCAGCTCACAGCCAATGACAGGCAAGTACACGTCCTCTAAGCTCTGATTGGTTAGAAGGTGTTTATCACTGAATCTTAAGAATGATTTTCCCCGCAGTCCTTCCCTCTGAAGCCTCTCCTTTGTTTTCTGATGACGTCGTCTCAGCTCATCAGATCATTCAGACGCTCTCATGTCTGAGCAGTAAACATGAAGCCATAGCGCGTCACCTCGGTTTATGGAAACATGGCTGCTCCTGTGTCTTGCAGAAGCTCCTGAAGTTTCACTGTTGATGTTTATCTTCTCTCCGTCTGTCCGTCTGCTCTGCAGGTTCATCATCCTCGCCTGTGACGGTTTGTTCAAAGTGTTTTCTGCTGATGAAGCCGTGAAGTTCGTCCTCAACGTCCTGCAGGTTTCTGTCTTTTCTTTATGTGATGACTCTGATCAATTAACAGATCTGACCGTGTTGTTGTTTGGCGTTTCTTTCTGAGCACCAGCTTCTCTTTAAAAGAACGATCATAAATATAAAACATGCAGTAAAAAGTAACGGAGCAGTGTTGGTCATACAGCAGCGGTTGTCAAGAGACTGTTGTCATAGAGACAGGAAGCACGTGCAGCACTTTCATTCTCAGTGATTCAACCAAATCTTCCTGAGACACTTCCTATTTGTGTCCCCTAGGCATCATGGGAACTGTAGTTTTATGTGTATGTGTGATAATCTGAACAGATGTAACACAAACGAGTGTTGTGATGGATTAGAGTTATTTTTTAAAGTGATCGTTCAGCCTTGTGCAGTTCTGTCAGTGTGTCCTAACCCCCCCTCCCTCCCCCGTCTCCCCCTATACAGGAGGGGAGTGTGGAGCAGAAGGAGGGGCTGACAGAGGAGGAGCTGCGGTTTGACGCCGCCTGTCAACAGTTGGCGAGTGAGGCTGTGAGGCGGGGCTGTGCCGACAACGTTACTGTGATCCTGCTTTCTATTGGCTTCTGAAAATGTGAATCATCGCACGCTTAAACTTGTACATGCAAATACATGCACAACCCTCACACACACACACACACACACACACACACAGTGAACCCTCTCACACACACGGTGAACTCTCACACACACACACACACACACGGTGAACCCTCTCACACACACGGTGAACTCTCACACACACACACACGGTGAACTCTCTCACACACACACGGCGAACCCTTACACACACGCTGACACACACCTGAGCATCTCCTGGTTGTCTTTTCTGTTTTACATTAAAAACTTTTTTTATCTCTGCTGTTGAAATGATTTATTCGCCTGTTTGTGTTTTTTTCAACTTAGATAAAAGCCACAGTGTGTGTTTGTGTTTGTGGGTGTGTCTGTGTCTGTGTGTGAAAATGTTGAATAAAAACGTTTGAAATGGAAAAAAGAAAAAGAATAAAAGTAACTTACAGCACTTATCTAAAGCAGGTTAAAACGTGCTTTACAGCACGCTTTGAATAAGACAAATGAAAACAAAGTGTGCACAAGATAAAAACATGGCAAGTTACAAAATTATGAATAAAAAATAATTCAATAAATTGTAGCAGCACACATAATTTTTAAAGCCCCCTCCTATAAAGTATTATAACTGCGTCCTGCAGTACCACCCCGGACCGCCAGGTGTCGCTGTTTCCCCACTGCTTGGACTGGAGCCAAAACAACCCGGACATTAGGCGGAAACAGTCAATGAGCAACAACAGCCGCGGGCTGCAGGATGCTCAGACAGCTGTTACATTAACAAACACACCGAACATCGTTTAAATTGACGTTTTTATCCAAAGAGCGTCATCATGCGTGACGGGCAGGAGCGCGTGCACGACACCTGATCGATCAGCCGTTTGGGGAAGTATCGATTAGTCTGTTTGAAGACGATTTAAAACATGGACTCACTGCTAGACTTTGAGGAGTGTGTCAAAGACTCTCCTGAGTTCAGGTGAGTAAATAATACATGAACACATAGCATCTTCAAACCGCGCATGTGCAGAAGTTGTGATGATGATTGTGTTATTAATGTGTTCAGGCTGAAGCTGCAGCTGTTTGAGGCTGATGTGTCCGAGCTGGAGACTCAACTGGAGAAGGTACAAAAACTTCTGCTTCAAAGAGAAGCTTTAATTACTGCTGATGTTACTGTAACCTCCATTAAAGGTCCAATCAGTGAGATGTGTAGAGAGTGAAATGATAAAGTGAGCTTACTCTATGATCAGACATTAAGGAAACATGCTATGTTGAAGTGCTGGCTTCTCTGACAACAATGCAGCAGCCAGTATGTCCTCCTTCTAACTTTAGATTCTGGTCCTGAATGGTCTGGATTTGTTTGGACCAGAGAAGGTAGGCGGTTTTAAGGCACCCCCACACGGCCGTTTTGGACGCCCCTCGGTTTGCCAGATATGAGAGCAGTTATCAGGTCAAACCAACAGGTGTTGCAGCGATGGAAGCGGGCAAGAGAACTGGTTCAGATAGAAGTGATTGTACCCGACCTAAAAAGCCTCTGCATGTTTCTAATAAGCTCCACGAGCAGAAACGTGCTCAAACTAGGATCAATATTGGAGATGCTTTTGAAAAATGGAGAGAGGTTAGAACACAGAAAGGTTTACAGACCGATGCAGAGCTGGATAAACACTGAAGCTTCAGTGTCCACCACATGGTGACCTGCGTGAGCATCCACTCTAGAGAGGAGGGGGGGGAGACAGCCCTCTGTGATGTTTAGAATTTGGACTGCAGTACATTTTAAACACTAGGGGTCAGAGTTACAGATTGCTCCTTTAATTTAGTTATGACTGTTTCTTTACCTCTACACCTGTCACTGTATCTACTACTTATTCTGCTCTGCTACTGTTTCTACCCATTAATCTGTCGATCTGTGCGATCAGGTGATGAAGCTGTGCAGTAAGATGGTGGAGGCGGGACAAGCGTACAACGCAGCCAATCAGCTGTTTCTCAACGGCCTTGCTGATCTCTCCATGAACCACAAGAAGGACAGCGTCATCAGCGTAAGAAGCTACATAATGCTAATGCTAAAACGAACAAGATGTATCTTAGAGCTTCTCTTAAACGGAGCTTTGAAGGATCCAGTCGTCAGTTCTGTGTTGTTGTTCTCCACTGTTAAATGTTTTTGTAGCATGTTATTAAAGGAAGGCAGATTGAGTCTTATTTAGGTCATGTCCTTCCTCCTGAGTCTCCCTCCGTCCAACAGGGAAAACTTCACGCTGTGGCGGACATGTTTGAAGTAGCAACTCAGGAAGATTTCAGGGGCTGACTGTTCTGAAATGTGTAGACATTTTCACGCCTGAAGCCTGTAGGTCTGTGTTAAAGGTTTTCAGTTTCCTGTTTTCCTTTTTAACGTTGCCCACTGACTTCCTGTTTCCTTCCCGTCAGAACTGTCTGAACCAGTTCAACCAGGGCCTGCAGGAGATGGTCAGCTTCCACACTGTAAGCACGCACGCACACACACACACACACACACACATACACACACACACACACACATACACATCCTGTTCCTTTGTCCTGCACGGCCCAGGAGGCCTCGTGACCTTCCGGCCTCTTGGACGGAGCCTGGTCAATGACGCTTCAACTATAGAAGAAGTTGAAGTACTAACCGATCTCTGTTGTTGGTCACCTGTCCGTCTTTTGTCCCCAGATGTTGTTGGATCAGACTCAGAGAGCAATCAGCCATCAGCTCAGCAGCCTCTGTACACAGTAGGTTCAACACTCGCACAATACACACTCGAGTTTTCACCACATCACACTTTTATACTGTGCTACGATTCTTATAAAAGGCAAACGACATCATCAGCATCAGGGAATCGAACATTTTGACATCCTTTTTGATGATGGTGATGATGGTGACGATGCTGTGTGTCTCGGAGGTTCCTGCCTCAGCTGGCGGAGACGAGGAGGGAGTTTGTTCGGATCGGGGAAGATCTGGAGACGGCAGCCGTGAAGAGTGCTCAGGTGTCTCGTCACAAAGCTGGCGATGCCGAGCGGGCGAGTCATCTGCTGCTCGCCACACGCAAATGTTACCAACACTTCGCCCTGGACTACTGTCTGCAGGTACACAC
The DNA here is from genome assembly GCA_020745685.1 of Tautogolabrus adspersus. NCBI lineage: Eukaryota > Metazoa > Chordata > Actinopteri > Labriformes > Labridae > Tautogolabrus > Tautogolabrus adspersus. The sequence goes on from CM036545.1 coordinate 30,393,200, forward strand.
ACACTCACAGAGCCGCCCTTATGTCTGACGTCAGCACACACCAGAACTGAAATATTCAGCATGTTCTTATTTTTACAGCTCAACACCTTCAAGACTCAGCAGAGAATCGACATCTTAAACTCAGTGAGTCAGAGCATGTTTCTGTTTCTGACCTTTTCTTTCAGAGAGATGTGAGATGGTCACGTGGTTATCAGTTTCATGTGTATGTGTTTAGAACAGAATCAAAGTCACGGATTGGCTGAGCTTGGGGATAAAGTATTTGTCTGTTTCAGGTGTTCTCTTTCGTCCACGCTCAGTTCACCTTCTTCCACCAAGGCTTCGACCTGCTCAGGGACCTGGAGCCCACCATGAAGACCATGGCAGCACAGGTGATCATCTCCGAGCTGCTCTGACTTCAATCCTCTGAGCGATTTGAAATAAAATGATATCTCATATTTCATCTGATGGTTTCCCCTCCTCTCTCATGTATCCTCTTTGTTTGTGTCTCTGTCTGGTCCTCAGCTGTCTCACCTATCCTCGGACTGTGCAGCTAAAAGAAAAGACCTTGAGAACACACACCTGCTGGTCCAACAGAGGGTAAGAGCGGACTTTAACTCTGATAGTTCATTGGTCCGTTAGGGTCTCGACAGCAAAGACCTGATTATCTGACTGTTCCAAAGAGGATCTTTCCAGATGTTCCTGCGGTGTGAGGTGTGTTAGCAGCAGTGAACGCGTTACAAAGTCATCCGTTAGAACTCCGGAGAGTTACCAAGAAAAGGTTCAGAACATAAAATCAGTTCAAATGTTGATGAATGTGCGTGTGTGTTTAGGACGCTTCAGGTGAGCCGATGGTGAGCCCGTGTGAGAGCGACGCCATCATCCAGGGTTACCTGTTCAAACGCTCCCGCAGGAAATCCAAAACCTGGAAAAGGTAAGAACACGATTCTACTCTTTTCTTCTGGTACCTCAGTGTTTGTGTGCGTGCGTGCGTGTGTGTGTGTACGTTAGGTGCTTGTGAAAGTGTGGCGAAGAGGTCTCATGGACGCACAGACGCTAAACAGTTTAACTATAAACAGTCCAGAGAACCGAGGTGATGCTGCAGTCCTCTTCTAGTTTGATGGACAGGATGGACAGGGGTCTGAGGTCAGTGATAGGTGCAGAAGGGGGGCGTTGTTAATGAGCGTGGGCTGTTCACGTGACGAAGAAGTGATGAGGGCGCCTGCACTGAAAACTGCAGATAGTGAGGGAACCTTCTGCACCGCGTCTCGTATAAAATCTTGATAAAGATTCATCAAATGAATAATCCTTGACTTTGATCTTTCTTCTTCTTTCAGATGCTGGTTTTCCATCCGAAACAATCAGCTGATTTACAGGAAGTCTCACAAAGTAAGAATGAACAGAGACAAACATCACGCAGCTTCTTCTTCTTCACGTGACGGTCTCATTATTATGAGTAATGGTGCAAAACTGTTTTTTTAGGATCAGTCAGCCATGAACCTTCATTTGTCACTGGATAGAAAAGCTATTTAATGTGTTAATAATCCCAAAATAAGCACACCAATGAAGTGAGCTGAAGCCTGGGATTGTTATTAAAGTCTTAAAGTGAAAGTGACACTAAATCAGTTCATGGTGGGAAACACGGACACCCAAACGTTTAATTTGATCTTTACTCATTTAAAACACGAACAAACTGCATTCTTTAAAGCATAAATAAACGTATAGTTTATGCACGCAGTTCTTCTGTACCTGTCTAACGTGGTGACATTTTCATCTTCACAAAGAGTTGTCCTTCTGCCTCCGCCTCACGCCGTGTCCTAACAGCACGCGAGCGTAATATGTCGTGCTGCATCACGCATGATCACACGCTACCTGTCCACACTGCATCCGCTAAATATTTAAGTCTATGCTTTTGAAGGTGGACAAACTGAAGTGTGGTGCTTTTATTTTGAAGGAGGACAAACTGAAATGTGGTGCTTTTATTTTGAAGGAGGACAAACTGAAGTGTGGTGCTTTTATTTTGAAGGAGGACAAACTGAAGTGTGGTGCTTTGTATTGACGAGCTGACGACTTAAATCTCAGTTCTCAGCTGAATAAAGTTTTTCTCCGGTGTTGACAGAGGTCAAAGGTCAACATTTCAGTCACAGATGTGGATATTTTTAATACACCGTTATCTCCACTGTGTAAAACAAGCTAACGAGCTCTGCTGAGTGAGAAAAGTGATTGTCAGTGACGTGAGGAGCCCCCTCCTTTCTCGTTCCTCCGTCTATGCGAGCGACAGAGAGGAAAAACCATCATCCGGGTTAAAACGGCACGCCGCGTTGCATAGTGAAGATGCTTCTCGTACCAACATTATGAGATCCGAGGAGAAGTGATGATGAAACGCCACCAGAAGAAGAAGAAGGTTAGATTTAAAGGTTTGAAGGTTTGAGATGGTCGTTCTCTCTCTGCAGGAAGGGAACACGGTTCTGTTCGAGGATCTCCGACTTTGTGCCGTCAAATCTCTGGAGCACATCGACCGACGGTTCTGCTTCGAGCTGCTCTCTGTTCAGAAGTAAGACAGTCTGACCTCCTGTCTCACCTCTTGTCTCACCTCCTGTCTCACCTCTTGTCTCACCTCCTATCTGACCTCCTGTCTCACCTCTTGTCTCACCTCCTGTCTCACCTCCTATCTGACCTCCTGTCTCACCTCCTATCTGACCTCCTGTCTCAACTCCTGCCTCACCTCCTGTCTCAACTCCTGCCTCACCTCCTATCTGACCTCCTGTCTCACCTCCTGTCTCACCTCTTGTCTGACCTCCTGCCTCACCTCCTATCTGACCTCCTGTCTCACCTCCTGTCTCACCTCCTGTCTCGCCTCCTGTCTCACCTCCTGTCTCGCCTCCTGTCTCACCTCTTGTCTGACCTCCTGTCTCACCTCTTGTCTCACCTCCTGTCTCACCTCCTGTCTCACCTCCTGTCTCACCTCCTGTCTCACCTCTTGTCTGACCTCCTGTCTCACCTCTTGTCTCACCTCTTGTCTCACCTCCTGTCTCACCTCCTGTCTCAGATGCTGCGCTCTGCAGGCCGACTCGGAGCAGCTGAGGCAGGCGTGGCTGAGCGCTCTGCAGGGCAGCATCGACCTCGCCTACAGAGAGAGAGCGGAGCCTCAGCTCACACAGGTGGGTTCAGTTATCTCACATCTTCACTCTCGTTTCTTTAAAGTGGATGAGGGTTTTTACTGACGTCATCCATCCATCCATATATATATATATTCACTGATGCTCATGTATGTTTGTGGTCCCTGCAGCCCAAAGAGCTCCCCCCTCCCCAAAGTGGTGGAGACCCCTCCCCGGGCCCTTCAGCTCAGAGGCCCCAGGCGCTCGGCGTGGCCCTCAGCGGCCCAGGAAACAACCGCTGCTGTGAATGCGGAGAGGAGGAGCCTCGCTGGGCGTCAATCAACCTGGGAGTCACCATGTGCATCGAGTGCTCGGGTATACACAGGTAACCCGACACAAGTGGAAGTTATAACTTCTTCACAGTGTATTGTGATAATATTTCTGTAATGTGATTTTACTAAATGATTCTGACAAACATGGCTGCAGTGTTTGTTTAAATGGGACATCATGGTGATTTCAGGAGCCTGGGTGTTCACCTGTCCAAGGTGAGATCTCTCACTCTGGACTCATGGGAGGCTGAACAGCTGAAGGTGAAGCCCACCACACACACACACACACACACACACACACACACATACACATACAAACATAAGCAAACGACAGCGATGGTTCCTTTAATAGTGCCTGGGACGTTTCTGGGCGGAGCTTGTGTGTTTCCTCCAGCCTACAGCACACAGGTGAGTTTAAGAGTAGATACAATTCAGCGACTGGACACGATTCAAACTGGGTATGGGGAAGCAGACGTAGCAGGAAAGAAGAGAAAATATAATCATAGTGAGGCGAAAAGCCAAGCGGATAAAGCTCGTTCTAAGACGAGGGTGAACCTTGCGTTGGCTTTCAGACCCTTAATGGGACTTAAGGAGCGGCTTGGACAGGCAGGTGCCAAACACCGACGTTAGCTTGTTGTGCTAAATGATCAGCTTTTCCATTACAACAAATGTAACATGCAAAGAAGCGGGATGCTGCAGATGGTCGCTGGGCTGGGCGGGCGTGTTCCTCGCAGCTGCTGTCAGAGACAGTGGGCGTGGCATTCGCTTCTGGGGTCGATGAGCCCAGGAGGAGGGGCCTGGTGTGAATGTTGCTTCTCATATTAGCAATAAAAGTGTTTCCAGGTGTGAATGAGGGTCTATTTACTTTGTTACTCATATTCTCTTTGGTCTGAACGCACAGATCACAAAGAGCTGACGTTTAATGTCTCTGTTCTTCTTCTTCTTCTCTGTTGCCTCTTCAGTTGCTGTGTGTGCTGGGAAACGACGTGATGAACCGGATCTATGAAGCGCGATGTTCGGAGGAGGGACGAGTCAGACCTAAAGCCGGCAGCTCGCGGTAACGTCTCTGATATTAATTACAACCACATTAACCTACAAATAAAGCAACCTGAAGCTGTATGAAAGAGGTCAGTCTCACTTCACAGCTTTAGAAATGTTACGAGATGAAACCGCTGAAGCGCTGATAAGTGAACGATCAGATAAAGAGTGAGAGCAACAGAGGACAGGATCAGACTCTGCTGTGGAGCTTCTCATGTTGATGCGGTTTGTTCTTCTTGGTTTCAGAGCGGAGAAAGAGGCGTGGATCAAAGAGAAATACGTGGAGAAGAGATTTGTGCTGAACAGCAGCTCAAACGATCGTAAGTGTCGAGGAAATGTATAAGAACTTGACTTCATACAAGAAATGATTCAGGGAGACTCAAATGGAGGAGCAGAGCTGATGCTGTGCCAAGTCTGTTAGACTCTCCTTCAGGCTTTCAATCCTAAAAGTTATTATTATTGTCAGGGTCATATTGACCCACCTAAACTAGTCTGTGATGTCTAGGATAATTTGGAGCAGACACTAAGTCCTGCCAAACATACAACACAGATATGAGTGACCCTCGACACACTGAGCTGTCCCTGCTGTCACAGCTGAACTCTATCAGGTCTGACTGACATCAGGAACAGAGAATAAACCAAAGAGTTCATAAATTCCACCACAGTCCCGACGTCACCTGAAGCCTCCTGTGAGCAGAATAACGAGGAGATGAAATAATAACGCAGCTGGATTTCTCTGACAGGAAAATGAAATGTTAAAGTTTTAAACCCAAAAAGCTTTTTAATCATCTAGAAACTTTTTTGATTCTTGATTTATTTGTCCTGATTCTGTTTCAGATCACGTGAAGGAAGGTGCAGGCCTGCGTCTGTATCAGGCGGCGTTGGCTGGAGATTTGGTTGCCATGGCAGCGGCGTTGGCTCAGGGGGCGCAGGTGAACGGGAGCATCACCGAGGAGGAGGAGGGACGCACGGCGCTGATAGGAGCCGCTGTCGGGGTGAGGAGACGCTTTGAACGATCAATAGATAAATAGAAGCCCCTGCAGGTTTGTCAGGTTTATAAATGCTGACATGTCTTTGTTCGTTACCGCGTCGTTAAGTACCGAGTGCTGGACAAAAATACAAAAGCAAAAAGGACGATTGAGTCCCGCACACCAGAAGCTGCTCCGAGTCGCATTTAATGAAATGTATCACACGTGACGTTTCAGGCACGGACACTTCATCAGATCCCTCTGATGGAAACGCAATGTTCACGCTCTGTTCTCGCTGTGGAGCGCCCGGCTGTCCGATAACGCTGAGTCTCATTTCTGGCGCTCTAGCAGCACACAGTGTTGTGTTGAATTGTAGTGAAAAGGTTGAACTAAAGCACAGCTTCTGCAGTGGAGAGTCGTCAAGTGATGTTCGTTGTTTCTGTGTTGTTTTAAACCGCTTGTAATTCTCTTCTCTGCCTGCAGGGGTCTCTGTCGGCCTGTGAGTTTCTGCTGCTGAACGGAGCAAACGTGAACCATCGAGACCAGAGAGGACAGGGAGCTCTGCACGCTGCTGCCACCGCTGGACACACCGGGTAATTACACTCACACAGGATACACACACACACACACACACACAGGATACAAACACACACACACACACACACACACACACACACACACACACACACACACACACACACACACACACACACACACACACACACACACACAGGATACAAACACACACACACACACACAGGATACACACACCTTAACACACACTGATCCTGTTTAAAGAAAGTGAAATAAACACGGCTGATTCTCATTGGCTCTTGTAGACAGGTGTGTCTCCTGCTGAAGAGAGGAGCCAATCAGTACGCTGTGGACGAGAGGGGACAGGACCCGTTGGCCATCGCCGTGGAAACAGCCCACGCTGACATCGTCACGCTGTGAGTCATCACTGAACACATGACGTGTCTTCTGCGCCCTGCTGACGTCGTCCTGAGCTCTCCTCCGTTAAAGAACCGACTTATTGGTCCAAAAACCATTCTGTTATGTACAACACAAGCCCCGCCTCTTCTTTATGATCGGAGGGATGTATTGACCGCTCAGCATTTTATAATTAAAACCAATCGTATGCCACCATGATGTCATCATCAGAAAACTTCATACATGTCTTATAACGTTTAACGGTCGTCTCCGTGAGATAAATCTGGTTATATCCAGGAGTTCTCGACCCTCGTGTACCTGGCGAGTTTCCCATCTCAGGTCACTCAGCGGGTTTATTACCTGGGAGTGCGAATGAAGCGGCTCAGCACGTTTACTTCAGGACGATGTGTCGGTAACCTTTGACTTTAATCAGCAGCTGATGTTTTTAATGTTTCAGACTGAGGATGGCCCGGATGAACGAGGAGATGAGAGATTCAGAGGGAGTCTTTGGAGCTGCGGGTAAGTAGACTCGAACACACACACACACACACACACACACACACACACACACACACACACACACACACACACGTAAAACACAAACACACAAGCACACGTTTTTTTTTGTAAGATTTTTTTGGGGGCATTTCGTGCTTTTATTGGCGACATAGGAGAGTGGATAGAGTCAGAAAAATCAGGGAGAGAGAGTGGGGAATGACATGCGGGATAGCAGCCACAGGTCGGATTCGAACCCGGGGCCGGCCGTTTGGAGGACTACAGCCTCCATACATGGGACGTGCCCAATAACCACTGCACCACCAGCGCACACACACAGACATTTTCATCCAGATTCGTTTGCAGCATCACTTAGATTTGAATCCTGCTGTTCTTCCTCAGGAGACGACGAGACGTTTCAGGACATCTTCCGGGACTTCAGCGACATGGCGTCACACGCTCCAGAGAGGCTCACCAGACGACAGTTCAGCCGTGGAGGAGATGAGGAGGAGGCGGAGGAGGAAGAGGTGGGAGGAGGAGGAGAAATGGTGAACAGCCAACACGGTGTAGAAAAGACTTCAGAATGAGAGAAACTCGGACTTGAAGCCCGTCAGACTGCAGACTGGAGTACCACTCCTGAGCCTCTTGGTTACCATGGTAACGGTGTGGATGCCCAGCTCATGTTTTAACTTTTAGAAAAGATGACTGACACTTTGTTCTGAACGTATAAGATATATATATATAATAACGGTGTCGTATATAAGTCCACGTTTACTTACAGTTACATGCTGCTGGACTAAATGTTACGTGTGTTTGAAGGGGCGGAGCTGCAGCTGCTCTTTATTTTTATTGTTAATTAATCCGCAGGTTATTTTATTTAGCACACTGTTGGTTTGTAACACGTAACGGAGGAGGAGAAGGAGAGAATTTAAGACATTTCCATCAGCCTCAGCTGTGTTTACCACTAATTAGCTAGTCTTAGCATGCTAACACACTTAACTTAGATGGCCAACACTGCTAGCGTTACACCGTCTAAACATTAGCCTGAAAGCAACGCGCACATTAGCATTAAGCTAACGTCAGCCCAACCAGGCTGGTGTCACATCCACGTCCAGGTCTTGTTAAATTTTTGGTTTTGTTTACAAATGAAACAACATAACGTTTAATCTTTGCGCTCATTAGGTTTCTTAATACAGAGCTACGCTAGCTGTTACCTTGTACTTTCAGTCTTCATGCTAAGCTAGGCTAACTCGGGCCTGACTTCACGTTGTTGTTGTCAGTAAAAGAAACAAAACTCATTCCTTAAATGTTGTTACAGATGCTGTCATGCTAACTGTTAGCATGACAGCTAACAGTCTTTTTTAAGTTAACAGGAAAAACTTCTCTTTAACATCAGTGTCATGAGCGAAGACAGGCAGCAGCACGTTTTATCAGGGATCAAAATGTGATTTCTCTCAGAGCAGAAAGTCGAGAGTCAACAACGATGTCCGTGACATGCGGAAATGTTCAATTATCTCGATATTTTCAGGAGTGCAGATGTGAAAACGGCTAAAGTTAAAGACACTTATTTTGACTTATTACGAGTAATTCACGACTGAATGCGTCTTGTAAAACCTCTGATGAGTGACTAGAAATAAGACAGAAGCCCCTTCTGGACCGGAGGACCTTTCCCCCAGAACTCGGGACCTTTTGAGGAACTATGCTCATTTAGACCGCAGGAACCAGGGTCTAAAGTGAGTTCTGGGGTAAAAGATCTACCTCTAAATAAACCCTGCTAGGGGGGTAGTGCTCTCTAAAGGTCCAGGGACTTTGGCAGCCAGGGCATGCAGCCCCTGCAAAGTGCTGAATCCCTCTGATTGGTCAGACACAGCCGGGTTTTAGATCACTCACTGTGTTTAAAGACTGAAGCTGAAAGCCCGCTGTTTTTTTCTCCTTTCCATCGTTAATCAATGAAATCATTTGCAAAGTAGTTCAGCCTGATTTGAATAATCTTCCCGGGACTTCAGGCAGCGGTGGAAACACAAACAACTATGGGCCACAGGAACCTTTTAGATCCTTGAAGAGAAGTCCCTGAACCTTCTAGTTCTGGGGACCTTCGGTGGAAAGGGGGCTAGACTTACTGCAGACTGAACTTATCGTCCTTACATATGAATGATATTTATAAGTAACTCAGGTCAGAGGTCATTTCTGTCTCTTTTCAGTCGGCACACGTTCTCACTGTTGATAACTTCGTGAGGTTATCCTGTTTTTGTTTTTTACTATTTCACATGTAACAGAAGTAAAGACGCTCGTTCTGCTGCATCACTTTAAAGACTATATTTAAAATCTGTGTTTAAACAGTTTGACTCAGTTTTAGATTCTCATGGGATCAAAACGATTTATTATGTTTCATTTTTAGTGGTCAATGTCATTTTAATCAGAGGTGTACCGGCTGAAGTGCTTCCTTCCGGAGATCTGGATCCTCCTGTGTGTGGAGTCTCTTTAAATCCATGTTTTCATGTTTATTTAAAAAAAAAAAAGGGATTTATGTGAAGCTGCTGCTTTTTCAGTCACTTATCAAGATTTAAAGGTCACATATCCTCCTCCTCTTCAGTGTAAATAAGTCTCAGAGCTCCTCAAAACATGTGTGTGAAGTGTCTTGTTCTAAATCCACTCTGATCCTGTATTTGATCATGCCTATAAACCCCTCTATTTCAGCCCTGCTCAGAACAGGCTGTTTCTGTGTCTGTACCTTTAAATGTAAATGAGCTGTGTCTGACCACGCCCCTCCCTGGAAGGGCTTGGGTGGCTCGGGCTTTCTCGCTCCATGTCCTATTGTTTACGGTGAGAAGGCAGACTCAGAGGGCAGAACAAACACCTAGCTGTGGGAGTGTCACCCACCTGGGGGAGGGGTTACTGCCCTTTGTGATGTCATGAAGGGAAAATCTCCAAACGGCCTGTTTGAGCACACATTTTCTGAAAAGTGGAGCAGGCAAAAGACGGAGAGGATGGACTTTACTCATCATCGGGGGGTTTGTAGACAGACTAGAGACACGTTAGAGTTAGAGAAACATGGTGAAGAGGATTTTGAATCATTCGTGACCTTTAAAGCTTAAAGACGGGTGTTACAGTCGGACTGGGCAGTTTGCTGTGAGTTTAAAAAGTGTTTGATGTTAAAGAATATTTAATGACTGAAAGGACCGATGGACTGTAAAGAGAGAATCCGGCCCTGAGGCAGAGCTGCTGCTGTCAGAGAAAATTCAGATGGATTTAAAAAAAGCTCCGATCTGCTGCAAACATTTCCCTGAATCATTTCAAAACACAAGCGGAGAGTTTCTCTGAGTGCGGAGCAGAAAGAAGTTTAAATTCTGCTTCAGGGTGGATTTATTCCTCATTTCATTTCTGTGACTAATGTGATGCTACTGCTTAATAAAGCCACTAAACACATGTTGACCTGTCTGCTGTTAATTTCTCACTGTGACGACCCCTCCACACCACTAGATGTTCCCATGTTGCTGGTTCTTCTTTCTGTTGGAGGTTCCTGTCAAGGCTGGGTCGTCATCAGGGGAGGAGCTACACCTGGGCCCAGTGTAGTCCTCACACATAGGGTTAGGCTCGGTGCGGACTCGTCTTCGTCTCCCGTTTGTTGGTGCAGCCTCACCTAAGAGTCGGGCTGTAACGATGATTGAGTCTTTGCAGATCCAGCTGTCGTCTCTAAAGCTCGTCTCTTTGTTGGTAAAAACTGCGTGGGGGAATTTTTATATAACTCGTCCATTTTGATGATATTAAAGGCAGGGTTGGTAATTTTCAAAAACTAGCATTGAAAGTAGCGTTCGCTCAGTGCTCCATCTACACCCACCCCCTCCCCTCTGTGCTCCCTCTAAAGCCACGCCCCTCACATACATGCACGAGCGCCGTTGCTCCAGAAGTGGACCTCAGCTCATCTCTTGCATTGTGTAGAAACTACGTCGTCTCACGTCTCATTCAGCGGTAAGTAAACTCACAGTATAAACTCCGTCATCAGTGACGTGCTTTGAGTGTGGGCTAGAGCACGCAAGAGGTAGAGAACGAGCAGGGAGACAGGGAGGCGTGTGATTGGTTCATCAGATTGGTACCTCGTGGCAGACATTGGTCGAAGTTTTTACAGACTTAGAACTGCTACAGATGATGGATTTTCTTTGTTCCTTTTTCAGAGCACATGAGTTATTAATTTCTGTCAGGACCTAAAGACAATTTCAACCAAAATCTGAAAAAGTGGATCTGGAGGAAATTACTAACCCTGACTTTAAGGTTGAAAGTTGTGCAAAAAACTCAAAAAGGGGGCTTTGCTGCATGTCACCTCTCTCTCTCAGCTGCTCTCTCTAATGAAGACAAAAAGGTCGTAAATAACAAAAAGAGAGTTCAATGTTTTTAAAATCCTCACGTTCTGTTTTTATTTACATTTTACACAACGTCCCAAATTTTTAGGTAACGAGGTTGTAAAAAATAAAGTATAATTGTCCATGTAAATATGAAAACTAATCATGAAACAGCTGCAGGCTGATGTTTTAATACAACTCTCACACATACAAACATTTATACAGACGTTTAAGTGTCAGATAAACAAACTTTCCTTCCCAGGAAGATAAAGTTCTTTCTGGTATTTCAAATGTCCCACACTCTGCTCACACCTCGAACGCCCCTCAGTCCTGCCCCTTTTTCTTCTTCTTCTTGCTCTTTTTCTCCTGCAGCTCTCCGTCTGTGACTTCCTCTGTGGTTTTTCTCTTCTGCCTCTCCTCCACGCACTCCATGGTGTCCCACACCTCGTCCTCCTCTCCCTCCCCTTCCTCCTTCACCTCCTGGGACCCCGCCTCCCCTATTGTCCCCCCCGCCTCCTCCAGGTCTTTGCTGGTTAGCAGGATGCAGTTGAGGCGGGACTTGAGGTAGACTTTGTGCTGCAGTTTGCGGTCCTCCAGGCTGTGGATGCGGAGAAAGCGGTCCAGGCCGCAGGACGCCACCACAGGCTGGGAGGGGTGACACTGCAGCCCCCGCACGCCTCCCGCCAGCCCCTTCAGACAGCCGCGGACCAACCCTTTCCTCAGGTCCAGCAGGGCGATGTGACCGTGTGTGTTTCCCACCACCACAGTGTTCCCGTCGGCTTGCAGAGACAGAGCGGTGAGCGGGTACTCGCCGTACTCGGCCTCCAGGACAGGACGCCGCTGAGGAGAGGAGGGGTCATACACGTGGACCTGAGGGAGGGGACGACAACAGAAAACGTCTTTAGTATGTAGTTAAAGTGTACGACCCCAGGAAGAACATCTAATGAAGCCCCTCATAAAGACAGGAAGAATCTTTGACGTTTACATAAATCGAAGATGTAAACGAACTGAACGTCCTCATCAGCTCTAACTTTAGTTTGACACTTTGAGGCTGCTGTGGCGTTTAAAGACCCGTCAGTCGGTCAGGATGGCAGAGTCTGCCTCATGTCGACTGACTGTCCCTTTAATATTTGTTTATTGGCTCAACAGAGAACTGTAGTGATCGTTATTTATGAAGTCTTAATGCAGCGTTAGTTTCACCTCAGAGAGTCTGTTTTTAAAAAGAAGTCTTAGAAGAATTGAAAGTCGATGTTTAAAAAAGGGCTGCACGATTTTTATCCCTGAGAAAACGATTCTTATTTTTTTAACCTTTATGTGAAAAGTGCATCATGGGATATCCTCCAGAAGATTTTTAAGCACCAAACATTTCTTCTTCTTCTTTCTCATCATTTCTCATGCACCAGTTTGAGTCTTTTTCAAATCTCTCTGTGTTCATCAGTCACATGCTCACACAATGATGTGATTAACTCTGACACATCGTCATGCAGGGAGGACCTGATCCTTTTTATATTACTGGGTTCTTGTTCTTGTCTTGTTTTAAGAGGGGTCGGGACAGGTAAGGGACACACTCCACCTGCCAGGGCGCACAATGAACGCACGAGAGAGAGAGAGAGAGAGAGAGAGAGAGAGAGAGAAAAAGAAAAAGAGAGAGAGAGAGAGAGAGAGAGAGAAAAAGAAAAAGAGAGAGAGAGAGAGAGAGAGAGAGAGAGAGAGAGAGAGAGAGAGAGATGTGCTGCAGGGAAACAATTCCCAAAGTCCAGACCTCACTACGCGCACAGACTTGTAAAGCGTGGGTACGGATTTTCAAATGACTTTTTATTCTTTCGTTACTGCGCTCCAAACAACAAAACTAAACTCCCGTTTTAAAAAAGTGTGTCTGCCGTTTCGGTTAGCACAACAGGTGAGCCTCGTGTGGGACTTGTTATGAGGCTGCAGCAAAACCAAGAGAGAGAGCCGAATCACATCGGCAGCAAGCAGCTGCAGAAACGTATTTAAACAAAGGCAGGAGAAGCTTCAAGTTGACCTGACGGGGGCGCTGGACCTCAATCAGTGCATTAACGGGAGGGACAGCGGACCTCTCTCTCTCTCTCTCTCTCTCTCTCTCCCTAGCTCGCTCTCTCATGCCAGGGGCAATTTACATAAAAATGAATTAAAACAAGGTTGGAAACTTGGGCGCCCCCCCGAGTATCGTCTGTGTGTGGGACACTGTGACACGAGTGCAGCTTGTTCTGAACGCAGAGGGAAATACGAGCAGGTGAATCGCCGTCACGTAGAAACGGGATCGCATGTACGTGTGAATCCAAGAACTCAAAACTAATCCTACCCACATTTAACTCCATATAGCAAACACACCTGATGGTAACCTGTGCAGGTGACCACTTTGTCCGAGTCCGGCATGAAGGCCATGTCTCTGACCCAGTGCGGCCGCCGCAGATCCAGCCAATCGTCTCGCAGGTTCTTTGCGGTGAATACGGGCTTCTCTGGTTTCTGCAGGTCCCAGATCTTCAGGTTGTTCTCCTTCCCACCCGTGGCGACTTTATGCCGGTGTGCCGGACTCTGCCGCATCCTGCACACGTTCTTCCCCGCATCCAGCTCCGTCACGGGCTCGCTGCTGTCCTCCCTCCACACCTACGGACAAGAGGTTCAAACCTTTAAAACGAGCACGCTCCTATCAGGAGTTACACGAGTCCACACTGCATCTCATCAAAGATTCACAAAGTCACTCCAGACTTTAGATTACATCTTTTGTTTTGATTTAATTTCAAGTATTCACAAAGTCGTTCCTCTTTTCCCGGACTTTCACACTCTGGATATCTGCCATACAAATACTTCATGGAAAAATACTTTTCTGACTTTCTGGATAACTTTTTTTTTTCAGAAAAACTCCGAGAGAGTGTCAACAATAGACAGTAAAAATATACATTTGTTAAAAGTAGCTCTCGTCTATTTTGAGTACTTGTACATCTTAGTTCGTGCATCTACTGGCTGTAGCAAGCAGGTAGACGCCAGGTGAGAATATAAACACTGATATAAACGTTTACCTGAACAACTCTCTCTCTCGTTTTTCATTCTGCCAGAGAACTTAAACGTGTGTACGTCATCGTTACGACTGTACAACTGATAAGTACGAAGTGTCCAAGAAGTACTTGAAGGCAGCATATGATACGATATTAGTAAAATCAAACAATATTGATGCCTGTTTTCGTTCCCATGGTAACAAAAACTGAAGTCCTAGGCACTCAATAAAGGTAGATTTCTTGATTTTAGGACTGCAGACAAACTCCTGAACGCTTTCTAAACTGCACAAATTCATCGGCAACATTTCAATATGCAACCATTGCCAATGTTTTTATGCAATTCTGACATTTCTCTCTGCTCTCTCTCTCTCTCTTTCTCTCTGCTCTCTCTCTCTCTTTGGGGTCAAAAATATGACTGAAGGTTTGTTTTTTAATGTTTTCAGTTCTTTTCGATTCTTTTGATTTTGTTGACACCCTCGGTACATGTATCTCTAAAGAGTCTGTGTCCATACACACCCGCAGCGTCCCGCACTCCCCGCAGGTGATTAACGTGGACCCGTCCAGCACCTCCAGCCCGGTGAAGCAGCCCTCCGACGGGTCCCCGCAGCGCCGGCTCTCAGTGAAGGATCCCTTCTCGGTGCTGAAGGTCTTCACGGTTCCGTCCACGGAGCCCACCAGCAGCTCGCTCTGCGCCGGGTCTCCCCAACACAGCGCGCGGACCTCCTGGTCGCGGCTCAGGTGGCTCGTGTTGCAGAAGTTGAAGGCCTGTTTCCGAGACAGACTGACCCCCTTTAGGATGCCGGTCTCTGAGCCAAGCCACACCGAGCACAGACGGCTCGTGTCCCCCATCTTATTTAAATAGACCGAAAACTGCACGAACCAGGACTCCCCCAGACTCAGGACCTGTTTCTAAAAACTCACGTGGTTCCTCTGTGGACTGGCGTCGCGCGTGAAAGACGTCACTGGGCAGTGTTTTTTTTAAATCAACTTTATTGATAAAACAAAAATGGAAAATACAAACTTTTTTTCATTTATTTTACTATTTAAGATTAAAAAAAACTGTGCGCTGTTGTCAGCCTCTTTATTTTATTATCAACATGTCATTATCATAAAGACAAACTCCCCTTTTAAACATATTTTAAATTAAATTAAAAAGCTATTTTAGTCACTTTTAGGCTGTCTGAATAACTCGAGATTTACATTGATTTAACCCAAACATTTTCCGTTTATTTTCATGAAATGGTATTTATTTTATTTCGATTTGTTTAATATTTATTTACTGTTTTTTTTTTTTATGTAAATATGCTGCTTTGAGTAATTTGTGTTATGTCCAACAGTTTGAACGCCTGTTTGTTAAGGGGAAAAAATAACAATTATTGTTTCGTCGCTTGATTATACGTCATTTCAAGGCGACACCCCATTTGCGCATGCGTATATGACGGCAGACGCACCATTCTCCCATTTTGGATCTTCGGGGCTACAGTGGCTAGTTGTTAGTGTTAGCTTTCACAACGCCTCATCTCTCTGCCCGGGTTTCTTTTTTCCCGCTTCGAGACTGAAGTTTAGTGAACAGAGAGCTGCCCGGTGAACAGATTAAACCCCGAGTTTGTCTCTGAGTGAGGGATGGACGGAGAGGAGGACGACTTCATGTCCGGGAGCCCCTCCGGTAAATAACACCTGTGGTTCTGCTTTGTTTTCTGGTCTCTGTCACGAGCTAACTCTTAGCTAACGATGGAAGAAGAAGGTCTCAGGTTCAGCTCCTGACGTTGAAGAAGGTCTCAGGTTCAACTCCTGATGTTGAAGGAGGTTTAAATGGTTTTTAAACATGACACACAGAAAGTTACCGAGCATTTAAACTGCTCCATGATCACACAAGAAGGTCAGCTGCATGATGCAGAAGATCAACCAGGAAACGAAACATTATCCAGCACCAGCCTCACGATCAGAGACACTTTCTCTGTCAAATTTCGGCCTTTTAAAGTATTGGTTTTTATTTCATAACTCAGCTGAATTAACTGATTAACTCAGAGTTGAAGCCTCCTCCTGTTGAATCACAGTTAGCGGCGTTTAAAGCCTCGCTCTGATACAGTGATGATGGATAACAAATCTAATCTGTAAACAAAGATCTTTTGATATAAAGATTTGTAATGAACGCCGAAGTAAAGATAATTCCTATACTGATAACTCATTACATTTTATTTCTTAAATATATTTAGCTTTTATGCTCTATTTAACCATGAAACATAAAACGCTTGTTTTTTTTATGGAGTTTGGCGCAGAGACTAAAAGCTCGTGAAATCTTTTTTTTTTTAAACCTAACACTTTTTTTTAAAGAATATCACTCTTAATCTAATCTTGGGTAGTTTCTAGTTTCAAATCATTAAAAAAAATGGCATCTGACTTCACACTGTTTACATTTCGGAAATAGCTTGACAACGTTTTGTGTATTTGTGTGATTTAAACTGCGTGCAGGAGCTTGCTTAAGGTTTGTGATATGTGCCGAATTGAAGAGAATGTCCTTTGTTATCTCTCTTTACATTTTCTTGCTTTAATACATTTAGTTATTACGCGTTATTCACTGGTGAAACTTAAAATGCATATTTTTTGAATGGAGTTTGGCGCAGAGACTTAAAGGTCCTGGGGCTGCATTTACCCTCTTAAAGCACGAGGGTTGTCAGGAGGACAACAGTTTTTTTAGTTGTCAACATCTGCACCCATTTTCAATACCAAGGCTACAAAAATACAAATCCTAGGCACCAAATATGAGCTTATTCTTTGTTTGTAATCATCAAATATTGCACGTTAACTCCCGCACACTGTCTTAGGTTGCACAAATTCCTAAACGTTGCCAATGTATCCGTGCCATTTAGACAGTGTGCAGGTGGTTGCTTGCTATTTTTGATGTATGCACTCCTCTCCTACACACCTGTCTTAAGAAAGAGATTTTAGTCATTGAAATAACAGAGACTGTTTCGTTTAAAGTTAAAATGGCTATTTTTGTGAATGTGGTTTGGTGGCTTTGAGGAGGGATCTTTAAAAGAAGGGAAACAGAGCTGTCTCAGACTCTCTGCAGACGTTTATGCGTTGAAGTGTGTGTTTGTGACATGTTGTGTGTTTTTGCAGATGACGGAGGCGGCACTCCAGTTCAGGATGAGCACCAGTCAGACGGCGAGGAGATGAGGAGCGACAGACACCAATCTGAGGTCAGACGCCTTAAAACCTGCTCACATGTCGTCTTTATGTTTCTGATTGTCCACCCTGATGGTGGAATTTACTTACTGTGCATTTAAACGATGAGATGGTGTTTCTGACCCTCTGACACATCACTGTCTGTCTCCTCAGGACGAGGGGAGCAACGATGAAGATGCTCAGCAGGCTATGGAGACCGGCGGGGCGGCCAGCGGCTCGGACAATGAGGACCACCGAGGGGCCGACAGCGACTCAGAGGACGAGGCTCCCAGGGCCCACAACAAAGATGAAGATAAAAGCGACTCAGAGGCGGAGGCTCCTCGGCCAGCTGATAGCGACGACGACTCCCCGGTCAAACGCAGGATGAGCGAATCAGATAGGGAGTCGTCGTCGCCCGTCAAACGAGGTGCTTCAGATAACGAGGAGGAAGGAGGGTCGTCTCCCGTCAGACGAAGGGGGAGCAGCTCGGACGTTGAGGAGAGGCCCAAAGCGGCCGTAGACAGCGACTCAGAGAACGAGGACGCCAAACCTGCCGCGTCTCCGGACCATCGGTCCAACGAGGACAGTGACTCTGACAGAGAGACGCCTGCCAGACGTAAGGCAGCACAAATAGACTCTGATGAAGAAGAGGTGGAGAAACGTCCGGAGGAGACAGAGGGGGAAGGAGGAGGGAAGTGGAATGCTGTGATGCAGTCTGACAGTGAGGAGGAGGGGGAGCAGGAGGGGAAGAGGAGGAAGGCTGCTGCAGGAAGTGATGACGAGCAGGAGGAGGAGCAGAAGAGGCAAAGAGACAACAGTGAGGACGAGGATGACAAGCCAGGTACGGACCTGAGAGCGGCTAATGGACGCTAACTTTGTTTTATCAAGATCACACATTTCTGTAGAGTCGTGAAACTTCATACCAGAGCTGGTTTTATCGTATTTATGGCTGAAAATAGTTTCCTCTGGTTGCCATGGCGACTGAACCAGCATCCTGAGATGTTTTTCAGCACTTGTGAATTTGTGGCTTTGTCTTTTTTTTTTTGTAGTGAAGAGGAAGAAGGCCATCCTGTCTGACAGCGAGGATGAGGACGAGGAGAAGGCAGACAAACCAGGTAAGATGGCCGACACATGGCTGGAATCAGATCGAGTCGAGTCGTACCTTCTTCTAGTCAAAATCACGCTCTGTGTTTCAGAGAAAAGCAGAAGGAACTTGTCAGCGTCTGTGTTTTTAAAGCTGTTCAGACGACAATCCTGCAACAGCGCTGTAACGAAACTCCAACATCATCACGCCTTTAGGCATTCATATTGATTCTGACACGGTCTGTCTGTGAATTCACGACTCTGTTCAGACTGCCGTTTCCAGCCAGACGTTTCTCCTTCAATCTGAATGTCTCGAGGCGCAATGGGGGAAGTGATCCTCCCTCTGTACCATCTTCAGAGGTAGTAACAGAGGAGAGAGAGGATCAGCTGAGCTAGCAGGGGAGCGCAGCGCTGTGTGTGTGCATGTCTGACTGTGTATGTGGAGCTCTCACTGTGCCGTGCTTTTGCAACGCCTGAACTCGATGTGAATGCACAGACTGGCATGCCAATATTACGCCGTCACAGGATCAAAATGAATGTACAGAGACGTGATGACGGTTGAGTTTTGCAGAGAGAAAAAAACAGTCTGAAAAGGGGCTGATGTTGCAGAAGAGAAAGACATGCACACGCTGTTCTCCCCGCTGGCTCGGCTGATCCTGTCTCTCCTCTGTAACGTCTCTGTTAATACCTTAGAAGATGGTTAAACGGGGGGATCACTTCATTCCCCCATTTCACCCTCGCAGCATTCAGCTTCATCGTCTGCAGAGAGAAAGGAGGCTGTCGGAGCAGAACGATCGTGTGCACGGACTCACATCCGTCATGTGTTTGTTCTTTCAGCAGTGAAGAGGAGTCGGGCGATGTCCGATGATGAGAACTCAGACAGTGAGGCGGGGTCCGGCGGCCCTGATAAGAGTATGGCAGCTAAGCTGAGAGAGCTCGGCTCTGACAGCGGGAGCGACGATGACGACGAGAGGTCGAAAGCAGCGCCGGGGAAGAAGGACGAGAAGGCGCTGTTTGGCAGTGACAGCGAGTCTGGAGAAGGAGAAGAGGAGGAGTAAGTCCTGAACACATCGACCCTCAGTATCATTTGACATCAAGGCTGAGGTAACAGCTGCTGTTATGACGTTGATCTCTCTGTTTCTTCCAGGAAAATGATTGCGGACATCTTCGGAGAGTCTGGAGACGAGGAGGAGGAGGAGTTCACGGTGAGGAATAATCTGCAGACTGTTCCGTTACCCTCCGTGTCTTTAACCATTTTACACACTGCACTCTTTTCTGAACTGACCATCTGTCTCCTCCTCGTCCTGCAGGGCTTCAACCAGGAGGACCTGGAGGGGGACAAGAAGGAGGCGAAGGAGAAGCAGCAGCAGCAGGTGGAGGACGAGTCCGAGTCTGATGAAGGAGTCGACCGCAGTGGCCAGGAGTAAGCAGCTCACTCACACACGGGGTCAGAGGTTATCTGTAGACAAACTGCAGGAAACGTGTAAATCAAGTGTTTAGACTCATCCTGATTGGACCTCATAATCAGCTGGACTTCAATCAACCAAAACATTAAGAATATTTTCATTTTCATGAGAGCTGTGTACCGTAAACTCTGGTGTATAAGACACACCTTTAATACCTATTTGTTCATCTAAAACATTGGCTGCATCTTAAACACCGGTGCGACCAATACAGCGGTATGAAATACAGACACGCCGTCACATACTGCATGCGAGATGACGAGATTGGAAATTCCTCCCCCTTCATTGTGTATAAGAAGCTGTGCAGGGAAACACAGATCAGGCTCCTTCATGCATTTAAAGCAAACGTTGGCATACTTTAAATAAACCTTGTGGAGTTCCCTTTTGATTGAGAGTCTCCTAATTTAAAGATAACGAGTGACCAGCGGAGTTGGGCAGTACGACTCGCGGGCTCTCGTGCTTCACAACTTTGACCGCAGGCTGAGAGCTCAACGACCGTCCTGTAGCTAGTAGGAGTGCAAACTCCACAAAGTGAGAACTGACGGTAATAAAAGAGCGACACAGCTGCACACAAACTGCAGGTTGTAGACTTCGCTGAACCCCCAAAACAGACTACGCATGATATATACCGATGCGACTTATGTTCCAGACTTTACGGTAACTTAATTCTCATGCAAGCTGAAATCGCCTGCAGGTAAGGATTGATCAAACTGGCGTAGAAGTTTGTCCCAGCATGCATTTATCTCTGCAACAACGTGTTCACACATTGATGATTCCTAACTTTTAGTTTCCTGTTTGTGTCTTCGATCAGCACCAGCTTCATGTCCGACTTTGACGTCATGCTCGCTAAGAGGAAAGCCATGAACAGCAAGAAGAGGCGGCATCGCGACGGAGGCACGTTCATCAGCGACGCCGACGACGTGGTCAGCGCCATGATCATGAAGATGACCGAGGCCGCAGAGGTCCGCCTGTCAAAATAAAAGCCCCTCTGAACGATCTCGGTGTCGCCTCACTCCTCTTTAATCCTGACCGTGTGTTTTCTTTCAAACAGGAGGACAGAACTCTGAACAGTCAGAAGAAACCAGCGCTGAGGAAACTCACGCTGCTGCCGCACGTCGTCATGCACCTGAAGAAGTAAGAGTTCTGATTCTTTCTTTTATTTTAACATCTCAATCTGAACTAAAGAGTGGAGAAGAACATACTGGAGAACAGGAAACAGAATGCAGCAGGTTCATTAGAGCACGGAGATCGTAGAGGTGGCGTGCAGACAGTCTATGGTTGTGCAGCGATCACAGGGAATAAACGTCACCACCCCCTCCCACTCACTCGAGGTGAATTCTCCTGATTATATCCTGCTGCGTTCTCACATCAGCTCACTCTGACTTTCTGCAGAATAAATACGAGGAGGCTGGAGGAGAAACTCTGGATTATAATCTCTGTTCAGTGTATCATGGCAGCCTGCAGAGATCTGATGATCATGATGTGTAAAGATGTGTTTGTCCAAAACTTTTCTCCAGAAGAGAAGAAGGACTGCAGCATTAGAAAGACTTAAAACCACCGCTACATGAGGCTTCATCATTATCACGTTCACTGCCTCGCTCTCCACCATCACCAGCATGATTAGATTTTCAATATGTTCCGAAGCTCTAAACTCTTGTGGTCTCTTGTGTCCCTCAGACAGGACTTGAAGGAGACGTTCATCGACAGCGGTGTGATGTCGGCCATCAAAGAGTGGATCAGTCCTCTCCCTGACAAATCACTGCCTGCTCTCAGAATCAGAGGAGAGCTGCTCCGGATCCTGCAGGAGGTGAGTACCACGGTGCTGCTGAGAGAGGATACCTTAATCTGGTTTTCATACCGACTTTCTTTTACTCATTTATACCGCCGGGTCAGAGCCCGGTGCAGGAACTGTGGAGCATGCTCAGTCCAGTTTGGGTCTGATTGAGGTGTAAACATGCGAGAGTGAGTGTTAGTCTGACGTTGAGAGCTTTGACTTTATTTAACATCATGTTAACGTGCCGTATGTTTCCTCCCTGCAGCTGCCCAGCGTGAGTCAGGAGACTCTGAAGCACAGCGGGATCGGACGAGCCGTCATGTTCCTGTACAAACACCCCAAAGAGTCCCGTGCCAACAAAGACCTCGCTCTCAAGCTCATCAGTGAGGACTTCTCTCATGACTCTTTCTGTGGTTGATTATTTTCAAGTTTCAGTAAAAATGTTTGATTCTCTGCCGTCTCAACAGACGAGTGGTCGCGGCCGATCTTCGGCTTGACGTCGAACTACAAAGGCATGACGAGAGAGGAGCGTCAGCAGAGAGACCTAGACCAGCAGATGCCTCAGAAACGAAGACTCAGGTACAGACACGACCTCAAAGGTCAACCACGACTCTACGATATCGGCCTCATCTTTTCCTTCAAATGAAATCACAGTTTCGTTCTTTCTCTCGTCGTGATCCAGGAGGGCTCAAAAGGGCGGTGTGCCGTGTTATCACGCCGCCTCTTTTTATTTATTTAGCTAATGTGTTTGTGATCAGAGGTCAGAAACCCAGATTTATTTGATTACTTTCTTAACAACACGGTGATAATCAGTGACGCAGACAAACATTCACGCCACAGAATCGTGTGCAAGCAGCGCCGTAGACGACGCCTGGTGCTGAAACAAAGCTCTTGTTTCACGCGGATCTTTTTGGCGTCAGATATTACGAAATGCATCGTCTATATCAGTTGGTTCTCCTTTTTCATTTGGCTGAAATTTTCCCAAAGAGGGGAAGTAACATTTGGTTTAGGTACCAGTTCAGTCGCCTTTGTGTCCGTCTGAACAAGAGGCGGGGTGAGGTGACGTCACGTTCGGTTGTGGCGGTTGCCTCTGTGCCTCGTGTTTGGTTTGTTTATACCGTAGTAATTTCTTTTTTGTGGTTAGCACGACCGCCTTACTTCTACAAAAGAAAAATAGATCCTGGCTGGTCGTCTTCTTATCAAACGCTGGAGTCTAAATGACTCCGAGGTTTTTTTGGTCGGGATAAAAACGATCTAAAAAAACAAAACAGTAAAAAGTAACGGAGCAGTGTCGGTCATGCAGCGGTCGCTGTCAACAGACTGTTGTCATAGAGACAGGACGGACGAGCTGCACTTTTCTTCTCAGCGCACAAACGCTTGATGTAAGCTCTCCCGAGCTCACAGCCAGCGCTTTCTGAACGGAATAAACGCTAAAGGTGGACACGGTGCTTTAGACGGCACCATGGTTTAAAAATGCTAGACTCCCTTGTTGCGGTTCAGAGCAGGTGTGTCGGGATCGTTTCGACAGGTGAATGTATCTGAATGAGAATCTCATCTCAGAAGAAGAGACCTTAAAGCCAATAATCGTGACGTCATAGTGACATCAGACGGTCTCTGAAGGTTTCAGGAGTTTCTCTTTGTTCAGTCGTCAGAGCGTCGTGTCGTCCGTCTCTCATCTCATCTCGTGTTTCTCCCTCCAGCCTTTTCTTTCCCTCCACTTGTTGTTTCTGTTTAGCTCAACCTTCAGTTATTTTTTTGTTTCATTCCTCTTCATCCCTTCATCTCACCTCATCCCTCCTTCCCCCCCAGTCAGCCTCAGAAGGTGGAGAGGGCGGAGGAACCCGACGTCTTCTCTCCACCCATCAGGTTCAGTCACTGCATGATCGTCCTGACTTTAGACTGAGTGGTGCTGCGGCTACAGACCGACTGCAGGGCCGGAGTTAGAGCTCCTGACGACTCGTATGATCCTCCTACGTATAACTCTGACATCGTGTTCACGTCACACTGAAGCCGTCTCTGTGTTGAACCCTAAATGTTGAAGAAATCGAGTAGATCAAAGTGTGACGAACTTTAACGCAGAACGAGAAAATGGTGTAGTCGACTGTTTAGAAACCATGACGACACATTGTCTATTAGGTAATGTTTTATGTTTAATAAGTAACAAAGTGCAAGCTAACTCCCGACACTGTCCAAATCAGACAAAAATATCGGCACCACTTTGGGACGTTGCCGATGAGTCGGGAAGAAAGCAACGACGAAGGCATCGAGATGGCGAGTGTTAGAGGAGCCCTGTTCAGACCGACATTTCGAGACGTGATATTTACGCCCCTGTGACGTTTCTCCTTCAATCTGAATGTCACAGAGGCGTAATGTGGGGAGGAAGTGACCCCCCCCTCTGTCCCGTCTTCAGAGGTAGTAACAGAGGCGTTACAGAGGAGAGACGGGAGCGCAGCACTGTGTGTGTGCATGTTCGACTGTGTGTGTGTGGAGCTCCTGTTGTGCCGTGCTTCCTCAACGCCGAAGTGCAGTGAGAACTCACAGACTGGGACACCAAATATTACGCCGTCACGGAATCAATATGAACGTACCGAAACAGGGTCTCTCGCTCTCTCTCGCTCTCTCTCTCCCTCTCTCTCTCTCTCTCTCTCGCTCTCTCTCTCTCGCTCTCTCTCTCTCTCGCTCTCTCTCTCTCTCTCGCTCTCTCTCTCTCTCGCTCTCTCTCTCGCTCTCTCTCGCTCTCTCTCGCTCTCTCTCTCGCTCTCTCTCGCTCTCTCTCTCGCTCTCTCTCTCTCTCTCTCTCTCTCTCGCTCTCTCTCTCTCTCTCTCGTGAGGGTTTGGTTAAAAAATGACTGAAGTTTTCGATAATTTCCACCGTTCAGATAACAGATATTTTTTGTATCTCACGTGTTTTAAAAGAAGATCTCTAAGTAAACAAAGTAATGGTGCATGGTGGTGTAGACGTGCACGATTGTGCAGCGACAGAAGTTAATCGATTACTGCGTACTGACATTGTTTGTAGATTTTCCAGAGTTCATTTTTATCCGACTGCTTCTCGTCATCGATGAATAACTAACTATGTGCATTAATATAGAAAGTTGAGGATGCAACCCATCGTGATGCATGGTGATATCAAATTGACAGGAAAGTCGTTATCACGAGAGCAGTTAAGTAACTTCTATAAACCGTAATCGTGTCGTGCACTTAATGCCACGATGTTGATCAACTCGTCGTGTTTCAGTTGAGCTTGATTCAGAACACACGAGAGCAGGAAGTAGAGGACCAGACCCACGTTAGCTGGTGAGAAAGGATAAGGGTGGGGATGTGAGTGTCTTCCTCAGGGTCTCCTCCTGGTGGACCTAGATCCAGACTCAGTAACATGAAGAGGGGGGTCAGCTGAGTCGTTGTCCTCCTGTTACTCTGAAACGCTGACTAACTGCTGTGAGGTGGAGAATGCTAATAATAGCATGGAGACTCGGCTGCTGGTGTTAAAGTTGCACTCCAGCAGACTGAGACTCTTGTGAGCTCCGCTTGTGTCCGCTCTGGTTCTGTTTAACAGTCTAACATGATCTAAACCCCCCCCCCCCCCCCCCCGTTCTTCTCGCTGTAGTTCTGGAGGTCAGACGCCTCGCAGAGACCTGGAGAAACAGCTGACCGGGGAGGAAAAGTAAGTCCCACTTCACATCGACACAACCTTGGTGCATGTTTTAGATCCAGGTAGTTTTAAATGACGTGCCAGCTCAGCATCATTATAACCTGCCTCCCCCTGCTCCTGCAGAGCCCTGAGACCCGGTGACCCCGGGTTCTGTGCCAGGGCCCGCGTGCCGATGCCTTCGAACAAAGACTACGTGGTACGACCAAAGTGGAACGTGGAGATGGAGTCGAGCAGGGTGAGCACATGGACTTTTTTTGGATCCTGTTCTGAGAGAAGAAGTCCACTGAATCATATCGTAAACTAAAGCGTGTTTAAAATGTGATCGGCTTCTTCAGAGAGGTCAAAGGTCGAGGTGTCGATTATAACATTCCCTCATTTCAGGAGAGAATTATTGAGTTCACTATTCAGGAAATAATCCGGTAAATTCTCAACATTAATAAGTACAGCGGTTTAGGGCGTTTTCACATCAGGCAGGATTGTTTCGTAACGTGCCCGAGCACGACTGCGCCCCCCTCCCCTCTCCCCTGCTGGTCTGCGTTCACATTAGTAACATCACTCCGTACTCGCGTACACTTGTGTATGTACACAGTCTGATACAGCAGGTGGCAGTATGCACATAGTTGGCTTGCACATCTGCCAAGAAGCAGAAAGACGAAGCAGTAACCATGGCAACCACTCGCTGGCTGAGTCCATCCTGCTAACTGTGGATGTTTTTGTTATTTCTGAGACGCCAACATCGACCCTCTTCCTACTTCCACATCTACCGTGCAGCTCAGAGGACGAAACGGGCCGTGCTGCACGGATACGACGGTTTCTGAAGCGTCATGAGCCGTTTAGAATCACGTCAGAAGCCGTCCACTTCCTTGTTTGAGCACGGTTGCGTTCACATCTCCCACAGAACGTACTCGAGTACACATGAACCGTGATTGAGACCTCCTCTTCCAGCGGACTCAAGTACGTGTACATTTGTGTTCACACTGATCAAATGAACCGGATTTTGGGTGAAGCGTACACGGATCGGGTCCCGGGTGTGAAACCACCCTTAAAAACATAACAGTGGAGGATGATACAACAGGAGAAATAAAAAGGAAATCAAACCATTAAAACCAGTAAGGCAATCAAAGATGAAAGGGAAAAGAAAAAAAACCACACAGTAAAGATATTCTGCTCATTGGAAGTCTGTTTTAAGTGTCTAAGGTAAACAGGAAGTGAGGTCATTGGCTGCACTGTGATTGGTCCTCTGTAGAACGGCTATAAGAAAGGCATCAGCCTGCTGGAGAAGCACAAGCGCCGCTTCGCCGATCAGAGGAGAATCAACCGCCCGCAGGGAGCTGTCAAGATCAGCATTGAGGGAAACCGAATGCCCCTGTAGCTCCTTCTGTTGGCCTGTAGGGGGCAGTAAGTCCTTCTGCATGGTGTGACAGCGTGCAGTGATGCTATCGCCTGAAAGATGTTGATGTAGCGCCCCCTGTCTGATGCTGTTTAACCCTGTGTTGCAACACCTGTTGGTTTGACCTGATAACTGCTCTCATATCTGGCAAACCGAGGGGCGTCCAAAACGGCCGTGTGGGGGTGCCTTAAAACCGCCTACCTTCTCTGGTCCAAACAAATCCAGAGCATTCAGGACCAGAATCTAAAGTTAGAAGGAGGACATACTGGCTGCTGCATTGTTGTCAGAGAAGCCAGCACTTCAACATAGCATGTTTCCTTAATGTCTGATCATAGAGTAAGCTCACTTTATCACTTCACTCTCTACACATCTCACTGATTGGACCTTTAACAGAAACATTGATGGATATGTGAGCTGGTGAAGCATCAACAAAGAAGCGTCTGAGCTGCTTGTTTCTCTCTGAAGGTTTTAACTCTCTGCATGACTCTGGAGAAGAGATGAAACACTAAAAATACTCAGCGTTAGTTCAAGCTAACGTTTGTTTAGTGTGGTTAGAGAAGCAGTAAAGACACCGGCGTGCTTCTGCCAACGTTTTGTTTCATCACCGTTTAAAAAATATCCGACAGTCGTGAACGTGTCGGCAGCGTCTGAAGCCTACTTCCTGTTTTGATTTTCTGTGTGTGTGTCTGTGTGTTCCTGCAGGGTCCCATGAAGAAGGGAGTATCCCGCGTAGATAAACAGATGCGTCGGATTGCCGACATCCGCCGCTTGACGAAGCCGGGTCACGCCGTGAAAATCAGCGTGGAGGGAAACCGGATGCCGCTCTGATTTTAGTTTTAACCTCCTTAGGATTTATTCTTGTTTATTTTTTTTTCTTCTTTTAAATGTGTTGCTCCTGAACAAACCCACCGTTTACCCCCCCGCCCCTCCTCAGGTCCTCTTGAAGCGCTGACGTCAGAGAACTGACTCAGTTTAACGGTAATATCTGAAATTAAAGGAACTCGTCAGGTCTTTGGGTAAAAACAAAACATGATTTATCTCCAGAATGATCCTTAAAGTGCCGCTCTGAGCAGTTCACTAAAGTTAGCATTTTGTCAGGACGCCCACCAAAACTGTTAAGAACCAATAATGTTCGTCTCTAACTCGGTGACAGAAGCTCCTGTTAGCATCAGCTGTGCTTTCACACCGTCAGCTTTGCAAACCGTTAAAAGAAAATCAATAGAAACTCTCCGTCACATCACAAGATTTCAGTTTCCAGTTAAAGGAAGAATGTGTGAACGTGATCTAAAAACTCTTACGTGACATCCAAATAATCAGTGAGTATGTTCTTCTTCTTCTCTCTAGTCCTTGACTAAAACAGCTTTTATACACAAGGGGAGGAGCCGGCCGTCCCGTCCATGTAAACACGGCTCTGACAACAACACAGCCAGCGGGACTCGAGCTTCTCCCTCATTGTAGACAGTCATGACTCAGAGACACATTTACACAGGAGAGACTGGATATTTATGTGTCGCACATTCTTCCTTTAAGTTGAGTTTTTGTTTGCAGAAAATCTGGAAACATCGTCTTTCTGATGACTCGTAGTCTAAACAAACAGCGTCTCTCCTGACCACCATCTTTAAACTCCACAGGAAGTCATTGTTTGATTTATTTTGTTGCAGGTTAAGGATGCAGACGACTGCCTCCATGAAAGTTAGATAGATACTTTATTCTTCCTTTTGGGGAAATTCAGGTATCTAGTAGCTCACGTAGTCAGTCACAGGCAGAACAAATGACAAACAATGAAATAGGTCAATAAAAAGTGAGCAATATTGCACATAATTAAAATGCATATAAAAAAGAAGAGCCAGAGGTAGATATGAATAAATAAGTATTGCACATTGTCCAGTGTGTATGTGTGAGGGGGGGGCAGAGAGTGGGAGAGAGTCACAATAAGCCCTCGACTGAGGTGTTGTGTAGTCTGCTGTTCTGTGGGGACAAAGGATGCTCTGTACCGCTCAGTCCTACAGCGCAGCGAGATGTGCCGTCTGCTGCGGCCGCTCCTCTGTTCTGCCAGTGTGAGGTGTACAGGATGGCTGGCATTGTCCATGATGGGCTGCAGCTTACTCCATGTGCGTCTCTCCACCACCACCTTCAGTGGATCCAGTCTCCTCCCAAGCACTGAAGCAGCCTTTTTGTCTGCTGTGTTGCCTCCCCAGCAGACCGCAGCGTAGAAGAGGACACTTGCCACAACTGAGTGGTAAACTTAAACTGTAATATTTGTATAAAAATACATCGATATCGTCCTTTAATTCACATAAACAAATGTAGAGGATCATTTTGGAGAAATGTTGTTTTTGCTCAAAGTACTGTCAGATATAAAGTCAGAGTGCTGGATTTGAGACATATCCCCCCCCTCTTTGTTTCTGGACGTGTTCTGCTAACAGGCCGCTCAGACCTCCTCTTTCCACCTTTTTGTCCCCTCTCTGCTCCCGTAGCGGCTGTACAGAAGTCTGTAAACTGTCTGCAGGACTGAGTTCAAAACAGGGCGACGCACTGAACCTGAAGGATCCAGTCAGGACTCTCGTCTGGTGTCAGAGTCGGTGTGTTTGTGTGAATCAGTCCGTCTGTCTGCACTGTTCAGAAGATACTTTTCTTAATAAAGACTTGACAGAACCTCAAACTCTCAACTCTCCTGTTTTCACTTCAGCTGGATGCTCGATGTGGAGGTCACAAGGGTTCAAGTTTGACTCGTGCATTTTAACATTTATTACATTTATCTGTTGGGTTTCTTGAATTAGGACAGGGCACATCGACGTATCAGTAATTCACGTCTTTGTAAATATGCAGGAATCCGCACAGAAGCTACATTTCATTCATAATGTAAGATTAGGATGAGATTTATTTTCTTTAACTTTAATGTTATGGATCATCATCATTTGTTTTTACGTTTTGTGCTTTGCATATCATTGCAAGAGTGGCTGTTTGCTGTGAGGCACTTTGCCTTTAAGGTTGCCATGGTTACGGTGGTGGTGCGCTCTGTTGACATGCTGGCTAAGGACGGGGATTAAAAAAAAAAAGTATGAGACGCACAGCAGAAGTTGTCCCCGTGCTCTTTCTTACCCACACCCGAATATATATATTTAATGTATTATTTGTAGTGTTATAGTTAAAGGCAAGATAACCAACATCACGCAAGAAGCGCCGTTACAATAACGCTATGACAGGTACTTAGAATAAACTTAGAGTAGAATCCAAGCAGCAACCTCCGGTGTTAAAAAATGAAGCCGACGCTGAAGTGTAAAATCCTGCAGTTCCTCGAGTGTCCACTAGAGGCTGGCTGCAGAGGCACAGGAAGTCACATACACACCCATTCTAAAAAGCCTGTTTTTACAGCAGACATTAACATGTTTACAGCCTGGTTCAAAAAACCAAACAGGTCTGATTAGCTCATGTCTCGATCAGCAGTGATTTGATCACAGAGGATCTCTGTTATTTTCTGAATCCCCTCTGAGTAACGAGGGTCCCAGTTTGTGATCAAGAGATGCTTTCAGATCCAAACTGCCTGATGATGTATACAAGTCCTTTTATTGGAGGTGTGACTGACAGCTGTCAATCAAAGCTTTGTGCTGGACACTGCGAGGTGAGGACCCCTTTGGTTATAAATGAATAGATGCACGTTGGAGATGTTGACGTCATTGTCAGTGAAAAGACAGAACACGTCAGGTTTGACCTTCAGAATAAAACTCACACCACGTTTGATAATGAATTCTTTATTTTGCATAATTAAACTTGAGGCAGTAAGAAGCGTTAAAAAAAACAGGCGCTAACAGGCAGGACGCGGACAGACACAAGGACGTGTTTCATTTGTGACCTCACACTGACAAAGTCTCCACTGCAGCAGCCTTCAGTTCACAGCCGGCCTTTAAATCACGTTTACGCTTCGTGTCATACAGCAGCGTTGTGCTGATTCAGTGCTCGCAGTGTGAACGTGAAGCAGCTGATCTCAGAGGCTGCTGGCAGGAAAACCAACAAAATGTTTCTGTCTTTAAAGGCCGGACGATTCCACTCATATCAGACAACCAATAACTTTCCTCCTGTGCAGCTGCATCTGTGTAATCGTATTCTGTCAGATTAAAATGTTTTCAGGGCCAGAAGTTACATCCAAAGCACTTTCATCCTGCAACACACTGTTGCTGCTTTGATGAGGTCGTTTGTTTTAAAGAATTTATCGCACCAAAGTATTCCCTATAAACTACCTGAAGAACTGGGGGAGGGGCTTATTAGATGACTGTGTTTCATATCAAACGGATAAAGACTGTTTATAAAGAATAACATTTTAGCAGATTTGAAAACGTGTTAAAACTTGATGAACAAGTTTTTATTAATCCTACAAACTCTTTACGATCAACAACGGCAGCTGAATGGATGGAAATAGCTCGTTAGCTCATTAGCAGCCAGCTTAGCTAGCACGCTGTCATACGGTCTCTCTAAAATCTGTACTTGACGCACATTCCCGATCGTAATATAACGGAGGGGAGGAGTTTCAAAGGCACATCGGATGTCACAGAGATGTACAAAGGAATGGATGGACTTCTGGTTGACTTCCCTCTGTACAAAAAAACCCACCAGAATCTGCATTTAAGATTGTAAGCTGCAGTTCATCTAAAGGCCACTAGATGGTGCTCAAACTCATCAGCTTAAAGGTCACATATTCTCCTCCTCTTCAGTGTAAATAAGTCTCAGAGCTCCTCTAAACATGTGTGTGAAGTGTCTTGTTCTAAATCCACTCTGATCCTGTATTTGATCATGCCTATAAACCCCTCTATTTCAGCCCTGCTCAGAACAGGCTGTTTCTGTGTCTGTAGCTTTAAATGTAAATGAGCTGTGTCTGACCACGCCCCTCTCTGGAAGGGCTCGGGTGGCTCGGGCTTTCTCGCTCCATGTCCTATTGTTTACGGAGAGAAGGCAGACTCAGAGGGCAGAACAAACACCTAGCTGTGGGAGTGTCACCCACCTGGGGGAGGGGTTACTGCCCTTTGTGATGTCATGAAGGGAAAATCTCCAAACGGCCTGTTTGAGCACACATTTTCTGAAAAGTGGAGCAGGCAAAAGACGGAAAGGATGGACTTTTCTCATCATTGGGGGGTTTGTAGACAGACTAGAGACACGTTAGAGTTAGAGAAACATGGTGAAGAGGATTTTGAATAATATGTGACCTTTAATGTCGTGTTTTAGTGTAAATGTTCACATGTCTGTGGCTCGGTGCCGTAAAAACTTCTCTCAGCGTGTCGTCCCGCTGCAGACAGACCTGCAGCTCTGCTCCAATAAAACAAACAAATAAAAACACTGAAAGAACAACGAGGAAGAAACTCAAGTCAAGTCGTGTCGGTTCAGTTTCACGTCGAGGCGAAAGACGCCTCCAGTCGAGTCGAGTGACGGGGGAGGAGGCGGAAGAGGAGGAGGGGGAAGGGAGACGATGCATTCAGGTGGTCACTGATAAACTGCCGGAAAGTTTTATCGTAAATTATGAAACTAATCCTCGTCAGCAGGTCAAACCTGACCGATGTGAAGGTTTATGAAATATCTCCTACAAGGAAATTTAAACGTTCTCAAAAGATGTACGGCAACATTTGGAAGCGTTCTGTGTCATTCTTCTGAATGATCGAGATCGATAACTCTTCAGTTTAAAGAAACAGAGCAGATGTTTTTATGCTCACACGTGAACGCAGAACGGCGCCGTAGATCTTCATGAATCAATCAAAGATAAATGTGAATTTAGACGATTTAAACTTTAAAAAGACTTTAGAGGAACATTTGAGACGAACTTTATCGAATGAAATCCAATGAAAATGTTCAGTTAGCTCTTAAACGAGGAGCTGTGTGTAAAGAATCAGTTAGAGGATAACTTTTTGATTTAAAGCTAATTTATAATTTAGAAATTTAAATTTAGAAAACGAGCCAATTTAAAACAACATTTAATTTAACCCCTTAAATAAGGACAGAGATATGTTGATATTGTTTCTGATGATCTTCCTGTGGAGTTTAAAGGAAGAATGTGCGACATGTTAAGTATATAAGTAAATGTCTCTCTGAGTCATGACTGTCTACAATGAGGGAGAAGCTCGAGTCCCGCTGGCTGTGTTGTTGTCAGAGCCGTGTTTACATGGACGGGACTGCCGGCTCCTCCCCTTGTGTATAAAAGCTGTTTTAGTCAAGGACTAGAGAGAAGAAGAAGAACATACTCACTGATTATTTGGATGCAATATGAAGCTACGAGCTAACTAAAGAGCGCTAACATTAGCATGTTAACACAACAATGCAGCTCCAGCCGAGGACAAGTTAGTCCGCCACTTGTGCTTAATAACCCCCTCGTGTGAACGCGAGTAGAGGGGGTTGGAGGTGTGTCTCTGTAGGAGAGCGGAGGCTTCAGTATGGAGGAGGTGTGGCCAAACAGCAGTTTGTTTTGGTTTCATGCTGGAGCTCAAGTCGCACATTCTTCCTTTAAATTCATTTAATTCCAAAATGTTTAAGAGAAGAAGTTTTTCTTTCCAGTTTTGAGTCTCGTGGCGACGTTCACAGAACCTTGAGGCAGCTTTTTTACGTTCATTCGTTAAGACTTTCTGCTAAAACATTCGATCAGATCAATCGTTTCACACGAACACAAAAGTCGTCGCTTTGGTCCTTGATTCTCTCGTAGGTGCAGTAAGTTTACCATGCAGCACCTGAATGCACCATCGCTAAACATTCATCGCTGTGTGGGGGTCTGTATGTGGGGGGGTTGGAGGTGGATGAGTGGCAGGTGGTGGGCGTGGCTCAGCAGGTGAGCGGCGGCTGGTGATTGGCTGTGTTTCATGCATCTGTTGTGATTCCTCTGCAGAGAGAGAGACAGAAAAAACGACGTCAGGTGATTTAAAGGAACATTTCAGAAAGTTTTTGTTCCTTTAACAGGTAATGGTGATCTGCAGTTCAGTACCTGTCCAGAGGAGGGCGCTGTAGAAAGAGGGCGAGCTGTCAGAGGAAGGGGGCGTGGCCTATCCTCGACTGTTCGGTAGACGGCTCATCCCAATCCTGTCGATGGGAGGCGGATTGGCTCGTCGTCGTGGCAACTCAACCACCTTGCTACAAACACAAATCGGAAATAAAAGATTCAATAAAGAACAACGAAGAGTGAAAATACCCAACGATGGATTCAGACCAAGGTTATTTTACTCGTGGATCGTTCATTAGTCTTTATTTTTATCTCGTTTTTACTTTTTGTTTTCAATTTCAGTTTTGTTTAATTTAGTTTTTAAAGGCGCAATATGTAACTCTGACACCTAGTGTTTAAAATAGGTACTGCAATCCAAATTCAAACATTGGAGAGAGCTGTCTCCCCCCCGCCCCTGCTCCTCTCCTCCCTTCCGTCCTGCGATGTTTTTAAACTGTCTGTTCCTCGTGTCCGCACCGAGCTTCAGGATAAGAGCGTTTAGTTATGCTGCCCCCCTGCAGGTGGCTCACTTGAAGCCTTTGGCTCGATCTTAAAAGACAAAAAACGAGAGACAGAGCCTGATGTGTTTTTGACATCACGACTCTGCACTTTATCTTTGAACTAATTTGCACATTGTAATTGTTGTTTCTCTTCACTTATTGTTTGTGTTTCTTAATCATGTCTGCGCTCCCTCTTGGCCAGGTCACCCTGGTGAACGAGTTCTTGATCTCAGTGTTGATTACCTGCTTAAACACAGGTTAAATATGAAATATTATTCTGTTATTGCTTTGAAGGATTCTGCATTAAAAACATGTGAGTAGAAGAATTTATCATCAGGGAAAATCTTCTTAATATCAAATGTTTGAATTATTCCTACAATAACCCCTGTTGGTGTTTGGCTGTTATATTTAGTGTTTCTTAAACTTGAAGAGTGTTCATGTTTGTTTATTGACTCATCCCGTCGTCCTACCTTTGTTTGTTCGTCGTCTGTTTGGTTTCCATGGAGCTGACGGACAGGCGGTCCAGCGGGGCGTTGTTTCCGGGGAAGCTCCTCTTCCTCTTCGGCTCCATGACATCGTTCTCCATCCTCACCAGGTCGTCCAATCGGAGCAGCTTGGCCGTTAGCTCCTCCCCCGTCTTTATCTCCCTGTGACGAGGCCGAAGAGCCGCCGAAGACCTCAAAAAGAGCCGGTCTACATGCTGGAAGACAACGACAGGCAGGGGTGAGGATAAGTACTGGAAGTGTCTGTCCATTAAAAGATAAAAACAGACATCATGACAGCGATGTGACGATATGAAAATAAAACAACAGAATCAACAGAACACGACAGACTGCCATCTTAAGAGAAGAAAAGAAGCGAGGAGTCAGTGACAGTCTGACGGATGATGAAAGTGTCCATAAATGTGTTGGAGGTCAGAGGTCGAGTCCGAGAATCTGAAACTGTTCGAGGTTGAGGGAGGTTCAAGGTGAGGGCGCAGAGCAAAGATCAGCAAGCACGAAACCATGATGCAGTTCAAGGCGGGACAATATACCACAGTACAGTGCCGTGCTTTCCATCCCAGCTCGTGTTGGCGTGTCGCCTTCTTTACGTAATCAAACGGTCCCCAAGTCTTAAGAAACTCAGGACGGGTGTTGGACAATGTGTCCCGAATGTCTTCAAGATCCAGACAGGAAACCACGTCAGTTAACCGTTTTATAAAACAGGGAGGGGCACTTCAAAATCAATCGTTCTGCTGCTACCAGACCAAACCTCGGGGGTTGTTGTAAAGAGGGGGGAAAGGGAAGGTCATTAAACACATCGCCTCTGAGTTCCTCGGACACGACCAGAAGAGATGACCTCGGGTCCCATCGCCCGCCTTGCTATCACAGGAAGCAGAGACACAGGGGAAGGATTCTGTTTGAGTCGCTCGTGGAGAGGTGCAGCAGCGTGATGACTTTAAACAGAAAGAGAGGAAGTCACTGACTGAACAGATCTGATCCCAGCCAGTCCTTCCCCCCATAGCTCGTCGGAGATCTCTACACCACTGTCCTAAAGCCATGCTTCTTTTCTTTCTTTTCTCTGGGCCAGTTTGCTTCTATTGGATGGGACAGCCAAAGAGAGACAGGAAATGCTGGGAGGAGAGAGAGGGGGATGACATCCAGCAAAGGACCCAGGTTGGATTGGAACCCACGGCCGCGGCAATGAGGACCATAGCCTCGGATCATGGCCTGCGTAACATAACCTCTAGGCTATCGACATCCAATGGCACGCTTCTTTAACTTGGAGAGAAGACAGATGAGATGTTTGGAGATCTAGTCGTAAGGTCGTAGAAAGAGTGAAGTTCAGGCACTGACAGGATGAAGACGTGCTGGAGCGGATCTAAAGCTTGTTGTAAACCTGTTGGTCACATAGAGCCTGTCGAAGGAATCAGTCTACAAACATCATGGTTCCCTTTAATGTGGCGCTGCAGTCTGTGAGGATGAGATCGGATCAGTCAGAGTTCATCTGAAGTCGTTTACACGCCACGCTCTGCTCACAGTCTCTGCTGTTGAACCGACTCGGCTCCCGCTTCTCCTCTTCGTTTTATTTTCTATAAGGGAGTCTCCGTATGGAAAATATTGACCTCGGCGGAGAGGGGCCACCCTGCTCCGTGTCTCCACCTCGTCTGCTGTTTTCATACGTCAGGACTTCATGTTGTGAATCTTCTCTTACATCACGACCCCGACGGCGAGCAGTTTCTCACTTCCTGCCTCTGATGAGTCACACGATCGGATTCCATCCAGACTAAACAGAAAACAGCTTCAGGCTGGTCTCCCTGCACACCTCGCAGCTTTGTGTTGGCCCTCGCTCTGATGTCACATCATCTGATATCGGCTCAGGGGCCCCTCTGAGGGAGGGGCTGCTTGTTTTGGCCCTCGGGATGATTTGATAGGAAACAATCTGATCCTCCGCTGCTCCGTCTGATCCTGATTCTGCTGCGTCAGACGAGGACGACAGGTGCTGCAAACTGTTTGGCTAAAATCCAGAGCTGGAAACTCTCCGATCATGTGGCGGAGTAACAGAGCAGATATCAGCCTGCTGCAGGTAGAAGTCATGCACGATAACTTCTAACCCCAAATGTTCTCAAAGTCCAACATTAAAAACAGAAACCAAGTCAAAAGATTAAAGGTCCAATCAGTGAGATGTGTAGTGAGTCAATGATAAAGTGAGCTTCCTCTATGATCAGACATTAAGGAAACATGCTATGTTGAAGTGCTGGCTTCTCTGACAACAATGCAGCAGCCAGTATGTCCTCCTTCTAACTTTAGATTCTGGTCCTGAATGGTCTGGATTTGTTTGGACCAGAGAAGGTAGGCGGTTTAGAGCTGGCTAAACACTGAAGCTTCAGTGTCCACCACATGGCGACCTGCGTGAGCATCCACTCTAGAGAGGAAGGGGGGGGGGGGGGGGGACAGCTCTCTACAATGTTTTGAATTTGGACTGCAGTACCCACGTTAAACACCACCATGGGGGGAAATAAATACAGCGTAGGTCACAAATAAAACCCAGAATGATTCAGGTTATATGCAGTGATCCATAACTCCAGCATGTGTGTGTGTGTTCTGACCTGAGGGTGCTGTTGGAGTCTGAAGCCGTCGCTGCAGTGAAGCAGAGTGA
Source organism: Tautogolabrus adspersus (assembly GCA_020745685.1). Classification (NCBI taxonomy): domain Eukaryota; kingdom Metazoa; phylum Chordata; class Actinopteri; order Labriformes; family Labridae; genus Tautogolabrus; species Tautogolabrus adspersus. Next base: position 30,430,505 of record CM036545.1, read on the forward strand.
TGGAGAGCAGGCAGGAGATCAGCAAACAGCCACAGACCTGCATCTAAGCAACAACAACAACAACAACATGGTCAGCCTTGTATCTGCATGTTAACAAGAAGAAGGTGAGCGTAGGATCCTCACACGTTGTATCTTAAAGGTTATTTTTGTAGCTTTTTATGCCTTTATTTTAGAGACAGGACAGTGGATGGAGTCAGATATCAGAGAGAGAGAGGGGAATGACACGTGTGAAAGGAGCCACAAACCCGGGCCGCCTGATTAGAGGACTACAGCCTCTGTTCATGGAGCATGCGCTTTAACCACTAGGCGATCAGTGCCCAAGGCCGCTCACACAAGGGGATTAAGGGGAAAGCTTTCTGGGACCCAGTCTCATGGGCCGCCTTGTTGCTCCTGCAGGAGGAATCTGCTGCAGGAGGATGAGTCTCTTTTTAAAAGTAGATTGAAGCTGTTGGAGGAGGAAGCAGGAGGTCGTAGATGCTTTGACTGATGACTTTTCTGCTCTGTTACTGAGAATCTCTGTGACCAAAGTGCTCCGTGTTTTATGTCTGTCTCTTGTTGCTGAAACGCTGCGACCGCAGCTGCCTGCATGCAGACTGCGTTCAACAACATCTTCTGCGTAGCCCAGAGGCGTACAGTATAACGTATAACGCAGAGGGATAGAATATAGGTAAATGGTATGTTAACATAGATAGCGCCTATGAGAGCAGAGCCAAGCCTCCCCTGTCCAACACAGTACACCTCATCCCACGTACAGAGCTGCTCTTAGACGTAAACCACAAACTAAGACTGTAAAGGTCTGGATCAAGGTCAGCATCGAGACCCTCAAAGGATCTTAAAGGACATTCTTAAACGCCATGAGGTTTTTTGTCCTGCATAAAGAAAGCTTTAAATAAATGGATCCTCACACTTGAAATACAAAACAAGGTTTGTCCAGCTCACTCTAGCTCACACTAGACTGTAAATATTCATGGACGAAGCCTGAGTGATGTCAGCCATCTGTTACGGCAGGGGGCGCTGGAGGCTCATCGATGGCGCCCCATGAGCGGAGGCTATAGTCCTCCAAGCAGGCTGCCCTGGTTCAAGTCCAGCCTGCGGCTCCTTTCCCACGTCATACCCCACCCCCACATCAAACTAAATACATCTTTTTAAGTATCATAATTGATGCTCATAATTTATTTATTTTTACAGGTGTGAACAGAAATTCCTTCTTCTTCTGTGCAGGTACTTTTTCTGGCACCTGGACTGTTTCAAGTTTCATTTAACAGTTTTTCAAGGTTGTCTTCTAATAGTTGAAACTTTTGCACACACACACACACAAACACATATACACACACGCTCATACACACACACACACACACACACACACACACACACACACGCACACACACACACACACGCACGCACACAGCAGGACACTTTTAGCTCCACTGAGGGGTGAAGTGTATTGTCCAGCAACATCGTCTAATTTTAGCATTTTCCATCCCTCCAAATAAACGTCTTTGGGACGTCACATGCACGCTCACTGACGTGCACGCTGCTGCATTCTCCCCAACACACACACACACACACACACACGCGCGGAAACACAGTCAAACAGATGCAAAACACGCACACACTCAAAAACAGACACTTGTTAACGTCAAACACATTCTTAATGAAGCACAAACATGCACACGTACAAAATCACACACACTGTCATGCACACAGACACACACGCAAAGGTGAACTTCTCCCGTTCCCACCACTGCTGATGCTGACGTCCTGCAGCTCTTATTCATGCACGTGTGAGGACACACACACACACACACACACACACACACACACGCATACACACACTCTGCAAATTCTTCCATTCACAAAAATACCCTGAGTTTCCTCCCTGCAGCTCAGCAGCAGACTGAACATCACCTCCGATATCAGAGAGACACCTGAACGCCACATTCTGACACTTCTACATGAGACAGCCTGTCACTGTGGGGGCTTTAAACCAGCTGCCTTTGATTTAATACGAGGACAAAATAACACAAAGAAGATGTTTGCGTGTTCAAATGTTCAGGACTTCAAATTCTCACAACTTCAAACCCCTGATAGATGAAAAGAAATCAACAGAGATAACACTGCAACAACAGAAAGACAGTCTCACCAATGAGAAGTTCAGCTCAATAAGTGATGAAACAATGCAAAACAACAAATACTTTCAAAATAAATAAGCCTAGAATAAAACTAAGTAGCACCTCAGAACAACAGAAGAGGCTTTCAGGACTCAGGAGGAATCATTGAATAGAGCGAAACATCTGCAGCATGTTTTAAATGAACTGTGTCACTTTTATTTTAGAGTTTTTGTTCAACAATAAATAAAGAAGCAAACAGAAGACAGTTTAGTTTAAAGAACCCGTTAAATAAATATTTGTAATTTACATCAAATGTGTCAGAAACAGAATCTGAAGAGTTTTCTCGTGCAAAAATGATCAGCTGAAAACTGACTTATTTTGCACCTGCAGGGATCTGAACATGAGGACACCTGCATGAGGCATAAGAACGGGCACACACACACACACACACACACACACACACACACACACACACACACACACACACACACACTTGTATAAAAAGCAGTGTTGGTACCTTCAGTCTGGAGTTGAGTCTCAGTGAGGACGAGGAGGAGGAGCAGGAGCAGTGAGTCTGTCCTGCTGCGTCGTCTCTTCTCTCTTTCTCTGTCTTCTCTTCAGGTTTTATAGCAGCTGCCCGGGAATCTCCCGTCCAATCAGCAGCCTCCGCTCCCGTGACATCACTTCCCGTGCCCCCCTAACCAAACTCTTTTCCACTGTACGTGTGTGACATGTCATCATCAGGACCATTACCTGTTAATGGAACCTCCTGGGAGTAATCACGCCTCACCTCTTCCTCTGTAACCTTCCTCTCCTCTCTCATATTTCCTCTCCTCTTTTTTTAAACTAAAATTCAAACATTTCTTTATCTGTTAACGATGAGTCCTGGACAGTCATATTTCACAGAGCATCTAAGTTGAATGTTTTCCAACTGAAACACCTCTGACTCTCTACGATTACATTTCTCTGTTGGAATAGGGTGACCATACATCCCGATTTGACCGAGACCGTCCCGTTTTCAAGTTCCGTGTTCAGGGTCCCCAAAGATATCTATAAAACACTATTAACACCCCCTGTCCCGGTTTTAACCAACCAAAACTAATGTACTAACATGATTGGTCTGTACATGTGTCAATCAACCTCGGGGTTGCAACTGTTTCTTAGCTAGCCTAGCTTATCATGCTAACAGGACGACAGGTAGGCGAGCTGTCAAAAGGAAGTCAAGAGCTCCAGGAGAGTTACAGCTTCCTGCAGAAAGTACCAGCCAAGGAATGTGCTGCGTTTAGCACACACTGCAGGTGTCCATTTTCAGTCGCCAAGGGTGGAAATGGTGACATACAAAGCCGTATTAAAACAAGCAAACACAAACAGTGGGTTCAGACAGGAAGTAACTCTGTTACGATCTACCGCAGTGAAGCAAACGACGCTGACAACCAACTTAAACGATCTGCTCAGGAGGAAACCTTTACCGACCACCTCGTGTGACCAGTGCAGGTCATCGATCTGTGGATCGATTCATCGGGGTTTACAGTAAAATGAAAGTGTCCCGATTTGGAGGTTTGAAAACCTTAGCTTGTGCTAGCTCGCTAAATTATCGTCTTTTCCATTAAAACAAATGTAATATTCTCACGTAGCTTGCAGTGTAGGTACGAGCAGTAAAGGTACACGCTAACCCTGCAGTGAGCGTGCACTTCTGGTGGCGTTAAGCGCAGGAGGAGGGGCCATTTTTTTATGTTTACAAGCTGCAATGAATAACGCCACTGACTCTACCTTTAATGACCTCAGTGGAGTCTGGTAGCTTTGGAGAGAGCGATGCGAAAGGATACGATACAATTTGAAACAAAACAATATGACACGTTACGTTACGATACAATATGAAGCAATCTGAAGCCACACAGTACGATGGGATGTGGAGTAACGTGATACGACATGGTGTGATACAATATGACACAAAACAAATTGTAACAAAATAAATCCATACATTACATTATGAAAAGAACGATACAATATGAGGCGATAAGACTGGATGTGATGTGGTACGACAACGGTTTCCAACCCTTTTTCCTCGGAGCGTCCCCGACTTGTATCTCTGAGCAGCTGAGCTGAATTCTGAACTTTAAAGCGATTACTGCGTTAAACTCAGAGTTGATTCATCTCTAAGTTTGTCATCTGGGTGGTTTCTTTCTTCTTCTTTGAGTCGCTGTTGCCAGGGGCAACGACAACAAGGCCCTCTCCCGTGGTCGTTGTATCCCTCCGGGGCTGGATGACCTCCGCTCCAATCCCTCCGTTCATCCCTCACTCCATTCATTCAGGACGGAGGATTGGGTCATTGAGAAAACACACCTGGGTTAATAATAGTAATGACACTGCAGCTAACACGCTAATAATGACGGAAAAAAGAAAACTTCTGACCGCTCGCCCTTTAATTAGGGACGACCTTCCCTGATGGAGGTGATGTCATGTTACTCATCTGACCACCCCGACTTACCCTTACCTCTCTGTCGCTATGGAAACCGAGTACATTGATTTAAATACAGGTAGGTAGAAGAAGATGGATTGATTATTAGCAGGCAGGCACAGAAGCTGCTACACAAGAACACACACAGCATGGGCGGGTCATTAACCACACACACACACATGCGCGCACACACACACACCCACATACATGCACACACACACACACACACCCACATACATGCACACACACACATACACACACACACACATACATGCACACACACACACATGCGCGCACACACACACACACACACACATACACACATACATGCACACACACACACACACACACACACAAGATGATGAAAAAAATGATGATTGATATAGTAAATTAATTGATGAATTGAATCCTGCAGATTGATGGACAGACAATCTGCAGCGCTTTCCTGTCATACAGATGAAACTGTAATCTCAATTTCCACAACAGGCGAGTAATCAAGTCGAGATTTGTTGACGGTGGCCGACAAGTGCAAAGACTGCAACGGCCAAAATGAATTTCGACATCCAAAATTCCAAAATGATTGATTTGACAAAAAATGCTGAAACAACTGCATTAACAGCAAACGTGCTCCATAGACTAATGTCTAGTACTTGAAATCAGTCTCGGTCTGAAGACCGGTCTCAAGACCACTTTTTGAAGGTCTCGGAATCGAAGGCATTTTGACTCAGTCTTGTCTCGGTCTCAGAGTGGGTTTTGTAATCAAGACCACCACTGATCGGCTATTTTTCCACGTCATCACTGTGATTAGAAAAATCTATATTTCCATGACACATAACTTTACTTTACGGCAGATTCATGATTTTATTCCTGAGTAAAAGTCAAGGCTTTATGTCTCAGATGAAGTCAAGAACTTATTATAGTGAAAGATTCATTGATTGAACTCTGACAGAGTCGTGTCCACGATAAAGTAACTGCAGAGTCATTAACGCCCATTTTTACAGAAGAAATAAACGTGTTTACAGCCTGGTCCAAAAAATGAATTTGGTCTGAATAGGTCTGGCTTTTATGGTCCACACCGTACGAGGTCTGTGTTTTTTTATAACTCATTTGTTTTGATTTCGAGAGCTATAAATACATTAGCATAATGAGGGGCTTGGCTGGGTTGACTGGCAGGTGTAGCTGTTAGCGAGGAGGCTTAATGCCCACCTCAGATCCACCTCTTCTTCTTTGGCTGGTTGAGACAGGTGGAGCCAAACTGGTGGCAGAGAGTTAGCTAGCAGTAGTTTGCGTTCAGTTTGCATCAGAAAGTTCTGGACCTTCTGGACGCCTTCTCCAATTGATTTAATACTTTATCAGCAGGCGACTCACAGTGGCAAGCTAACCGTTAGCTGTGAGGTTTCCTGACACCGTCTGCTCAGAGGGTCAACCATCCAACTCATCCAAACGGACAAAGTTACACTGGGCGGACATTTTCGTATATCTTGTGGAGAATCCCAACATTAATACTGAAGACAAACTCAAGGCATACCGATCTGACAAAGACAGTTTAGAACTTTGCGGTCATGTGCAGGACGTTGATACTGAGATTGGTCGGTTGTTTTTTGTGTGATAAGAACCGACGTGTTGCTGAGCCAGCTGCAAGGTCATAAAGAAAACCGATACGAGATTTGGTCAATCATAACAAGTCGAACAACTACAGACGGCACTCGTATGGCTGTATTAGTTTTAACTCTTTATATTGTTCCACTGGTTGTCTGTCACCACCATGTGTGCAAAACTTCTGTGACGATTCGTGACATGTACTCCAAATTGGTCAATATGGTGGCCGTCATCATGGGCTTGAAATCACCTCTTCTGAAACCCGTGGGTGACGCAACTGAGACCACGTCTATGTTTAATACTGTCTATGGCTCAGACACATTTGGTGTCTGCCACCATCCATCCATCCGTGTTCGGCCAGGTGACACTCAAAGGAAGGTAAATCAGACATCTCTATTAACAACTACAACGACTTCCAGCTCTTTCCAGGAGAACCTGAGGAGTTCTACCAATGTCTTCTGTGTGTTCAGGGTCTACCACTGGGTCAGCTACCAGTTGGGCCTGCCTGGAAAGCACCAAGAAGGGAACTTAAATAATGTGTTGGACCACCTCAAATGGATCCCTTTGACACGAAGGAGCAGCGCTTACACTCCTCACGCTACCTTTGGAGACCCAACGCTCTATGGAGGAAAATATTGGACTGCTTCTGTCCTCATTCTCAATCTTTTGGGCAGTACCCAAAGTCACCACCAGAGCTCAGCCAACTCTAACAGAAGAATGAGTTCATGAACTGTTGCAACACTGAGATCTGAACACGGTCAGCTCTGTCAGTCTGTGTCTCTGTGGTTGGACTTGGTGGCTGAGGCTTGACAGGAACCAGGAGAGGTCAAACTCAAGGTAAAGTTTAAACTAACAGAACCGGCTGTCAAGGTGAGTTATAAAAAGAGCAGCAGGTGAGTCACGACTTTGGCTTTGGGCTGTTTTGGGGTTTTCAATTTGGACTAGCGTACTCAGTAACATCACCACAGCAACAAGGACAACACAATCATCCGCAGCAACGGCTTTTGGAGGACTAACGGAGCCAACATGGATGACGAAATGCTCTGGGTAAAAAAAGGACAAACCAAACCAGCGTGGTTTTGAGGTTGTCGTCAAAACACCCGTTCCCCAGGACAAGAGAAACCAGTTTATCGTGACAAATATAAGGCCATATTTTGGGGTTGATATATATTGCAGAGGATGCTGACTGTAGCTAAGGGTAAAAGTTAAGTGAACTGGAAAGGAGTCGGAGCTTGAACTCGCCAAAGCTTCAACTAGACTGCCAAAAAAGAAGCTGACGCCATTTCTGATGTAGTTCAATTGGTTTTAAAAAAGCATGAAGAAGTTAAGAGATTTGTATTTGCTTTATGAATTTAATTTTGGATATTTTTGACCAAGTATTCTGTCTGCAGTAAAGCTCTGGTTCGAGTAATTCTCGGTCTCAGTGGAGATAACTAGTAACTCCACTCACTTCGTCCTTTTTTAGGTCACTAAAGCAGAGACTTTAATCTGTGCTCAGTCCGAATAAAACATGTTTCAGTTGTCTGAGAGGAAAAGAAAGTGTTGCTCATTGGTTTCCCTGCAGGATTTGACCCGTAAACTCTACGCTCCCGGTCCTGTCAGTTCTGCGTCCTGCTGACTCTGCAGTCACGGTGTAAAGCTCTGGCTGGCGATCGCACCTGATGATTCACTCAGGTCAGATGACTCACATCTTGTGAGTGAAGCTCCTCTCGGCCAAATCAAGCCTGGAGGATTCCCCTGGATATTCCCCACCGTCCTCCGTCTCTCGCCTCCGGCTCTTCCCAGATTCACTGTTTTCTCAGTCGGTCTCACACTGAAAACTGAGAATGAACTCTGCGCTTCACATCTCACTCAGCAGACACAACGCCTTGAAGGTATGTTTTGGTTTTGTGGAATACATAGCGTAGCAGCAAATCACACGGTCATTACCTGCTCATCAAAAAGGCCAACCAGACAAGAAACAGAACGAATGATACAAAATAAATGATTCTAGTCGACACATAAACTTCCTTTTAATGCAGACAGAGAGCTGACTGTTTGTACTAATGCTCCTTCATTTAAAGTGTAACCCTGCCATAGTGCCTTTTAGCAACACGTTGAACGTGCATGCTTCCTCAGTTTAACTCTACACGCCACTTCTGCCCTCACAGCCCGGTGACCTGATGTGGACAACAGACGGAAACAAACATAATGAAGTCTCTGCAGACGCAGGAGCGCTTGTTTTGTGCATCTGTGATAATGAAAGCTGCAGGACGCTGGACAGGTCGACGGAAAGGACAGATTTATTAAACACACACAGGCTGTGGGGTTTATTGGGGGGGTGGAGGGGTTTGAGGTGGGGGTGTGGGGATGAGGGATTCCCAGTTTCCAGTGTTGAAGCCGCCGGAGCTCCCTCAAACGTCTATTTAAATGTTTCCGTGATGACTTACCGGTTATGACTGGGAGTCGACCTGTCCCACGCACACACACCTGTGAAACCCATCAGCAGCTGTCTCTGCTGACACCAGCACTGCTGAAAATAAAGGGGCATTTCACCCAAAACTACGACTTCATATTTGAGATCTGTTTATATAATGGTATCACCAAGGAGACGCATTTGTCATGTTAACAAACTCAGAGGTGTGAATGTGAGTGTGGCTGGTTGTCTGTCTCTATATGTCAGCCCTGTGATTGGCTGGCGAACAGTCCAGGGTGTAACCCCGCCTTACGCCCAATGACAGCTTGGATCGGCTCCAGCCCCCTGCGACCCCATCCACTGGGTCCAATGGATGGATGTTTTATGAATTTCTCTGCACACTTTCTAGCATTCTTCTTCATTCAGTTCAACACCTGCTTCAGAAATAAATGTTATTATTAGTAACCCTTTAATCTCGACAGCTTTGATTACGTTGTTTTGATTTTAATTCAATATAGGAATAAGTGGAGGCACCTCTTCCTCTTGATTACTCAGACGTTTTAAATAACTTGTTCTTTTCTGTAGATATTTTTAAAAGCTGCTTTGTGGAAGATTGTACTCTAAGACTAATGTCTGCTATAAAATTAGAGTATTATTAATAAGCATTTGTGAGAAAGTATTCAATCTATCATCACGTCTTTCTACGTTCATATTGATGGGCGTAATATCGGTGGCCCAGTCTGTGAATTCACATTGTGTTTCAGTGTTGTGGAAGAACGGCACAGCAGGAGCTCCACATACACACACAGTCAGACATGCGCACACACACAGCCTCTGTTACCACCTCAGAGAACGGTACAGACGGGGGATCACTTTGTCTCCTGATTACGCCTCCGGGACGTTCAGACTGAAGGTGAAAACATCACAGGTGCGTAAATGTTGTGGCTTAAAACGTCAGTTCTAAGAGGGCTTTTGAGACACTGGCTGACCTGTTGGTGGTGCTCCAGCGTTTGGATTTTAGCCTATTGTATGCTGATATTCACGTCTTTGCTGCACATTTGACAGATTTTCAACAGTTTGTTTTTTTGATTGGGGAAATTGTGCAGCTTTTAATGAGTCGCCCTCTGGATGTGGTCCAGATGGAGCAGAAGACAGAGGAGTACAGGAGGCTTTTCTGCTCCACCAGCTGCTTCACATCACACACATTATACTCATTTTCCACCTAATTACTGTGTGTGTGTGTGTGTGTGTGTGTGTGTGTGTGTGTGTGTGTGTGTGTGTGTGTGTGTGTGTGCGAGAGAGTGTCTCAATGAGACGTGTCATTGGCTCGTCACTGAGTAAACAAACAAGGGAAAGCAGCCAGCCTATCAGCACAGAGGAAACCTCTCTTCCTCTCGCACAGCGTCCTCTGGGAATCTGTGCGGGCACGAGCAGGTGATCAGAAACTTCAGCTGTAGTTTAGTTTTCCCTCTGCTGTCGCCTAAAACTGTTCTGGGTTCTGAGGCGTCAACCCTGCAGGGCCAGAAGAACGGATCAATTAAAAACACATCTGCACATTTTAGAGCTTCAAGTTATATGATGCTGACGCTGCTCTGCTGTACAGAATAATAGAACCAAAAACAATTCAATAAGACTTGTTTTTCAGGTGTCACACACCTGTAGTTCCGCCTGTAACCACAGTGTGGCAGTAGAGTACAGCACAGGTAGCAGATGATGTTGACTCTGAACAGGCAGGCTTCAGAGGAGCTGCATATCTAAAACACATTAAAACACATGAGATCACATTTGTCTGATTCTTAGATCTATTTTTGGACTTGTCATGCCTTTAGACTGAACAGAGGACAGAGCAGAGAACTTGGGAATGATATGCTGGAAAGAGGGTTGGAGTCAAACTCAGGCCGCCGGCCTCGAGGGCTGCAGCCTCTGTACATGCAGCGTGCGACCTAAACACTAGGCCAGTCAGTGCCTCGACATTACAAAATGAGTTAATTAAATGATCAATAACAAGAGTTATGAGGTGTGTTTAATCTGCGTTATCAGTAGGATAACGTGTGTGTGAAAGCAATGTGTGGAGGTGTTGAAGCGGGCACGAACATAAAGAACCAAAAAAACAAAAGTGCAAACGCTGATCAGGCTGAAGGAGAGAGAGAGGGAGAGAGCGTGGCACAGGAAGCAGGACTTTTATATCTTGGGTGTAGCAATGGGCCCATGTGCTCCAGATCTAGCAGGATATGATGACTACTCCATGGCACCTCAAAGAAAGGACATGCACATGAGAACAAACAAACACACACACTCTAAGCAGGGGCCGTCATAATGAATTCTTACAATAATAAGCAAAGATTTCAGAGGCAGCCTGTCCTCTCCTGTGCATGTGCGAAAGAAGGGGGTTTTAAGTTGGGCACAAACTTGTAGAAACCAGAATGTGATCAGATTTTTTTACATGCTCCAGAAAGATAAATTATAACTCCACGAAACAGATTGTCTTAAAGATGAAATCTGAGCCGAACAGTCATGATGACTTTTCTGTCTCGTGTCTCTCAGAGGTCTCTAAAGGGTCAAAGTGAGTCGACTGACAGCAGTTACACTTTCCACATCTTTCACTGTGACATTTCACAACTCTGTTCTTCCAAACAGTGCCGTAGTACTAATCTGTTTGATCAGATGACACTTTAGAAAGCCAGTTATCTCAGACATCTCTGACATTAGTGCGCACGCTTCAAAGAAACTCTGCTTTAAGTATTTCTTCTGCTCTGATAATCCTGTGTTGATGCAGTATCTGTTTCATTTAAGTATCTGAAGGTTCAAAAAGGTACAAGCTCAAATGTCCCAGAGGTCAAAAGCTGACTGTAATCAGCGGGCTGATGGCGGCTTCTGGCACGAGATGAAGGCGGGCAGGTTGGCGTGGGCGATGGCTGACAGCAGCCTCGACCAGATTTTGGTGTCGCAGTTAATGTTTGATGGAGGGTCGTGTGCTGCAGGCCATGCCCCGCCTCCTGAGCTACACCTGTTCAAGTTACTGAGCTACACAGGCCCAAAGGAAGAATTGCACTCAGATGATAGATTTAAAATAATACATCCACAAAAGTTACCGAGATCAACGAATACTAGAGAAGTCATAGTAACAGTAACGTCACGTTTAGCTCTGTTGACAAATGTGCCGGAACGGTGAGAGGAAATGTAATGAAAACACAAACACACGAGTCATTGAACTTTCCATAACCGTGAGTGTCTGCTTCAAACCGACACAAGAATCTGTTCTGCTGTGGACCGAGCCCACCTGAGGAACCTTTTTATCAGGAATGGCCATTTAAACCAACTCTTGAAATTAAATACGTAACAATTTCCATTTTGAATCCCCAAAAGAAAGAAGGGTTCCCTTTCTGTCATCGTCAACAGATTTCCCCACATTGTAATACAAGAACACACCCACATACTAACACGGTGTGACAGGTAAGGCCATCCGTCCTGTTGAAGCGTCCTTGATAAGTTGCTGAACCGTGACATGTCACTGGTTTGATTCCCATGACGGATGCTGCTGTCAACGCCTCACGGCTGACTGTGTGCGTTTGTGTGTATGTCCTACGTTTACACTCTGAGTGCCAGAAGCTGGTTCTACATCAAAGACTGCCACTGCCATCGGACAATACCACAAGATTTGGTAAAATAGGATCAGAATTTAAAAAAACAACCTTTGGATAGAAAAAATTAATACGACCACGTCCGACATTGAAACTTGTAAAAATCAGTATAAATCCAAAAATGCATTTTGGGGCGGCAGTAGCTCAGTCTGTAGGGACTTGTTGGGAACTGGAGGGTCGTCGGCTCAAGTCCCGGTGCGGATACTTCCTGAGCACTGCCAGTGTGCCCTTGGGCAAGGCACCGAACCCTCAACTGTTCGGGCGCTTTTTCATGTGCAGCAGCCCCTCACTCTGACATCTCTCCATTAGTGCATATCCATATGTGTTTCAGCCTATGTGTGTGTGTAGCATGTACCAGAGTGTAAAAGTAATTATCCCTCGTGGGATTAATAAAGGATCTTCAGTCAGCAGGAAAACAGAATTACCTGCAATTACAATGTATGACCAGAGGTGGCGCCAGAGAGAAGGAAATAAAGCTCTTTGACATTTTAGTACTTCTTCGACTTCAAACCTGAACAAAGTAGAGACAATTGTTTGTCTGCTCAATAACAACAAGATGTAAGGAAGGGAACATTATCTGTTTGAGATTTGAGTGAACTGTCCCTTTAAACCAGTAAACTCTATACACTCATTTCACTTCACTGATTCTCTTGTTAAACTCTGATTGGCTGCTGGTGATGTGCTGCAGACTGAACTCAACAATTAAACAAACCCTGTGTGTGTTTGTGTTATTGGCAGGTATCTGAGGACATGATTGATGCCAGCGACCCCCGCGACAGCAAAACTGTTGCAAAAACAGTCTGATTGGTGGATTACACTCTGACTGAGCGCGCTCACTGGGGACACACTGGCCTGCTTCCATCACTACGGTGACAAGGGACACCTCTTCTGACACACACACACACACGCACACACACACACACACACACACACACACACACGCACGCACGCACGCACGCACGCACGCAATGGAAGCGGGCAAGAGAACTGGTTCAGATAGAAGTGATTGTACCCGACCTAAAAAGCCTCTGCATGTTTCTAATAAGCTCCACGAGCAGAAACGTGCTCAAACTAGGATCAATATTGGAGATGCTTTTGAAAAATGGAGAGAGGTTAGAACGCAGAAAGGTTTACAGACCGATGCAGAGCTGGATAAACACTGAAGCTTCAGTGTCCACCACATGGTGACCTGCGTGAGCATCCACTCTAGAGAGGAGGGGGGGGGGGGGGAGACAGCTCTCTGTAATGTTTTTTTAGACTGAAGTACCCATTTTAAACACTAGGGGTCAGAGTTACAGATTGCTTCTTTAAGTCCTTACATTGCAGAAGTAGTGTCTATTTTTTATGCAGCAAGCACCACTTTATTGACGAGTTTCTGAGATCTTTATATTAATTCAAGACGCTGGCTGATAATTAAACTCATGTCTAGTAATTCTCATTTTATGCTTTAAATTTACATGAAATGTTTATCTGGACTTTTTAGGTGAATGTGGCTCATTTTAAGTGTAATGAAACACCTGCTAAGAGTTGTATTATTGTCTCCTCATGTTTCCATCACATATTAGACTGAGAAACACATTAAAACATAACTGTGCAGCTCCTTTTTTTTCTTTTTACTACTACTACTACTGTTTCCATGACGACCAGCATTGTTGGCTCGCCGTTTGCCCCTTCAGGCTTGGCTGCTGTTCAGAAACTCGTATTTGGTTTAGAGACACAACAGCCACCAACAGACCGGCTCTCGGCCCCTTTCTGCTCCGTGTTTGGGTCCTTTTCAGGCGGCTGCTGCAATGGTCTTTAAAAGGATAACGTGTGTGTGTGTGTGTGTGTGTGTGTGTGTGTGTGTGTGTGTGTGTGTGTGCGCG